>JAVIAB010000046.1:29065979-29194956 GCA_032433765.1 Megaustenia siamemsis | reverse complement strand
TTTGAGCCACTGAAACCACTTACCAACCCACTTGACATTTGTATGGCTTTGTAATCTGACATTGTTCTTGAATGATGTCCAAGTTAATGAGACATCAGAATCGTGTGGCAGCAGCTACAAGAAGGGAGCGGAGAACATCAAGTTCTGCTGCTATAAAGGAGACTTGCCTTGCTATCACAGAATTGCCTTAAATGGGATCACTGTAGTTGAAAACTTCTCCTCTTGTGTAAACTACACATTCACATCCAAGAGTGAATCAGTGAAGGTCACAAAATCATATTCTCACGGTGATCTTACTAACTATAGGTCAGGTGGCTTCTGTTGGATTGGAATGATAACTTACCACCACTGTGTGTCTATATGTTTGGAATTGGAGTCATCAACGATGGCCTAACATCATCAAGTGCTACGACGATCATCATTTTCGGGAGGAAGCGAAATTCCATGGTATATGGTGGATAGGCGGCAGGAACAATTGAAGGCTATGTCTGAAAAAGTGTTCCTTCTTGCAGTTTCCTCATATTCCAAGTCCGGCTTGTTGCAGGAGCTACTGAGTTCAGTGCTCTGTGCACACCGTGAGCTGTGTGTCTCATCCGTTTTGATCCTGTTTCGATATCCCGCTGTTTACGATGAATGATGATATCGTATGACAGGGAACAGTTGGATGTGTCACTTTCTGCAAGGTTTCGCCTTATGTCTTTTGGCGTGTGCTGAGACTGCTACGATGGGGACTACAGTTACCTTTCTTTGTTTGGGAGATGTGTTTAGTAACTCGGATGATTCCACTGGCATGGGCGGTTGAGCAATTATGGATTTTAATTCGTTTGCAGTGATACCGGGGCCTTCCATAACCAATAACCAATGGCTTGGTCAACTAGAAACGTCACCCCAGTTGCCGTATTTGATCCAGGACCACTCTTCTTCAATCGCCCACTTAAAATGGAGTAGATGTCAGCAGTAAGGTCATATTGATGATGAAATAAACAGCGGCTAAGGCAGCTACGACTTTCGGCAAACTCACAGAAAGGGCCTGGAACAGCACACAATTAACACTAAAGGCCCTTAATATATCAGACCCGTGTGATCAGCACACTGTTATATGGATCTGAAACCTGTACAACCTACTCAAATCATGGAAAAAGACAAAATAATCTACCACATGCGATGTCTCCGCAGAATATTACACATCAAATGGCACAACAAACTAACAATCTTAACAGTCCTGTAACATGCTAACCCTAACAATCATGTCAATGCTCAGAAGCCGAAGGTTAAGATGGAAATATATATATATATATATATATATTATAGATATATATATATATATATATATTATATATATATATATATAATGTTGTTCGTATTAATACAATCGCATACAGTACAGAACTCTAGTTGACCGTTCATGTATAGTAAAATACTGACCACAGGAAACAATACAGTAAAGACTCATCACTAACCGTTGCTTCTTATAGTCCGTTTCCAAATGGTTAGCCGTTATTTAATAATTAATATCTCTGTAACCACTTGATCGAAATTGTTAAAATTTTGAACATGACATAATAATCTCAATGTCCCCACGAATATATTGTGGTCCTCATTAAAAACGTGTGGTTTTAAATTTTCTTTATTTAATGTATACAAAATACTACCTCCTAGACAAACCATTATTTTATAAGGTTTACTCCTTCATATTTCTGACCTATTTTCGTTTGATAATCTTTCATGTAATTCCCGTGATTTGTGTAGTTTCTCCGCTCATTATTGCTCGATGTTTGAATAAGTAAATTTTGGATGTTTATAAACAGCTTCCGTTTCTATTCATTGGCGTTGTATAAATCGTTGGATGTTCTAGCATTTATTGAAATGAGTGTTATTATTAACATTCGAATTATGTTACGCCTATGCCGGAATAGGCCAATTGCTTCAATTACGGTAAACAATTTTCTTCAACCACAAAATAACTGCATCTGTCGAAAAGATGAAAGGAATTAGCCGTTTGCAGGAGAATGACACTATCTGCAATATTGCATTTTAGAAAACTTTTGGGACATTGGAAAAATAAGACCAAATGTAAAAAATCATGTTTACTTGAGTAAAGGTTATGGAGATATTTGAAGTCAAGCGTGGATAAACAATTTTGAAACAGACTATAGTATAGACGCGTAGGTAACCGTTGTTATTATTAACAGAGACTCATAGTTAACTGATAGTCATTACTTATGACAGACACCTATTTTTTTTTTTTTTTTTTTTATAGTTGGCTAGTAGTGGAGGTTGTAGCATCACGGACTGTTGGGTTAGAGTTATAGTACTAAAACTGTAACTCATATGGAGGAGTGATGCATAACTGACTGTCGAGTTATGATAGTAAGATGAATGTGCGGGTGAATCATAGTTGAGTGTTGAACATATGGGATGTTGTAATACAGGGGAGGTAATGAGTTTGGTTTGCTATTAATATGAAGAACGATGAATTACTCATAGAGACTCAAAGTTGCCCATAAAATCTATAGTAAACTCCAGTTGACCATTCATATATAGTAAAACACCGACCACAGGAATAGTATCCTTTCGAGCCGTAGGGCGTAGACCAAGATACACCTTCTCCTATCTGAATTTTTGTTCTAGCAGTTTTCTTTTAAAGATATTTTATCAAATCTCGCCATTTGTCTCTGTTCTGTGCAAGCAGCTCTATCTCATTGAGGGAGCCGAATCCTGCTGCCTCTCTCATAAATGTTCTTCTCAGTGTCTCCCTGGGTTTTCCTATTTTTCTCTTACCTGTTGTTTCCCATATGAGGGCTTGCTTTGCTATTCAGTTATTATCTCTTCTCATCACATGCCCAACATATGACCATTGTCTTTTCTTTATTACTGAAGATATTAGTGGTTGATTGGCGATTTCTCTAATTTCCTCG
This sequence comes from Megaustenia siamemsis, assembly GCA_032433765.1. NCBI lineage: Eukaryota > Metazoa > Mollusca > Gastropoda > Stylommatophora > Ariophantidae > Megaustenia > Megaustenia siamemsis. The sequence goes on along the minus strand of JAVIAB010000046.1, from coordinate 29,192,038 downwards.
TTTGTTTTTGAATTCGTTCCACGCTATACCAAGTATTTTCCTTAGACATTTATTTTCGAATGCGTTCAACTTTGTTTCTATATCTCTCGTTGTTTTCCAGCTTTCACACGCATACGTAAGGGTTGATAGTACATTTGATTTGAATAGCCTAAGTTTTGTGTTTGTGCTGATGAGTTTTGATTTCCACAACTTTTCAAGGCTTCTGAAAGACATTGCTGCTTTAGCTATTCTGATTCTAATTTCTTTACTTGTATCCACTTCTCGATCAATGTGACTTCCAAGATAGATAAAGTGATCGATCTCTTCTACTGGTTTGTTTTCCATGTATATTTTGTCATCTGTTGGAATTAAACTTTTCATGACTTTAGTCTTTTCATGATTGATCTCAAGCCCAATTTTGCTGGCTATTGATGATAGTTCATTTGTGTTTTCCTGCATCGTTTTGATCTCACTGCTGATGAGAACTATGTCATCAGCAAAGTCGAGGTCCTCCAAATGGTCTCCTTGTATCCATTCGATGCCTTAGGAATAGTATACTAATGACATAACCAACCGCCACTTCTGATTGAGTTATTTGCGGGCCATCATCATTGCACTCCGAACATGTCTATAGGTGCTCAGATCCCCTCCTCAGCAATTCTCGCAGTGTCCAGCGACTGACGACTCCAGTTCTATGTTGGTTGATTAGTCTTCTTACACGGCCACTAAGTTTCTCATTTCTGGCTGTGCCCACCTTAACTCCCATTTCCATCACCCGAAGAAGTGACGTGGATCTGTGTTTGTCGAAGTCCTGTGCTCTCACCACTTCTCGGAGGGCATTGATGATGTCCGCCCGATCCATTGGTTGCCCGTCCTCAACGACAGTGCAGCTAGCCAACCTACCCGCTCTTTCATTTCCCCGTACTCCCGCATGAGTAGTAGTATAACCAGCATTAGATGCAACAAAAGTGCGTCGAAACGCACATAATTCCTTCTATAAATAGTCTATACGCGCATCGACGCACATTTTTTCTTATATGAGAGTCTGCCCGCCCATTATACCTGGTGACCTCTCGTTGACCTCTCAACCTCTCGTGGTGGGGTGTTGTGAAGGCGTCGAAACGCACAATATTTCTTATATAAATAGTCTACCCGTACATCGAGGCACATTTTTCCTTATATGAGAGTCTACACTTTTTTTCTTATGGAGAGTCTACCCGCCCATTTTTGTTCCGGCCGTGGTGACCTCTCGTGGTGGGGGCGGCGGTGGTGTTGTGAAGTGGTGACCTCCCGCGGTGGTATCATAACTTTCACATTCTTTCTTTGTACTTTCAATGGTGCCGTAACTTTGTACATTATACTCTCAGGCAATAAAAAACAGTTTTATTCAAGATAAGTTTTAAAAACTTCCTTTGGAATTAAAGGTAACAGCTTAGGCCGTTACACATGTCTTGCTATAGACAGGATGGCGTGCTAATGACTTTAACAGCTAAATGGTAGATGCATATTAAAGGCTAACTTGAGAGTCGTGGTGATCTCTCGGCGCCATGGTCGGGGTGAGCTCTCGCAGTGGGAGACCTGTTATGATCAAAGACCCTATTTCTCTGTGAAATTTCTCACTTGGGTAACTTAAGCTGGTCTAGCCGTCTAACAGAGAGACAGTAAATTAATGTACTTTTTATATTCTATTACTGCTGTGTTTTTTGTAGTGGTTGTAGTAATAGTAGTAGTAGTTAAAGTCATTGTTGAAGTTGTACAACTAGTGTGACTTGTATTTTGTAGAGTTATAACAGACAAGTGGGGGCTATGCCTTTTTTTTCATGTATAGTAGAGAGATGGTAGAGTCTTATAGTTATTTTTATGCATGACAACTTTAATGTATCTATAAAATTTATTTTGAAATTAATGGAAACATACAACTTACTCAGGGCTTGGCCAACTAACAGCAATGGTCTTGCTAATATATTTAACCCGTGGAAACATCAGCATCATGAGACTTATTAATGTCCAAATTGACCGCTTGTTCATAACACGGATACGACAGCGATGATGACTTTAACGGGTACGCAATCAAAGATCCTGTGGGTTTTGTTTTAGTCGATGACAACTTTTGAAATAGTAGCTGACAACTTTTGTATTAGCAGATGACAACTTTCAATGACTGTTTACATGCTATGTCATTGTAGCAGTCATGTATGTCATGTCATTGTAGCAGTCATGTATGTCATGTCGATGTAGTAGACACGTATGTCATGTCATTGTAGCAGTCATGTATGTCATGTCGATGTAGTAGACACGTATGACATGTCATTGTAACAGTCATGTCAATGTAACAGTCATTTCGTTGTAATAGTCATCTCGTTGTAACAGTCACGTATGTCATGTCGTTTTATCAGAGACGTATGGTATGTCGTTGTAACAGACATGTCGTTGTATCAGTCATGTCGTTGTAACAGACACGTCGTTGTATCAGTCATGTCGTTGTAACAGACACGTATGTCATGTCATTTTATCAGAGACGTATGGTATGTCGTTGTAACAGACATGTCGTTGTATCAGTCATGTCGTTGTAACAGACACGTATGTCATGTCGTTTTATCAGAGACGTATGGTATGTCGTTGTAACAGACACGTATGTCATGTCGTTTTATCAGAGACGTATGGTATGTCGTTGTAACAGACATGTCGTATCAGTCATGTCATTGTAACTGACACGTATGGGATGTCGTTATAACAGTCACAGATGGCGTGTCGTTGTATCAGTCATGTCGTTGTAACAGACACGTATGTCATGTCGTTATAAGTCACAGGTAGCGTGTCGTTGTATCAGACACGTGTGTCATGTCGTTGTATGAGACACAGATCTCATGTCATGATGTTGTTGTTGTAGTTGTACAAGTAGTTGTTGATGTTGTAGTAGTAGTGGAAGATGTTAGAAGACGTGTTTATTTTAGCAGAGGAAGTTTCTGAATAGTAGGGGACAACTTTCGAAATAGCAGATGACAACATTTGTTTTAGCCGAGGTCAACGTTCGAAATAGTAGGTGACAACTTTTGAATTACAGTGAGACGACTTTCGAATTACCATATGAGGGATACAAGTTCCAATAGGCGACCATGGCCTTTCACAGTACATCGTGTCAGTTATGTTGTTAACTGTTTTCCATGTCATGTCGTTGTAGTAGTCATAGGTGTCATACCGTCGTATGTATGTTGTCCAGTGTGACATGATAGTTGTATGTAGGTTGTCTAGTTTGTCGTGATGGCTGTATGTAGGTTGTCTAGTGTGTCGTGATGGCTGTATGTAGATTGTCTAGTGTATCGGGATGGATGAATGTAGGTTGTCTAGTGTAGCATGATGGTCGTATGTATGTTGTCCAGTGTGACATGATGGTCGTATGTATGTTGTCCAGTGTGACATGATAGTTGTATGTAGGTTGTCTAGTTTGTCGTGATGGCTGTATGTAGGTTGTCTAGTGTGTCGTGATGGCTGTATGTAGATTGTCTAGTGTGTCGGGATGGTTGAATGTAGGTTGTCTAGTGTAGCATGATGGTCGTATGTATGTTGTCCAGTGTGACATGATAGTTGTATGTAGGTTGTCTAGTTTGTCGTGATGGCTGTATGAAGGTTGTCTAGTGTGTCGTGATGGCTGTATGTAGATTGTCTAGTGTGTCGGGATGGATGAATGTAGGTTGTCTAGTGTAGCATGATGGTCATATGTATGTTGTCCAGTGTGACATGATAGTTGTATGTAGGTTGTCTAGTTTGTCGTGATGGCTGTATGTAGGTTGTCTAGTGTGTCGTGATGGCTGTATGTAGGTTGTCTAGTGTGTCGGGATGGATGAATGTAGGTTGTCGACTGTGTCATGATGCTTGTATGTATGTTGTCCAGTGTGACATGATAGTTGTAGGTAGATTGTCTGGTGTGTCATGATGATTGTATGTAGGTTGTCGAGTGTGCTCCAACAAATCACCGCGCCATTTAAACTTCTTTGAACACATTGAAAACACAGATGTTCACCAGAAGAAACCTCATTATGAGAAACCAGCTAGAGAAAATCCAATAACCCTTTCGTCAACCATACTTAACATACCTAGTTTAACTTCATCAAACATCAATCTCAACAATACTTAGCATACCTACTTTAAACACAAACAATGTTAAACAATGAAAATCCTAAACTAGCCAAAATTGTTTTAAATAAAATATTTATTAAAAATAAAATGAAATTATTCGATGACTATTATGTACTCATCCTCCTCCACCTCGTTTTGAGGCGAAGGTGGTGGTGATGCATACCCAGCATCGACTTCACCAGCTGGTTGAGGAATATTAGCCACTAGCTGGAGTCTTAGTGTTTGAAGCACATGATTAAACATTAAGTTTGCTAATTCGGCATGTGATATGTCAAAGTATAATACACCGAATAATTGGTGTCGCAGTCGGGTGCCGATATCTAAGTGGCAGGTGTGATTGAACATGTTTGGTGATAATTCCTGACAACCAGCACAGTGACGATGAGGGTTGTCCTGTAGTAGGCCTGAGATTTTATTAAGGATGTCGTGTTCCATCTTTGAAATCTGAAATTTTCACACAAAGAGATGGTGTTACTCAGTGCCTCTATTAATGAGGATGTTGAGTTACTTAAAAAATAGATTTTGACCTATGATGCAATAACAGAATACTCATTGTACTGGTGACCAATTGAGACTGTATGTACTCATTCACCCAATACTCTCACATCAATATGGAAAAGTGAATTTCTCAGTCATAGAAAAGTATGTTGTCACGATAGGTGTGTCAATAACAAGGAACAAAAATCATTAAAGAGATCATAATTAAGTTGTGAAATTTTGGTGGTTGAGAGATAAATCTGAAAATAAGCACGTCAAACCATAAGAACAAGGAAACAATAGTATATTACATACACTTAGAACCAGTGTTAAGTTAACACGTATTTATCTGTAGTTAAAATAGAAGGTTATAAATTGAGTAGAGGTAAACTTATACCTTATGGCTCATCTACTTTTTTGAATAAACTCAAGTTCAGAAGATAGTGATGAAGATAGTGATTTGTCAATTGGCACGCAAACCACGATAATATCCCCTAGTGGTGATTTTAATAATGGTTTAACTTTAGAATCAATTTTCAAAAAGACAAATATACTTGAAAGGGTTTTAAACGCTAGTGAAACCTATGCCACCTATTCTCAAAAGCAGGGAGCTATCTATCTATCTATCTTTCGTTCGCCTGAAGTATTGTCTATATCTGCAATGTCGTTTCCTGTATAAATTTTACTGTCTTTTGTAATTCTTGCAGTGGCCCATATAGTTTTGTCTGTAGTGTTGTATCTATGGGCCAATGGATTTTCCTCAGTCTACTATATTCAGTGCAGTCTTGAAGTATGTGTTCAGCAGTCTGGGGTGCCTGTCCACATGTACAAGTAGTTGATGTGCCGATCTTGAATTTTGTATACATGTGACTATGGAGTCGATTGTGTCCTGTTCTTAGGCGTATAATGATAACTTGTTCATATCTATTCATATTATGAAAGGCATCCTGATTTGGGACTTGTAGTCCTCTGATTGATTTGATTATCTGTTTCTTATGATGGTATGTAACCGGTGTATCTAGTTGTGTGCCTGTTGAACCTTCCTTTGCCAACTGATCTGCTTTCTCATTTCCTGGTATTCCACAGTGAGACGGATCCACTGCAGGGCAACCCTGTGGTGCTTGCAGAGTTCAGTCAATAAGGTCTGCAGATGTGGTAATTTCTGGATTGTAGTGCCTGGAGTACTGATCTTGCATCTGTCAAAAACACTACAGGCTGTGGGCTAAGATTACTGTTCAGCAGTTTTTCTATTGCCAACTTTATTGCTTGTATTTCTGCATCATAATTGTGACAATATTTCCCTGTTGCTATTTTATCCATATCCCTAGTGTTATTTGGGTACTCTATATATGCACCTGCTCCCCCATTCTTTACTGCATTCTGTGCTGATCCATCTGTGTACACACGAATCCATAGGTCTTGTGGGTATTCTTCATCCAGGAAACTGAGAGCTATTGTTTTTCGCTGTAGACTATTTTGTTCCTCTTTGTCAACTATTCCTTTCACTTCTGTCCGTATTTGAACTGATAATCCTGATTCATCTGTCCAGGAGTCTGTTCTGGTATGGGCAGAAGGGGTTTAACAACTCTTGGCATGTCTGGTGTTTGTCTACTAATACGCTTGGCTTGGTGGATAAAGCTGCTTCTCTTAAGTCGTCCCAATGCAAGATTTTGGAATCTGTCCTTCATTGGATGTCTCGGCATGCATACAAATTTTTCTGCCTGTATCAGCACCTTTGTGTCTCTCCGTTCTCTCAGTGCTGGTATCCTCCACAATTTCTCCATCTCCAATATTGGTGTTGATTTCATTGCTCCTGTGATGACCCTAAGTGCCTGGTTTTGTACTTTATCCAGGGAGCTGAAAACTGGAGATTCCAACTGAAATAAGTAACAACCACTCCTCGACTGGTAATAGAGATATACAAATCTTTGAGGTTTACCTTTTGATTTTTGAAATCATTCTCTGTTCCTCCTTCGTTATCTTTATTACTGGGTTTTTATTCAGCTTGTAGCTGTATTTATATTATTGCCAACGCTATTAATTCTAATGTTTCCAACATTATCTTTGTTGATGATGATAAATAGTAAATTTCCACATGTAATGACAATTTTGAAACTAGTTGCTAATAATGATAGACGTTATAGTAAAGGAAACCGAAAACATAAAGGACTCATCCTTAATACATAAAGAAGTAACTGTAACATCAAAGAAAAAGAAAAATGGTAGCCTCTCTCTCTCTGGGGAGTATATGGAATATTAGCCGCTGTCTTCATGACATGAGATCTGTGTCTCATACAACGACATGACACACGTGTCTGATACAACGACACGCTACCTGTGACTGTTATAACGACATGACATACGTGTCTGTTACAACGACATGACTGATACGACACGACATCTGTGACTGTTATAACGACATCCCATACGTGTCAGTTACAACGACATGTCTGTTACAACGACATGTCTGTTACAACGACATACCATACGTCTCTGATAAAACGACATGACATACGTGTCTGTTACAACGACATGACTGATACAACGACATGTCTGTTACAACGACATACCATACGTCTCTGATAAAACGACATGACATACGTGTCTGTTACAACGACATGACTGATACAACGACATGTCTGTTACAACGACATACCATACGTCTCTGATAAAACGACATGACATACGTGTCTGTTACAACGACATGACTGATACAACGACATGTCTGTTACAACGACATACCATACGTCTCTGATAAAATGACATGACATACGTGTCTGTTACAATGACATGACTGATACAACGACATGTCTGTTACAACGACATACCATACGTCTCTGATAAAATGACATGACATACGTGACTGTTACAACGAGATGACTATTACAACGAAATGACTGTTACATTGACATGACTGTTACAATGACATGACATACGTGTCTACTACATCGACATGACATACATGACTGCTACAATGACATGACATATGTGTCTACTACATCGACATGACATACATGACTGCTACAATGACATGACATACGTGTCTACTACATCGACATGACATACATGACTGCTACAATGACATAGCATGTAAACAGTCATTGAAAGTTGTCATCTGCTAATACAAAAGTTGTCAGCTACTATTTCAAAAGTTGTCATCGACTAAAACAAAACCCACGGGATCTTTGATTGTGTACCCGTTAAAGTCATCATCGCTGTCGTATCCGTGTTATGAACAAGCGGTCAATTTGGACATTAATAAGTCTCATGATGCTGATGTTTCCACGGGTTAAATATATTAGCAAGACCATTGCTGTTAGTTGGCCAAGCCCTGAGTAAGTTGTATGTTTCCATTAATTTCAAAATAAATTTTATAGATACATTAAAGTTGTCATGCATAAAAATAACTATAAGACTCTACCATCTCTCTACTATACATGAAAAAAAAAGGCATAGCCCCCACTTGTCTGTTATAACTCTACAAAATACAAGTCACACTAGTTGTACAACTTCAACAACGACTTTAACTACTACTACTATTACTACAACCACTACAAAAAACACAGCAGTAATAGAATATCAAAAGTACATTAATTTACTGTCTCTCTGTTAGACGGCTAGACCAGCTTAAGTTACCCAAGTGAGAAATTTCACAGAGAAATAGGGTCTTTGATCATAACAGGTCTCCCACTGCGAGAGCTCACCCCGACCATGGCGCCGAGAGATCACCACGACTCTCAAGTTAGCCTTTAATATTCATCTACCATTTAGCTGTTAAAGTCATTAGCACGCCATCCTGTCTATAGCAAGACATGTGTAACGGCCTAAGCTGTTACCTTTAATTCCAAAGGAAGTTTTTAAAACTTATCTTGAATAAAACTGTTTTTTATTGCCTGAGAGTATAATGTACAAAGTTACGGCACCATTGAAAGTACAAAGAAAGAATGTGAAAGTTATGATACCACCGCGGGAGGTCACCACTTCACAACACCACCGCCGCCCCCACCACGAGAGGTCACCACGGCCGGAACAAAAATGGGCGGGTAGACTCTCCCATAAGAAAAAAAGTGTAGACTCTCATATAAGAAAAAAAGTGTAGATCTCATATAAGGAAAAATGTGCCTCGATGTACGGTAGACTATTTATATAAGAAATATTGTGCGTTTCGACGCCTTCACAACACCCACCACGAGAGGTTGAGAGGTCAACGAGAGGTCACCAGGTATAATGGGCGGGTAGACTCTCATATAAGAAAAAACAAATCTTCGGGCAGACTCTCATATAAGAAAAAATGTAGACTCTCATATAAGAAAAAAAAATGTGCGTCGATGCGCGTATAGACTATTTATATAAGGAATAATGTGCGTTTCGACGAACTTTTGTTGCATCTAATGCTGGATATACTACTACTCGCATGTCCAGGGACAAAGACAAAGGTTGTCTTACTTATTTTGGATTTCTGCAACGACTCTATCCATTGCATGCGTACTGAGTCCGCCTCCACTTTTTTTTATCATGCTCATCGAATCACTCAGTACACATGCGTGGGTGTAGTCTTCTTATTACAGACCTATAAGTAACCGGTAAATGATAGTATAAGACCTGGCTGCGATTTAAAAAAAATAGAGACTCATAGTTGACTGCTATTTGTAATTGAAAGATAGAAATAGTGTCAGAAAGGTAGAAATAGTGGTAAGAGAGAGAGAGAGAGAGAGAGAGAGAGAGAGAGAGAGAGAGAAAGAGAGAAAAGAGTTGAATTGTTGACAGAAAGAAATAAAGAGTTAAAGTAGAGACACAAAATATGGGAAGAAAAATAAATAAAGGAAGAAAGAATGAAAGAAAGATCAGTCTATCCTATGGAATTATAAATAACTGGTGTCCAGCAGTGAACTGTTATATCAGTGGTGGATGATGAGTATAGTACAGCGTATCTCCCTCACGCCTTGACTAGTTTGTATGCGCATTCGTTTCCTTGTATATTACAGTTGGATGGTATCTACTGGTTAACCGCACTCTGGAAGTTAATGCACAGTTGCTCTAGGGTTGTTCTCAGGTCATTTAGCTCGCTGTTCCTATGGTTTCTTTAGAGCTGTTAGGACTGACAGTACATCAATCAGTATCATCAATTTCTAGTGCCTGTTATTTTATGTTGAATAGCCAGTTTTTCAGAATCTTTGATGGCCTCAGTTTAGGATTTATATTTATTTGAGAATTTCCGGGCAACTATTGATTTGGTAATCTCTTCCTGGTTATTCAGCCGTAATAACACACTTCCTACTCCATTGCGGGTGGCGGTTGTACCTGAGCCATCCGTGTATATGTGGGACAAGGAGTTATGTGGGTAGTTAACTATGAGTTTTTCTGCCATGTGCTTTCTCTCTGTGTCTGTTCGGGTGCCTTTTTTCACGATTCCTATTATGTCGTCCTTAAGTTCTGGTATTTTATATTTCCCGTGGAGAGCACAATGTAGGAGCATATGGGTTTTACCACTTTTTGGGATAATACTGCACCGCTAATTGTCAATTCTTTGAAGATATTCCTCTTTAGCCATCCTTTTCCAAAGCCAGTTATTCATGGATGGTTAGGGAGCCTTTTGTATTTCTCCGCTTGTTGTATTACTTAGTTTTCCGTCTTTCTTCCAAAGGTTGTAGGCCTGTTACTGTTTCTAGTGCTTCTACAGATGAGGATTTCATAGCACCAGTAGTAATGTGAGCAGCCTGGTTTTGTTTTTCTGTTAACTTTCCTAAGCTATGTTATTGATATTCGAAGGCCCGGTATCACTGCAAACAATGGAAATCCATAATTGCTCAACCGCCCGTGCCAGTGGAATCATCCGAATTAACAACGTATCGAATACCCAAACAAAGAAAAGCAGTTGCAGTCCTCAACGTTGCAGATACATCGCACGTCATAAGACATAAGGCGTTTCCGCACCGAATTGAATGCATCTGAACTGTCCTTCGTCAAACGATATCATCATTCATCGTAAGCAATCTGAATACGGAAACATGTTCTGGATGAAACACACAGCTCACGGTGTGCACAGAGCACTACTCGGTAGCTCCGGCAACAAGCTGGACTTGGAATATGAAGAAACTATAACAATGAACATTTTTCAGGCAGTGACTCAACGGTTTCCTGTCGCCTATCCGCCAAATTGACCGGAAGTCCTAAGCTATGATTTGGAAGCCCAGGCTGTGACTCCATACTCTAGGACTGGTCTAACTCTTCCTGTGTATAATGGTTTCAAGATATTGCTGTTTGCTCCCCAGTCCGCACCTGCTAATTTCTTCATAATATATGTTTGCTTTCTGGCTCTTTTGTTTGCTTTGTCTATCTGATTTATCCATGTCATTCTGAGATCCATGGTGACGCCAAGATATGTTAGGTTTTGGTCTTTAATATTGTCATCATCAACTGTAAATCTGATTTTTTTTTCCCTCATCCATTTCCTACTTTCTATATTGGTTTTATCTTTTTCGATGCCTTTGTTTTGATTAAAAATATTTATTTCTATCTTCTGTATCTTTTCTATTCTATTCAAGAAATCAGTTTCATTGCTGTCGGGGCATCTCCATATCCAATCTACCGCCGTCCCACGATTTCTCGAAGCATATACAGACTGAATGTTCCTGTAAGGTGTTTATATATAATCTGATTTTCCCAATAAGCACTCCCGATCGACCATATCCCTTTTCCACGTCTATACTCTTCAGTATCTCAATATATGCATTGTTGTCCCACTCATTCTCCTCTTCTCTTAAGGAGTGAAGAACTAACTTGGTGATGTCATCTTTGTTGAAAGTAAGGCCATACTCAGGGCCAGAGCTGCCAGAGAGCTTATCGGCTAGTGCATCACTACGTATACCCATGTTAACGCGATCACTTTAGAATCACCCAAAAGCTGCATCCACTCCTGCTGCAATCTTCTATAGTATACTTTGCGAGTCAGTTACCAAAACTGTGTGACCTATGCTCCATATCATCGCCACTATTACTGCTTTAATCTCCATTCTCATGCTGGACATATAATGCTACACTTTCCAGATTCGCTAGCCACTTCTCTCTCTCATGTTGGTATGCCACAAAACCCCAACCACTGCGCTGTCCATGGGATAAAGAACCATCCATTTAGATGATCGGATCCTGAGATTACGACACTTTTTTGAACGATTCCCTTTTTATGACCTTGGTAGCTCCATAGGCCCAATTGCAACGCTCCCTGCCAACCTGAATAATTACTTATCTTAGCCTCTTTTTCTTCGCTGTTACTTCTATCTAATCCTTGCCAGTCCTAATGTCATTCAGATCACATACTCACACTCTTTATGGACTCCTCCAACTCGGCCATCCAGGATTTTCCACACCTTAGGCGGCTACCCTTGGTCGCACCAAATTTTGAATACAAGGGATGGTTTATGTTCCTTATCATGTTAAAATAAGCCCGGATCTGAGCAGATCTATGTCACACAAAATGAATGCATGGTAAGTAAAGTAAGTACCTCACTGAACGGATAGGTTATTTATCGGGTGCATTCGACAACTGCCTGTATGCTCTCATTCTGACGCCTCCTTTGAAACCTTGTGATCTGAGTTGACGAGAGAGTGAGCAAAATCATAATCAGGTACTGAGAGCACCATATCTTGCATGAGCGAGAATTGTAACGATTGCTGGAGGTTTGCTCTTGCCATGATCGTGATCGCTCTTACACCTCTACTTACCTTTAGAATGAGATGGCTCATGTGTTGATTGAAAGAAAGGGACTTATCAAATGCTTTCCCCAAATACATAAAAATCGGACTCCTCACCATTGTAGTTTATGATTCTATCTATCTATCTATTGTCCTTTCGAGCCGAAGACGGCACATAGGGCAGAACCACAATCTCAAAAACAGAAACCTTGCGTGCCAAAATGGCACATATTGCAGAGATCACTGATCTAAAATCTATGGCGCTGTTTTCATAACAATACTTTTTACAATGACAGCTTGTCAAGCCATCGATCAACCTCCTTAGTCGCCTCTTACGACATGCCTGGAAGGTCAGCGTCACTATTCTTTACGTCCCTCATAATGAGGCCCGGTAACACACAGGATTATAATTGGGAGGGTGTATTTAAGTATTCTTTTGTTTAGTGAACACCACATTACAAAAGCTTTTTGGTGAACGAGTGCTTTGTATTCCACCAAGTGATTATCTAATCCACGCTTTCCTGTAATTACCTAGCCATTTCTGCTCTATCGGGACCGTTTACATATGTCATAATGTTATATGAAAAGGCGAGAGTGTGATCAGGTCTGCTAATATTCAGTTGCGCTACCCTATCAGTTTATATATGGTTCTTTTCGTTTGTCAGACGGTCTAGTGGAGGCTATTGTGTATTTTTGAGGTTTTGTTTTTGCCGAACAGCCTCTCTCGTGGCTAATTCTACCAATGCTTGACAAACACACACGGTCACAGAATGAACAAGTCAGGCCCACTAGTCCACAGGGTTTGCCATCCCTTTTCATGAGTCTTTTCTTCTAAGTTTTGCCTTAGCACAGTCTCAAATGATGTTATACCGTTCCTTATACATGCTCTCCATGATGTGCGATCATTTGCCAGATGTTCTCAGTCATATTCACATATGGAGAATTCTCTCTCTCTCTCTCACTCTCTGCGATCAGGACTCAATCATAGTAGGATTCCAGACTCTCACATGAAGACAGCTGTCTGTTTAAGTGAATTGTTCGACCCCACAGACAGAACATCATAATTAGGGTCTGTTAGATCCACTCTGATTGAATACCTGTTAAAACGTTGCACTGTATTCTGCGCCAGTGGCCCAGTGCATCCGATTTCAGCCAGCATTTTATTCAGGTTTGCTTTCCTTAGCCTTGGATTGTCCCCAATCTTGCTGCAAGGCAGCAGATTGTCTTTTCTGTAGGGGGATTCTGCCCTTAGATGGTCGGCCCTCCCAGGTTTACGAGCACCATCTGCCCGAGTCAATAGAGGTGACTAACACAGACATGCACACACAAAGATATGAGATGTGACTAACAATGACATACACACAACGATATAAGGAATGACTAACACTGACACACACCAAAATATGAGATATGACTAACACAGACACACTCTTAAATATGAGATATGACTAACACAGATACACACACTAAGATATGAGATATGACTAAACACAAACACACAAGGATATGAGACATGACTAACATAGACATGCACAAACAAAGGTATGAGATGTGACTAACAATGACATACACACAACGATATGAGGAATGACTAACACTGACACACACCAAAATATGAGATATGACTAAACACAGACACACACAAAGATTTAGTTATGGAAGGCACCGGTATCACTGCAAACGAATTAAAATCCATAAATGCTCAACCGCCCGTGCCAGCGTAATCATCCGAATTAATATCTCATCTCCTAAACAAAGAAAGGTAACTGTAGTCCCCATCGTAGCAGTCTCATCACACGCCAAAAGACATAAGGAGAAACCGCGCAGAAAGTGAACACAGCCAATTGTTCCCTGTCATAAGAAATCATCATTCGTCGTAAACAAGCGGGATATCGAAACATGATCAAAACGGATGAGACACACCGCTCACGGTGTGCACAGAGCACTTAACTCAATAGCTCCTGCAACAAGCCGGACTTGGAATATGAGGAAACTGAGAAGTCATTCAGAGATGATTTACAGATATCTCTATCTCGTAGTTTAGGTCTGCCGAATTGTCTTTTTCCGTGTGTTAGTTCGCCACATAGTATTTGAAAAGGGATGTGCTTTTCTTCCATTCGCTGGACATGGTCCAGCCATCTTAGTCTTCGACAGCTTAGCATCGGCATGATTGTTGGGGTCTTAGCACGTTGCAGGACAGTTAAGTTGGTTATTCTATCCTGCCATTTGATGTGCATTATTTTGCGGAGACATCGCATGCGGAAGACATGTAGTCTTTTTCCTGGTTTAAGTATGTTGTCCAGGTTTCAGATCCATATAATAGTGTGCTAAGCACACACGTTTGATATATTAATAGTTTGGTCTTCAGTGTTAGTTTCGTGTTGTTCCAGGCCCTTTCTGTGAGTTTGCCGAAGGTCGTAGCTGCCTTACCAATTCCGCTGTTTATATTTCATCAAGAGAAGTGGTTTGCGTAATTGTGGATCCAAGATACGTAAATTTCTGAACTGATTATAGTGGACAATCTTTTAGAGTGATTAATAGAGGTTTGATGTCACCTTGACTTAGTATTACTGTTTTCTGAGCATTAATTGACAGTGAAAAAAGGTCGCATGCTTTGTCCAGGTTGTTGATCGGCGATTGTAGGGCTGCAGCAAATAAAAGTTCTTTAAGTAGGGCAACAATTGTTTTTGCTCTTAGTCGTGCTAAGTTGAACAGTGAGCCATCTGATCTTGTGCGAATGTAAATATCTCCTGAGCTGTTTTCGAAGACGTAATTTAGGAGGGCAGCAAAAAATTTACCAAAAAGGGTGGAGACGAGGACACATCGTTGTTTCACTCCGTTGTTGACTTTGAAACTATCAGATGAACTCCCATCAAAGTAAATTTTAGCATTCATGTCTTCATGAAACCTATCAGTTTGTATATTGAATAAAGCATTGGTAACAGCGATCCTTGAGGCAACCTAGCGATATATACCTCGGCTCAGATGTCCAGGTACCGAAATGTAGCGACACTTTCTTTCGCACCAGCACCAATGCCGCCCAGGAATCGTGGGTCAAAGCTTTCTCACTAAGTAGATGTAAGAGTGTGCCATATTCCACTCGATTGTATGCATCCTCAAGATCGAGCGCAGCCAGTGCAGACTTATGTTTCCTTTGAAAGGATTCACAGATGTCTTAAGCAAGGATGGAAACACTAGCAGCAGTATCCCTGCCTATAGCTACCTTGTGTATTGGCAACAATTCTTTGATCTCAAGATGTGCCGCTAGCTTTTTGGAGAATACCTTTTTGAGAACATTTCCATATACATTCTGCATAGTAATATGTGATATCCGCTAAGTGTGGACTTACCTTTGCTTGCTTTAGGGAGCGGAACCAAATAGCTATGTAACCATTCTTCAGGGACGTCTCTGGTCCTGATGCTCTCATTGAAGTCGGCAGTAATTCTCTTTAAAATGTCAGGTCTTGTCTCTTTTAAAAGATTGGATTTTATACCATTAGGCCCTGGGGCGCTGTCTGTGGCACTCTCGAACTACATCCTCAAAATTGATTGGGTTCTCGGGAGGGGTACTTGTCTCAACGATGCTGAAAGCATGTTTCTAACCATCTGGCTTATTCCATGTCACCATGATCTGTATGTGCAATATACCTTAACAGCAAGGCCCTGACTTTTTGCTAATCTGTGAGTAGCATTCTGCCCTCATTGTCCTTGATGCCATTGTTAGTTCTAGGGCATGTTGTCATCTTTATGTGTGCACAGAGAGACCAAACAGAGAGTCCTTTGTCTACTGCCACCACCTTCGTGAACTGGATCCATTGCTCTCTCTTAGTCTCCACTGCCAGCTGTTGAAATTTACTGATGGCTCTGTTTCATGTCCCACTCAAGATCCGTCATTCGACGAGGGTCACAAGGGTTACATTTTTTGCATGATTGCCATAGCTTCAGCGTGTGCCTTTTCTGGAGTCAGGCCAATTCTACCTCCTGTGTCCACCATGGGGGTCTAAATGCTAGGACTCATCTTTGTGACGTATTTGCCTCAACACATATGATTCTGACCGATTATACCTGAAAGGATGCGTTATCCTTCTAGGTTTCATCTGCGTTTCCTTATCGTCGTGTCATTATTCCTAAGCTCACCATGATCAGGACTGTACCTGCAAGGGCAGAGTCTAAGGCTCTACCCTAGGCGTTGTCAATGAGGTTACCATAGTGCGCACACCGTGCATTGAAATCACTACACAACAGCAAATTATCACCTTGCAGTTCCTCTAGATCATGCAAAAAGCTCCAGTCATCAACCATCTTAACTGAGGCTGATCAGGCATAAATGTTGAATTTGTTCTACTGCATTGTATTTATTTTGATCTGTGATTTTATATTTCTCACGTACCTTCTTGCATGATTAAAGTATTGATTTACCTCGATGTTAATTAGTCCTTTTTGCTGTTTTAATTTTCTTTTGGGTTTCCCTAAGATTGCTACAAACCACTTTGAAATCTTCTGTGGGCGCCTAGTTATCACTTATCTCTGGCTAGTTCTTATCTACAGTTTATCAATATGTAAAGAATTTGATTTTTACTGTTATTTCCTGGCTTTCCCATGGCCAAAAATGGTTTGGATGATGCCTGCCTGAAGCAGGTATTTCCTATTATTCTGTCAAATTTCATCAGTTTGACATGGGTGGACTGAGTGGTCTAGAAGTAAGACCAAGATGGACAATAAGGTCATGGGTTGGAATATTGGCACTGGTAATGGGAAATTTTCACATCTAATATGTGGTTTCTTTGTGGCTGAGTAGTGAGAGCCAATGTCTAAAATGAGCACACACACACACAAAGTCCCGTGAGAACTTACAGATGTTAAAGAGCACCCAGTACTTAAAAATAAAATAAGAGTAAGCCAAAATGGCTGCTATCCAAACAAAAATTGTTAAGCAAAGCTACACATGCCAAAGACGGATGTAGCACTCTAAGCTGAACTAAATGTGCCAATATCGCAGCTTTGTTGTAAGTCAATGTTACTGGTGTCCCTTTCCTCTGTGTTGGGTCTAGAGTGCTAAACAAGAAACTCTCTTAAAACATAATCTACAATCTACATGAAGAACAAATCAACGTTGCATGCATACAAGAAATACATCTTAAAAATAAAAAAATAAATTCACTGACAGAGGGTATCAGACACCAAACAGAGAGTGACACAAAAGAGGAGTAATAATTCTAAATCTGCAAAAATATATCAAACAATGAAGTATAAGTAAATGCAAAAAATAATGCAGTTGTCATATTAATAAAGGACACTAGTATCCACATGTTCAACTTATATAGCCTACCAAACAAGGATCTGTCACTATCTAGTATGGAATAAAAAACTATTTAGTCAACAATACACATCAATGACATTTCGACTTCATACTGAATTACTCAGAAAACAACATCAAAAACAAATATAGATACAAAATAAATGTAAAAGAATCTACTACATTAATGAAAGAACTAGCGAGAATAAGAAAGAAAATATACTTAAGAAAAAACTTAGCTGTTGTCATAATCCAACTGTTTTTTTTTTCTTAAAGGCCATAAAGAAAAAAACAGTGGTTCATAATAATTGTAGTATCTCATAAAGGTAATAGCAAAATAATAACAGTGAATGTTTAAGGTTTGAAACAATCAATGAGAGTATATATATATTTAGGATTAATTGTTTCTAAAAAATGATTTAAACCTAAAATCCTGATCACCCACAGCATGACTATAAAAGCACTAGAAATCCCAGTGTAAAAATATAAAAATATTGGCATAAAATGAAGAATAACATTGATTTGCTCGTGAATAATATTTACACTCTTGCAAGACAGGGACACTAAAGCAGAGCTTCAAATGAGAATAACATTCATAAAACGATGGTGGAATAGGGAAATAATTGCAATTCTATGCGATTCAAATTATGCAATTGCCATAGGTAATGCTGGAGAGTTATTGTGTTATTTGCGGGTCATCATCATTGCACTCTGAACATGTCTATATGTGCTCAGATCCCTTCCTTAGCAAGTCCTGCAGTGCCCAGCAACTGACTGCTCCAGCTCTGTGTTAGTTGATAATTCTTATAGGTCCACTAAGTTTCTTGTTTCTGGCTGTGCCCCATCTTTACTCCCATCTTTTTCATCCGAAGGAGTGATGAAGCATCATGGTTTTCAAAGTCCTGTGCCCTTCCCACACCTTGGAGAGCATTGATGATGTCCGCCCGATCCATGGTTGGCCATCTTCAACGACAACGCAGTTAGCCAACTTGTCCGCTCGTTCATTTCCCCGTACTCCCGCATGTCCTGTGATGTAGACAAAGGTGACCCTATATATTTTTTACTTCTGTTATGACTCTACCTATTGCCTGCGTACAGAGGCTGCCTACACTTTTCTTATCACGCTCATCAAATCACTTAGTATGCAGGCGTGGGTGTAGTCTTGTGACTCTAACCAGATGAATGCCCTGATCTCTGCCATCGTCATGTTACTTGTGGTTATAACGTATGCACCACTGTCTTCTTTGCCCATTATTCCTGCCAAGCGTAAATGCCCATGCACTCCTTTGGTGTCATATTACAGATCCGTCTGTATAGATGACTGCATCTTCCTCACCCGTATTATCCCAGAAGATGCCGTTGACCTCTGCATTGACCACGACTGAGTTCTGCTCCCTACATTTCCTGTCGAGTTTGACAACACACGAGAATGTCCCCCTGAATGACGTAGGCACCTGTATCCACTCCTCGATATTGATACTGGTAAGCCCACTTACACTTACGTTTTTGAACCGCATTGTTTTTATGCAACAGACGTCCACTGATCACAAATAGAAAACACAACTGCACTGTACTGTCATTACACTCGAACTGATTTGTAAATTGGCCGGGAAAGATACTTTGGCGGGAGGAGTTCGGAAAGGCAGGGAGGGGAGAGAGAGAGAGAGAGAGAGAGAGAGAGAGAGAGAGAGAGAGAGAGAGAGAAAGAGAGTGCGTGTGTTTGCTTTTTTTTAAAAATTCAACCCATCCAAATAGAAGTCAGTGGCTGGAAAAGAAATGACGTAGCACCGCGCTTCAAGAGTTCAAAGAGCTATCTCCGACACAACGCGTCCAAATCTTCTCTTTTATCTTCCTGCTAATGCCGCTCAGTCTGGGATAAAGAAACACAACTCAGTAACGTCCTAAGTCCTAGTGATTATTTTAAAAGAGGGCCGATTCCGTGTATGAACATTTATTTATTCACTGAAATCGGGGACAAATTTCTTTCGGGGACAACTTCTACACTTCGGGGACTGTCCCCGAAAATCGGGGACGAATGGTCCACCTGCTTTAGAGAGGACAGTGATATCTTGTGATAAATGTAGGAGGGCAGATAAAGTGGACCGGTGGAGGTAGTTACATAACTTTTTGAGGGAAACATGTCAACTGATAAGAATGAGTAAAAAAAAATACAGGATTACCGGCGGCAATATGTGTGATGGTGTAAATAACTATCATGTACTAATAGCAATAATAACAATATTAGTACTAGTAGTATACAAACAATATGAACGATAATGGTCTACAAATTGAAGTACTAGTGTAAATACATAGGACGATATGAAACAGTGAGATAGCAGTAAAATAAAGGAAGACGGGAAAGGGGAGTGTGGTAGTATAAAGGCCAAGGTTAGAGAAAGGTGAGGGGAAAAGGGGTTTGAGCCGTAAACAAGAGGAAACTTCGGATTCACGTTAAGTATGAGCAGATCGGGCGGCACGGGATTTGTGAACAATGTAGAAACGAGTATAAATGAAACAGGGATTATGATTGGAGGGAAAAAGAAAGCTGAGACAAAGGATAGATATGCGAATTCATTCGGCATGACGCGAGGGTTCGATCCAGACGACTGCAGGTGATGTTACAGCCGACAGTGGGAACCAGAAAGTTGATAAGGACTTGACGATAGCAGGTTAGTGAATAGGTAGCAGTCTAGCTAGGCAGATGTGTTAGGACGGTCAGCAACGATAGCTAAGGGACATTAAGATAAAATTCGCAGTGTTTCTGAAAAGACTTCCATTAATGGGAGTGTTTCAACGGCAATAGGCTTAGTGTAAGACAAGCAAATAATATAATTATGAATTTAGTAGTGCATTTCTTGTGAAAAGACTTTGATAACGTGGGTGTGCCACAATCTATAGGCTATATGTCCCGATGGTAATTTTTGGCTACAGTGCAAACAGACGTGTTCTGATGGCTGTGATATCATATGTGACCCGGAAAGTGCAGACTGTACGTGCAAGGAAACGTACTACGGGTCAGACTGCACTCTCAAATGTCCGGACAACTGTTTCAACGACACCTGTGAACAGTCAACCGGGAACTGTACATGCAAGGGAACATTCTACGGGTCAGACTGCACTCTCAAATCTCCAGACAACTGTTTGAACGAAACCTGTGAACAGTTAATCGGGGTCTGCGTCTCGTATGTCGATGATTCCCACGTTAAGAAGAGTCTGCCGACTACAACAAACCCAAGCATATGGATAGCTTAATGTGTTTCTGTGCTAGACATGGTTCATTTCTTGGTGTTTTTCCGTGAAGCCATGGCTCATATCTTGATATGTTTCTGTGCTAGCCATGGCTCATATCTTGATATGTTTCTGTGCTAGCCATGGCTCATATCTTAGCTTGTGTGTGTGTGTGTGTGCTGGCCATGGCTCATATCTTGGTGTGTGTCATGTTAGTCATGTCTCATATCTTTATGTGTGTCTGTGTTTATTCATATCTCATATCTTAATGTGTATCTGTGTTAGGCATGTGTCATATCTTTTTGTGTGATGTCTATGTTAGGCATGTGTCATATCTTTGTGTGTGAATGTCAATGTCAGTCATATCTCATATCTTTAGTGCATGTTTATGTTAGTCATGTGTCATATATCTTGATGTGTGTCAGTGTTAGTCATGCCTCGTATCGCTGTGTGCATGTCTGTGTTAGTCACATCTCATATCTTTGTGTGTGCATGTCTGTGTTAGTCACCTCTAGTGACTCGGGCAGATGGTGCACGTAAACCTGGGAGGGCCGACCATCTAAGGGCAGAATCCCCCTACAGAAAAGATCATCTGCTGTCTTGCAGGAAGATTGGGGACAATCAAAGGCTAAGGAAAGCAAACCTGAATAAAATGCTCACTGAAATCAGATGCACTGGGCCACTGGCGCAGAACACAGTGCAACGTTTTAACGGGTGTTCAATCAGAGTGGATCTGGCAGACTCTAATTGTGATGTTCTGTCTGTGAGGGCGATCAACACACTTAACCTGACTTCATGTGAGAGTCTGGAATCCTACTCTGATTGAGTCCTGATCGCAGAGAGAGAGAGAGGTGAAGAGACTTTGATAATGTGGTTTTGTCACAATCTATAGGCTTAGAATAGGCCAAGATAAGTGACTTTATTATGAAGAGACTGTGATAATGTGGTTGTGCCACCATCTATAGGCTAAGAGTAAGACAAGCAAAGTGACATAGTTTTGAAAGTAGAAGTGCAGTTAGTGAAGAGACTTAGTAGAAGGTGGTTGCCTACAAGTAGTAGACTCGAGTAAGTCAGGAAGCACGAATCTTGAGTGGTGGATGAATGGACTTGAAATGGTGTTGACTGGCCATCAGAGGTGGTCATTACATGAATAAACCAATTCGTGTGAATTCTCAATGGTGTTAATTCATACAATTTATTCTTGTAGCTGTGTTGTTATCCTAGCGATGAACGGACACTGGGTGTCATGAACAACGGAAGTCACAATGCGGAGTCGGTGAGGAACCGATCAAAGGCCAAGGGCGGAATCTGTGAGCAGCGAACCAGTGCAGCCCCTATCAGGAGGCAGTAACCTGAGGTAACAGGCAAGTGGGCTGATCTACAGACCTTCTTGTCATGACCACGGAAAGGCGGATCTGAACGAGAGTGCTGCCTAACACAGTTCCCATTCAATTATAGTGGAAGCTCGGTTATTGGTGAGATTTTCTGCTATACCGATCTCCAGATTCAGGTCCACGAGGGAGGTTGTTTAGCCCGCATAAATGGTGCACGAAAGATGGGCAACAGTCCCGTTACAAATGGTGCCTGGTGTTGTGTAAGACATTGTTACAATCCCGTTACAATTGATCAATTTGGGAGATCGCGTTACAATAGCGCATTACAGATATACAAACATAAAGTAGCAGCGGTATGGTACTAGTAAAGAAGTAAAGGCATCAAGATGCACCAAGATGCGTCTACATATGTATTGGCACATTTGGGCTTTCTTTTGTGTGCTTTGTGGCAATATATATACTGATTTATGTTTGTACGCATGTATTGTTATATACACGTTTTTTTTACACACCGGTTCGGGGTGCACACACAGAGTTAGATATGCACAGTTTATATATATGTACCCACCTCTCCATATTTTTAGAACCCTTCCGTTCCGTCTCCTCGCCTGACTGCCTGGTCAGTGAGATATATAGTTGGTCATCCCGCCTTCTCATTTTAGTCCATTCAGTAGCTGACCACTCTCTGGAACACAGGGAAGTGACCCTTTTTTATTTCATTTCTTGAGTATCTGTAGCGGGTATGTCCCTCGGCCCATTAATTGGCGATAGATCATGCCGACCAAAGATGTGTTTCTGCAATAGTCTGTGTACACCCTTGATCGTGGGCCGGCAGACAATACTCCTTCCGTGATCGTTGTAGTGGGTAACTTCGCGTTGCCAGTCGCCGCACTGTTATTTCATCCCGGCCTGGGACGTTGCCTTCCTGGGAATGGTTCGTTGACACTATTTACGTGGACGTCTACAACACTGACAACAGCAAACACTCTAGTAAATCGTCGTAGAACAAAGAAACAGGTGTTTATTTGTGACCCCTGGTCCACCCTGATAACAATGAAAATGTCAGCAACAGAACTTGCAAATTACAACAATGTAAAATTACCAGCACATACCTGGTACTGAACTCGTACCTCTGTCAAACTGGCATAATGCTGGTATAAGAAAAAACTCATGCCGTCCTTCCTCTCGCACTCTGTGAACCGTGTGGTATGAACTTCCTCTCATACCTGACTAAAGTCTATCTATTTCTCTTGGACCCTGACATGGTCGCTAATTATCACATTAGACAGTCTCTCCACATGAAGAGTGTGCAAATCGAAATATGTTTTCCATAAGGTAGCCAGTTAATTAAACCGAAGCACACCGACCCAAAGTGTTTATGCGCTTGGTAGGCTATTGACATCCCATCAGGTACTGAAATCTATTAAAACCGACTTGGCGGCCCTCTACTAAGAAAATCCCACCTGTCTCCCACCGTGGCTACCTCTAGACTGACTTATGCCCGCTCAAATATCACTCACTTCCCCCAGCCAATCAAAACTCTCCTGAGTGACACTCACACCTACACGGACTCCACTATTTTTCTGTTTATCCTTCATTCCTATCTCTTACCTGTGATCCCCTCTCGTTCACTCATCATTACCTCTCTTTCCCATTCACTCATCACCTCTTTCCGACCCACTGCTACATATCTAGCATATTATCGCCATGTAGTTAGATTTGTTTACATATCCTTATATATATATTTTGTGTTGTTGTACCAGCTGAAGGCCTACTTGGCCGAAACGTTGACTTTTGTTTTGTCCATTACCATGTAAAGTTGTCACCATACCACTTTTTTCTTCTTGACAGCTACAAACTTGATGTCGTGCAGCAGTATAACTACCTGGGGTCTATCATCATCGACAGACTACCTTTAGATACAGAAACTAACAACTGCATTGGTAAAGCTATCACCTTTTCCAGTCTTTTTAGGTGTGTTTCGCAAAACACCAAACTGACAATTAAAATAAAAGTCACAGTTTACAATACCCGCATCATTAGTTATTGAGTTATTTGCGGGTCATCATCATTGCACTCCGATCATGTCCATAGGTGCTCAGATCCCCTCCTCAGCAAGTCCTGCAGTGTCCAGTGACTGAAGACTCCAGTTCTGTGTTGGTTGATAAGTCTTCTTATATGCCCACTAAGTTTCTCATTTCTGGCTGTGCCCATCTTAACTCCCATCTCTTTCATCCGAAGAAGTGACATGGACTCATGGGTGTTGAAGACCTGTGTCCTTCCCACTTCCTGGAGGGTATTGAGGATGTCCATCCGATCCATTGGTTGACTGTCCTCAACGACAGCGCAGCTAGCCAACCTGTCCACTCTTTCATTTCCCCGTACACCCTGCATGTCTAGGGATATAGACAAAGGTGACCTTACGTATTTTTGACTTCTGCAATGTCTCTATCATTGCATGCGTACAGAGCCCCCTCTACTTTTTTTATCATGCTCATCGAATCACTCAGTATACAGGCGTGGGTGTAGTCTTGTGACTCTAACCAAATGAATGCCCTGGTCACTGCCATAACCTCCATCGTCATGTTACTCGTGGTCATGACCTATGCACCACTGCCTTCTTTGACTATTCTGCCTGCCAAGCGGGCTGTAAATGCCCATGCACTTCTTTGGTGTCGTATCTACCCACTTGTCTGTCTGTCGTGATCGTATACTCTTGTACTTTGCGCTGTTTCAGGGTGGTGACCACCTCTGTGTCTATGGGCCGGTGCTTGACTGCCCCTCCCAGTTTCCGTTCTTCGCTAGGCACAGACAAATACAGATTGCTTTCTAAGAAGTAGTAAAGGAACACCATGTAAAATACACATTTGAGGTTTAATTCTGGAAGATCAACCTCTCACAACAAGTTACACAATTACAACAACAGTATGCTTGTTAGCGGCCTTTCTCATATTGCATGTTAATTACGAGGCGCACCCCAACTTGTCTGGGCTGTTATCTAAGGGCCGCAGTAGTACAGAACTGTAATACTTCCTTCAAGCCACCATGCACTGTGTGACCTCATGTTGGACCGACTCCACTCAGTCCGACTCTCTCGATGACACTGCGCAGAATCTTCCCTATCTAGCTATCGGCCACTGGTATACGCCGATGAATCTCCCACTGTTGTCTGTTCGTGCCTGGAACAGCACCCACGGTATCGAGCATGAATTCGGCGATGGCTGTCTCGCCTACCTTCACCTGAATGATTCGTTGCTTCTGAATTCCACCCCTAACTCATAACAGTACCTCAATGCTGAGCACATAAGTTGGTGATATCTGACTCGCTCAATCTCACCTACTCTGTTCATCGTTTCTGAGTTTCATAACTCCTTGGTAGAGCACACTCGTTGTTGAGCATGTCTCAGCAAAAGCTGTCTCGCCCCTTGTCACCCAATTTGTTCATTGCTTCTAAATTGCACAACTACATTACAAAATCATACTCCTTATGGAGCATGAACGCTGTGAGACTGTCTCCGAAATTGTTTGTTGCGTCTAACTTGAACAACTACACTACAATATCATCCTCTATATTGAGCATGAATGCTGTGAGACTGTCTCGCTCACTGTCACTTAAATTGTTCGTTGCGTCTAACTTGCACAACTACATTACAATAACCTATTTCTTACTGAGCGTGAACGCTGTGAGACTGTCTCGCTCACTGTCACTTAAATTGTTCTTTGCGTCTAACCTGCACAACTACATTACAGAATCAGTCTCCGGATTGAATTTACACCAACACATAACTCTATCTAGCACTGTTCCAGAAGCAATGTGCACTTTACGGAACAGCCATACACAACTAAACTGACTCTATTATCCTGTTGTGTACCACGAACCATGCTCACGGTATCAGTTTTTAAAACAACAACTGTCCGCACTGAGCCCTCATTCTATCTTGACTGACCTTCTCACCTATCCTTTTCTCTAACGTTTTTCCCTCCAACCAATCATACCCTCGAGATATTTCTCTCTCGCTCCTAATTGCACCTTATATTCCCTGTGAGACTCAATGTTTCTATTCTCCTTACTACTTATCACTTTCCCCCGTGGACTCGGTGATTCTATTTTAGTTAACCCTTCTCACTTTCCCCTCGACTTCTCCCACACACTCCCATTTGTCCTCCACCATTATAATCACTGCTTCAGCTTGGCAACGTACACCATATGAAAGATGGCTGCATACCAAAAGATATACTCTATGAACAACTAGCAGATGGCAAAAGGACTAGATGGTGCCCAAAACTTCGATTTGTAGACGTGTGTAAACGCGACATGAAGACTCTGAACATAAACCCTGCAGCCTGGGAAAAATTAACTGCATATCGCAATCTTTAGAAACACACTCTAAAGCTCCAACTCAGACAAGAAGCAGACAGATTCATAGAAAGAGAGAATACACAGCTAAAGAAATGAAAAAATAACATTTCTAGGGGTGCAGAAAAATTCATAGTCAACTATGACTGACGGACGGAGGCTACTATATCACACATATATCTATATATACAACACATATATCATCACCACATGTGCCATACCAGTTGGTGTAAACCAGAGGCTCTCAACCGGGGGCGAGGGGAGCACAGGATAATTTAAGGAAGCCACAGGAAACAATTGCATAATTACTGAGCCCCGAGGCTGGGGGAGTGGGGGGGGGGGGCGTGTCACGAGTCTGGGGAGGTGGCATGAGACTAGAGAACCATGTACAGGAATACAGATGCTTGCAGAAAACAACCGCAGATATAACCTTTTTTTTCCATGCAGTGAATTAATTCATTAACGGCGCCTAAGACAACCCCACATCAGAAGTATTTACTACTTTCCTTTCCTACTTCTCTCTTCCTTCCCTCAATCCCCCTCTCCACTACTCGATCACCGCTTAATCTAAGATGTCCTCTTCTCTTTGGCCATTTGTAAAATGTTGTGACCGAACCTCAAAGGAGTATGAATTATGAGTATATATATATTATAGATGAACTAGTTAAAGAGGCAGAAGAAGCAGCAAATAAAGGGAATATGAAAGAACTGTACAACAGCACAAAGAAATTAGGTGGAAAATACAAACAGATCAACGCCTTTATCAAAGATAAGAAAGGAAATCTGCTTAGTAATATAAGGGAACAAATGGAGAGATGGAAAGAGCACTTTGAAGAACTTTTGAGCAGACCCGGCTCAAATAATCCTCCAGATATACTACCAGCAGAAGAAGAGTTACACATTAGCTGCGGAAAACCAAGCAAAGAAGAAATAATGAAAGCTATCAAACTATTAAAAGATGGTAAAGCCACAGGACCAGATGAAATTCCTTCGGAAGCCATCAAAGCAGATATTAACACCTCTACCAAGATCTTACATGATCTATTAGATACAATTTGGGAGAGGGAAGAAATACCTAAAGACTGGAGAGAAGGTTATATGATCGAACTACCAAAGAAAGGAAGTTTACAGGAGTGCACAAATTATAGGAGAATTATGCTACTATCAGTGCCAGGAAAAATAATCGGCAGAATCATTCTGGAGAGACTAAAAGAGGCTATAGAGAAACACTTGAGAGATGAACAAGCAGGTTTTAGGAAGAACAGATCATGTGCTGATCAAATAACTACTCTACATATAATAGTTGAACAAAGTTTAGAACTAAAATCCCCACTTTATATTGGATTCATAGATTACGAAAAGGCATTTGATAGTTTATGTTATAGTTTAACAGAAATGGGATACAGTGGTAAGGTGACCATATTTTTGAAACCTTAATCCGGGACGGATTAATTTGACATAAATTTCCCATCAATAAAATGAAATTTCTTCTGTCTTTTTAAAGTGAATAATACATATATATATATATATATATATATATATATATATATATATAAAAACTAACTAAAACACCTAAAAATATAGGCTTATAAATCGTTATCAGGAGATTAAAAAAAAACCAAACATTAGTGATACTCACTTAAATGGAAGGTGAAGCAGAGTTGTTGTACTTTTCTGATCAGTATTTCAGTTTCAGTATAAAAGATTTAAAACTTGGAGCGCATTTTACTGTTACTATTTCGCTAAATGAACAGCCAGTTCAACTTTTTAAATATTTTCTACACAACAACGGAATAATGTATATTTTTAAGTCGAAGAGACGTTTACCATATTGGCAACATTGGTAAATGTTTGTGTCCCTAATGTATTTTAACAAATCCGGGACAAAAGCTAAAAAATCTGCCAAAATCGGGACAAATTCGAGACAGTAACAAATCCGGGACAAAGGTTGAAAAAAGAGTAAAAATATTGGGACTGTCCCGGAAAAATCGGGACATCTGGTCACCTTATCCAGTGGTCACTGACCAAACAACTTGATGATTTAGACTTTGCTTATGACATAGCTCTCCTATCACACAGCCATCAACAGATGCAGGATAAAATGAGTATATTAGATGAGAGATCACAACAGCTAGGACTAAAGATTAATAGAAATAAGACCAACATTATGAGAATTAATGCAGTTGGCAATAACCAAATAAAACTAGGAGAAATACCTCTACTAGATGTACAATCTTACATATATCTGGGCAGTAATATAGATAAAGAGGGAGGAACAGAAAATGATACCAAAATAAGGATATCAAAAGCAAGAGGAGCTTTCATTGCACTGGGAAACATATGGAAATCCAAAGAAATTAGGCTAAATACAAAAATAAAAATTTTCAACTCCAATGTTAAGTCGGTTCTATTATATGGCTGTGAAACATGGAGAATAACAAAATTGACAATCACGAAGGTACAGACTTTCATTAATGGATGCTTGCGCAGAATAAAGGGATGGAAATGGCAGGACAAAGTCACTAACGTGGAATTATGGAAATGTACCGGTCAAATACCAGTGGATAAAGAAATACAGCGAAGACGATGGCGATGGATAGGACACACACTACGGAAGCCAACTGAGAGTATTACACAACAGGCCCTTTTTTGGAATCCCCAGGGGAAAAGACAAAGAGGAAGACCAATGAATTCTTGGAGAAGACAGATCGAAGCAGAGATGAAGATGATGGGGAAGACATGGAATGATCTTAAAAGAATTGCAAAAAACAGAACGACTTGGAAAGTGTTTGTTGAAGACCTATGCTCCACTGGGAGCTAAAAGTAGAAGAAGAAGAAGAAAATGCACACACACACACATATATACAATGTTAACCTCAGATGGTATACGTACAAGAGGTGAGATGCAGAATAGCTCAGGCAAAAGCAGCTTACCAAAAAATGAGGAAGATACTATACAATTCAATTTTGACAATGGAAACTAGAAAAGGAGTTCTTAGATGTTATGTAGAGCCAGTCTTAAAACATGGATGAGAATCAGGTACAATGGGACAACAGACAAGAAAATCACTGGAGGCTGTACAAATGTGGGTTTACAGAAGAATTTTGTGAGTACCATGGACAGCTAAGAAGAGTAATGAAGAGGCCAAAACAAAAAGAGAGCTAATTTCTAATATTAGGAAGAAACAATCATCATTTTTTGGTCACGTAATGAGAAGCGAACAGCTGGAATATATAGTGACAACTAGGAAAATTTAGTAATGAAGAGATAGAGGGAAACAAAAAGAAATTATACAAAACTGCTTAAGAGAATGACTTTGCAGAAGAGATCAACAACAGAAATGACAACAGTTGAGATCGAGAGTTTTGGAGAGTCAAGATCACCCACGCCAGCAGGCATTGTACTTGATGATGATATATATATTTACAAAATACAATTCAATACAGCACTATCAAGGTAGAGCCGCGATAGCTCAGTGGTTAGTGAACTGGACTACAAAGGACAAGGTGTAGGGTTCGATACCAACTTACAGCTTCCAGGTTCACCCAGCCTTAAATGGGTACCGGATTTTTTTCTGGGAAAGTGAAATGGCACGGGCGAAATACCGACCACATTACCCGAAAAATCATGTGCTGAATGTCTGTAAAATTTATGGTTACTAACACCATATTCCCTAAACGCCACGTGGTGTGACTACTTTTTTTTTTTTAACTATCAAGGTAAATAAATTAGGGAGGGGAGGGGAAGAGGATGGGAAAAGAAAGAGAAATGTTGATCACACAAGGAGCAAAGCAGGCTATTTGATCAAAAAATATGGTTCTCTAAGCATCCTTTTGCATTGCCACTTTGATGATAATTGATATCTAATTTTCAGATTTATAAGTATCCTAACATTTCAAGTTCCTATCCTAAGTGTAGAGCTAATTTCCAATATTAGGAAGAAACAATCATAATTTTTTGGCCATGTAATGAGAAGGGAACAGCTGGAATATATTGTAACAACTGGGAAAATTGAGGGATAAAGAGATAGAGGGGAAACAAAGAGAAAAGATACCGGACAGCTTAAGCGAATGGCATGGCAGAAAGTCAACAAGCTGAGAAATGATAAATAACTGTTGAGATTGAAAGTTGTGGAGAGACATGATGCCAGCAGGCCCGGTACTTGATGATCCTAAGTGTGTTTCTAGTTCATTGTTTGCTTCCCTATTAACTTGCATTGAGTTGAATCAATTGGAAACCTACAAGTTGTTATGATTTATTTATTAAAGAAAAGACTCCCACTCTCCTCATACACCCCCCACCCCTTCCCCCCACCCTTTTTTCCACACAAAAAAATTAATAAAATAATTACTTAAATAAAAAATGTAAAATAAATTAAATTAAACTTGCAAATTGACGTTTAGATATTAATCGAGTGAAATAAACATTTTGACCTGTATACTATATAAATACTTACTGAACTCCAATTCATGTTTCAGACTAACTGTAGTGTAGTGTAACTTGTGGGTTGCTCAAGTGACTGCACTTGACTCCCTTTTAGGCATGGGCATGGCTCATGATTGCTGTGGTTTAATTTTTAATTTTAGATTTATAATATTCTCCTGCCCACAGAGAAGTATCAGAAGCCTCTAGCACTTTGGTCAGACCCCAGAGATTGAGAATATAATACGTTGGTGTTGATTACCGTTATTTTATTTCACCAGCCAGAATTGCGGGCACATGACATACTAACTAAACTTAGTAACTACTCATAGTAACATTATTTTATTAACAATATCCAGTAAATACCAATTTAACGCTATGTTACGTATGTTGAGTATGTAGCTTTAGTACAGCCAGTGTCAGAATATAATAAATTAATTGACGAGAAATCCAATTAAAGACCAATGATTATTAAAATGTAAATATTCAATGATTATGAATTTTGAATGAGTGAAAAATATTGAGGTGGGTTTTTTTTTCTTTGCATTATATGATTATGATTATTATTATTGTGCGAAATTTTTTCTTTCAATTATTTTTAATATATTATATTGTGTTATTTCACACTGTAAAAAAGTAAATGGTAGAACTAAAATATCTTGTAATAAATTCACAGTACAATATTATACTTAATTACTAATAACTTAAAAAGGAATTAAACTAACCCAAACAACCACTGGCCTACACAAATTTCCACAGAAAACGAAACGAATATATATTTGTTTTTTTTTAAATAACTAAATTTAAAAAATAACACGGATTGCACACACAAAAAAAGAAACAAAATGCAGAAAATAACCTTTTTTTTTTCTTTGCGGCAGATAGTTAGATTGTGTGTACACCAACTATAATGATATTGTTTTATCGTTTAAGTATGCGCTGTTAATAGTTAATAAAAATAATTTGCCGTGTACATGGTATTTTTTTTTAGCGTTCATTTCGTAGCAGTTTAGTTTATTATACACAGATGAGTTAGTTGCCTCTGTGAAAATAAATGGGAACATCTGGCAAGTAATCACACATCATGGAGAGCATGTATAAGGAACGGTATAACATCATTTGAGACTGAGCTAAGGCAAAACTTAGAAGAGAAAAGACTCATAAAAAAAGGATGGAAAACCCTGTGGATCAGTGAGCCTGACTTGTTCATTATGTGACTACGTGTGTTTGTCAAACATTGGTAGAATTAGCCACGAGAGAAGCTGTTCGACAAAAACAAAACCTAAAAAAAAATACGCAATAGCCTCCACTAGACCGTCTGACAAGACGAAAAAGGCCATGTAGTTAGTTGCCTGATCTCAGCTGATCTGCACTATGTATAGGTGTCAGTTAGTAACAGAGTTCCAAATTTTATCGATCTTTTTTCTTGGCGCCAGATTTATGTTTTGTTTTTTTTTTTTTAATCACGCACAGTTCACAAAGCTGGATGATCATATTTCACGTGTGTTATTATTAATCAGCACAAACACAAAACTTAGGCTATTCAAATCAAATGTACTATCAACCCTTACGTATGCGTGTGAAAGCTGGAAAACAACAAGAGATATAGAAACAAAGTTGAACGCATTCGAAAATAAATGTCTAAGGAAAATACTTGGTATAGAATGGAACGAATTCAAAACAAACGAGGAAATTAGAGAAATCGCCAATCAACCACTAATATCTTCAGTAATAAAGAAAAGACGATGGTCATATGTTGGACATGTGATGAGAAGAGATAATAACCGAATAGCAAAGCAAGCCCTCAAATGGGAAACAACAGGTAAGAGAAAAAGAGGAAGACCCAGGGAGACACTGAGAAGAACATTGATGAGAGAGGCAAGAGCAGCAGGATTCGGCTCCCTCAATGAGATAGAGCTGCTTGCACAGAACAGAGACAGATGGCAAGATTTGATAAAATATCTTTAAAAGAAAACTGCTAGAACAAAAATTCAGATAGGAGAAGGTGTATCTTGGTCTACGCCCTATGGGCCGGCTACGGCTCGAAAGGTCAATAGATAGATAGATAGATTATTAAGAGTTCATATCACTATAACAAACTCATGTCTGATCATTAAAATAGGGTGACCATTTTTTTCCATGGTTTCCGGGGACATTTGTCATATTTTTACATTTCAGAGGATTTTTTTGCTTATTTCTCAGACTGTCCCACAAAATCGGGACGAACGATATATATATATATATATATTGTTGTCTATATATATATAACATATTTATTTATATATATATATTTATGATAGTGGGTGGGTGTGTGACTGTGTGTGCGCAAAAAATTGTTGTGCATATTTTTCATATAATGTTCATTTGCTGTTTGATTTTATTTTTGTTAATATTCACGGTTTTTATTTAAATGCTACTAGCCTGTAAGGAAACAGCTATAGATTGCTTACCATCATATTCAATATGGCTTGGGAAAGAAAAGTCCCAGACGACTGCAAAAAGCTATCATTGTCCCATTTTGGAAGAATAAAGGAAGTAAAAGGAGTGTATGTACAGAGATATATTGAGTCAAGTTGGTAAAAGTATGCTAAATATTAGAGAGGAGAGTAAGATACATAATAGAATCAATTAATATAATCAATTCGGATTCAGAAAAGGCAAAAGCTGTACTGATGCTATATTTACATTGAGACAACTATGTGAAAAACAATAGAATATGACAGAAACCTAAATATAGTGTATAGATCAGGAAAAGCGTTTGATCGTGTGGACAGGAACAACTTTGGCAACTTTAGACATACGGGGTAGCAGGACAATTACTAGAAAATATAATGCACTATATAAAACAGTCAAAGTGCCGTCGAACATCGGAAGGTCTGTCAGAATGGTTTCAGGTTACAACAGGAGTAAGACAAGATGTGTCCTCTCACCACTCCTCTTCATCATATATATGGTCACCAACAACAAGGACAATCAAATAATAACATAGAGGTAGAAAACTCCAACATCAATGAGCTACTCTTCGCAGATGACCAATGCCTAATATACGAGGATGAAAACCTGCTACAACAGCATTTAACATCTCTAGATAAAAGCTGCACAAACTACAGTATGAAAATTAACACAGCAAAAACAGAGGCTATAAAAATAAGCAAATTAAGACACCCATTAAACATCAAGATCAAAGACAAAGAAATAAAACAAGTAGAGGAATTCAAGTATTTAGGCACAATGTTCACAGAAGATGGAAAACTAGACAGAGAAATTGACATGAGAATACAAAAAGCAAATGCTGTCACATACCAGCTTTCACCATTGTTAAGACATCCAAACATTTCTATGCCAGCTAAACAACAAATGATAAATAGCATCTTCATACCAACTTTGTGCTATGAAAGTCAAACATGGACCCTTTCTAAATCACATTTAAGAAAGATCAATACATGTGAGATGCGATGCTTGAGAAAAGTAACAAACAACACAAGAAGAGATAGAATACCAAATGAAACCATAAGAAAAATGGTAGGAACAAAACCCTGCCAAGAATATATAGAACAACAACAACTTAAATGGTTTGGCCACCTGGTCAGAATGAATCCTCACCAATCACCATCAAGGGCGTTCTTCTCGAGAATGCATGGAAAAAGACCAAGAGGAAGACCCAGAAGAAGATGGATAGATGCAGTGACAGAGACATGTAACAACAAAGGAAAATCACTAATTCAGACAATTCGAGCAGCACAAGAACGACAAATGATATAAACCACGACACCTTTTAGGTACAAGTGAAAGAGAAAAGAAGAAGAAGATTCACGGTACTTATGCGATACTCGCACTTAATGACATTACAATAGCTAGTTGTGTTTCTCAATTAACAAAAAATATTTAAAATAAAAAAATGTAAACAACATATAGATATCAATTGCAGTATTAAAGTAATGTTTACAGTACCTTATTTATACTGAAGAGGTTGTTGCCTCGGCGTGGTACTTGTTTTTTGAGTGTATCTTTCTCAAGATCTCATGATTTGAAGCAAGTTTTTCACTGAAGCTTTCACACGATAAATTAATGTTAGTTTTACTGTTGGCGACTTTGGCGAGATACTTTGGCGGGAGATGTCCGGAAAGGCAGGGGTGGGGGGAGAGAGAGTGTCTGCTTTTTTTTAAAATTCAACCCATCCAAATAGAAGTCAGTGGCTGGAAAAGAAATGACGTAGCACCGCGCTTCAAGAGTTCAAAGAGCTATCTCCGACACAACGCGTCCAAGTCTTCTCTTTTATCTTCCTGCTAATGCCGCTCAGTCTGGGATAAAGAAACACAACTCAGTAACGTCCTGAGTCCTAGTGATTACTTTAAAAGAGAACCGATTCCGTGTATGAACATTTATTTATTCACTGAAATCGGGGACAAATTTCTTTCGGGGACAACTTCTACATTCCGGGGACTGTCCCCGGAAATCGGGGACGAATGGTCACCCTACATTAAAATGAATGTTCAGACTATGACCGCAAAGTGGAAACCAGCGTTACGCTATCATTTCTACGTCAAACTCATTACATGTATTACGATTTTAATGGACATTTAAGGTGACTTCTGCGTGTATTTCATTGGAAGAAGAGCTACAACAGATTCGTACTCTTGCTAGATATGAAAGATAAATTGCACAGAAGTAACAGTGTAACAGAAGACGGACAGATTTTGTAAGATGTGAAAGTAGAAGATAAACAATTACATCTCTGAAGGTCTTAACTTTGCAGACGACGTGGCACTCTTGAGCTCAGCCAATACAATTATATGCTTAAAAAGTTGATCGACCCCGTGACATTTCTGGTCAAATGGGTCTCCAGATCAACACGACCAAAACGAAAGTCCTGAACCTCGCCAACATCGCCTCTGATAGCATATAACACTGAACAATGAAAACACTCGACAGTAAAAGTAGGCAACAGAACTCAGTCGTGGTCAATGCGGAGGTCAACGGTCTCATCTGCGATAACACCGATGAGAAAGATGTAGTCATCTATACAGATAGATCTGTAATACGACACTAAAGAAATGCATGGTCATTTACAGGTAGAGGTAAAGGCATCAAGATGCACCAAGATGCGTAGAGATGCGAAGCTGCTGTAAAGCTGATGATAATGGCGATACTAAAAAAAAGAAGAAGAAAATGGTCATTTACAACACGCTCGGCAGGCAGAATAGTCAGAGAAAACAGTGGTGCATACGTCATGACCACGAGTAGCATTGACTGTGGAGGTGATGGCAGTGATCAGGGCATTCATCTGCTTAGAGTCACAAGACTACACCCACGCATGTATACTTAGTGATTCGATGAGCATGATAAAAAGAGTGGAGGCGGGCTCTGTACGCATGCAATGGTTAGAGTCATTGCAGAAGTCAAAGATACGTAAGGTCACCTTTGTCTATGTCCCCAGACATGCGGGAGTACGGGGAAATGAAAGAGCGAACAGGTTGGCTAGCTGCGCTGTCGTTGAGGACGATCAACCAATGGATCGGGCGGACATCATCAATGCCCTCCGAGATGTGGGAAGAGCACAGGACATCAACAACCATGGGTCCACGTCACACTTTCGGATGAAAGAGATGGAAGTTAGGATGGGCACAGCCCAGTGGCGTATTCTCTATGTTACCGCAGCTACCGCCGGTAGCCTGAACGTATTAACGAAATACAATAGGAAATGATAATTTATTACTTTTTTTTCATAATTATATTACAAATTTTCGAATATTCTATTACACATTTCGTAGGCCAATATGATTTATTTGCTTTGATTTGCATTTATTAAAGCAAGGTTTTCCTATGGCCACTATAACGTTTGTGAATGGAACCGAAACTACCCCAAGGTAGTACATGAAACCTTAATAAGCAGCTGTACAGTTCTTTTCTCTCCGACTTTGAATTAATGACCTTGACATTCAAAAATTCCCGTCAAAATAATACGGTGAGCGTTGCCTGTACAAAATGCGGTTTCATGGGTTATTTTTAGCTCTAGCAAATCAGAAGCGTCACAAAGTGAAAGATAAACTATGTCTGATTACCGGAACTTCCTAACCTATTTATAACTACGCTATGCGCATCAGCATCTTTAGAAAGAATTTTTTTCTGCCCTCAAGAGAATCAAATCTTATTGTCGCTCAACTCAGACACAAGAACGCTTATCTGGTTTGGCAATAATGTCCATTGAGAAATCATTCCTTCAGAAACTGAGAAACCAACCCAAAAGTACTTTCAATAACAAAGTTATCAAGACATTTTCGTCCCAAACAAGATGGATAGAATTTACATATAAATAAGTAATTTAAAATGTAGTGATGCCATTAGCAAATATTACTTCATGTTAGCCTACTGAATATAATGTTTGTGTTTATTTATTATGTCAGCGGTAGCCTAGACCCCAGAACCAGTATACGCCACTGGCACAGCCAGAAATGAGAAACTTAGTGGGCGTGTAAGAAAACTTATCAACCAACACAGAACTGGAGTCGTCAATCGCTGGACACTGCGGTACTTGGGGAGGAGGGGATCTGAGTACCTATGGACATGTTCGGAGTGCAATAATGATGACCCGCAAATATCTCAATAACCGAACAATGAAATATTACAAAAAGTTACAAATTTTGCTTACCTGGGCAGGACAATATTCAGAGATAACACAAGAAATCATGACACGCACGTTACTATCATCAAGTGCTTTATAAAAAAATGACGAACATCTGACGAGTCAAAGTACTCGTCATCACCATGTGCCATACCGTTTGGCGTAGGTGATCATGTCCCTCCACAATCTTCTATCTACAGTGCATCGTATCAGTTCTGTTGTTGACTGTTTTCCATACCATGACGTCAAGCCATCCAGTTTTTTCTCTCTTTGTCGTCCGCGATCTCTCTTTCCTTTTATTTTGCCAGTTGTAACCAAGTATTCTAACTTTCCTCTTCTCATGATGTGCCCGGAAAATGTTGATTGTTTCTTTCTGATGTTTCTTAGGAGCGCCCTTTTAGTGTTGGCCTCTTTGAGAATTTCCTCATTGGTCTTTTTAGCTGTCCAGGGAACTTTTAACATTCTTCTGAGAAATCCCATCTCTGCGGCCTCTAATCATCTTTTCATTTTTTTGTTTACTGTCCATGATTCGCTTCCATAGTCAGAATTAGTTAGGACCAATGAACTCTCTTTCTCACTTCTATTGACATAAATTTTTTGCAGAAGATGTTTTTCATTTTCTGAAATGCTATTTTGACCTTAGCTATTCTGCTTTTTATTTATATAGTGTATCTTCCATCAGACTATTATTGTGCCCAAGTATTTGACACGTTGCACTTGTTTCAGATTTGTATTGTTTATTTTTATGCAGCATGCTGGTGATGATTGTTTCTTCGATATAACCATTATTTCTGTTTTCTTACTATTCAGACTGAGATCTTTCTTGTTGCTTTCTTTTACTATTATGTCTATCATTTCTTGTAGTTCATTCTCTGTCTCTGCTATTAAGATGTGTCATCCGCATATCGCAAATTATTTATGTTGTGGCTGTTGACTTCAATTCCTTTTTTGTCTACTATTGATCTCATATATATATATATATATATATATATATTGGCCTTTCGAGCCGAAGCCGGCCCATAGGGCGTAGACCAAGATACTCCTTCATCTGAATTTTTGTTCTAGCAGTTTTCAATTCTTTTAAAGATATTTTATCAAATCTCGCCATTTGTCTCTGTTCTGTGCAAGCAGCTCTATCTCATTGAGGGAGCTGATTCCTGCTGCTATTGCCTCTCTCATGAAAGTTCTTTTCAGTGTCTCTTTGGGTCTTCCTCTTTTTCTCTTACCTGTTGTTTCCCACATGTGGGCTTGCTTTGCTATTCGGTTATTATCTCTTCTCACCACATGTCCAACATATGACCATCGTCTTTTCTTTATTACTGAAGATATTAGTGGTTGATTGGCGATTTCTCTAATTCCTCGTTTGTTTTGAATTCGTTCCACGCTATACCAAGTACTTTCCTTAGACATTTATTTTCGAATGCGTTCAACTTTGTTTCTATATCTCTTGTTGTTTTTCAGCTTTCACGCGCATACGTAATGGTTGATAGTACATTTGATTTGAATAGTCTAAGTTTTGTGTTTGTGCTGATGAGTTTTGATTTCCACAACTTTTCAAGGCTTCTGAAAGACATTGATGCTTTAGCTATTCTGATTCAAATTTCTTTGCTTGTATCCCCTTCTCGATCAATGTGACTTCCAAGATAGATAAAGTGATCGATCTCTTCCACTGGTTTGTTTTCCATGTATATTTTGTCGTCTGTTGGAATTAAGCTTTTCATGACTTTAGTCTTTTCATATGTAAAAATGCACAACTGAAATAAACAAAGAATAGGAATGGCAAAAAGTAATTTCAATGTCATGAAGAACATACTAACACCAAAACAAATAACACCAGGACTAAAACTAAGAATAGCAAAATGTTACATCTTCTGAATATTCCTATATGGTGCAGAAACATGAACATTAGACAAGAAAACAGAACAGAGAATTGAAGCCTTTGAAATGTGGATATATAGAAGAATATATAGAATTGGATGGAAGGAAAAGAAAACAAACGATGAAGTCTTAAAACAACTAAAAATGAAAAGAGAACTACTAAGTACAATTCAAACAAGACAAATGCGATTTTTGGGCCACGTTAAAAGACACAACAGCCTACGAAAAGTAATCCTGGAGGGGAAAATACAAGGTAAAAGAGGCAGAGGCAGACCAAGACTAACAGGGACGAGTAACATCAAAAGATGGACAAATCAGCCTATGATATCTGCACCATCAAAGCAAGAGACAGAGCAGAATGGCGCTCCATGGTAGCCAACCTTCGTTGCGGAGAAGGCACTCGATGATGATAATGATGAGTCTTTTCATGATTGATCTCAAGCCCAATTTTGCTGGCTATTGATGATAGTTCATTTGTGTTTTCCTGCATCGTTTTTATCTGACTGCTGATGAGAACTGTCATCAGCAAAGTCGAGGTCCTCCAAATGGTCTCCTTGTATCCATTCGATGCCTTTATTACCATTGCAGCATTTCTTCATTATGAAGTTCATAATAACTCCAAATAACAAGGGCGATAAAATGCATCCTTGTTTAACCCCAGTTTCCATTGGGAAACATTCGCTCAGTCCTTCCTCTGTTCGAACTGCACATGTGTAACCATCATACATGTCTTTAATAATATTTATGGTTTTTAATGGTAAGCCATAATAAAAAAAAGTAAAGTACCCCGTCACGCCAAGTGGCTTATAGGGAAATATGGTGTTAATGACCCTATATTTTACAGACCTTCAGCACATGATTTTTTGGGGTAATGTGGTCGGTATTACGTCCGTGCTGCTTTACTTTCCCAGAAAAAAAATCCGGTACCCATTTAAGGCTGGGTGAACACGGAAGCCGTCGGTTGGGATCGAACCCTACCCCTTGTCCTTTGTAGTCCAGTTCACTAACCACTGAGCTATCGCGGCTCCAATGGTAAGCCATATTGCTTCAGTATTTTCCACAAAGAATCTCGATGAATACTGTCAAATGCTTTTTGAAGTCAATGAAGTTAAGTACAAAAGGTTTTTGTTTTTCAATGTGTTCCTCCAATATAAGTAGTAGAGTAAAAATGTGGTTGAAGCAGCTTCTCCCTTTTCTAAACCCAGCCTGTTCTTCACGTACCAGAAAACAGCAGAAGAGAGGAAGAAATAAATGAAATATTTGCAGACGACCAAGTTCTGATACATTAAACAACTGAGGACCTGCAAGAACATATCAACAGGCTAAACAACACTTGTAAACAATACAACATGAAGATCAACATACACAAAACCGAAGTAATGGCAATAGCGAGAAAGAAAGAAAAACTAAACATTATAATAGATAAAACAACTCTGAATCAAGTTGACAATTTTAAATATCTGGGTAGCACGTTAACACAAGACAATAACCAAGTGACAGAGATAGATATAAGGTGTAACAAAGCATGCCATGTTATAGGCCAAGTATCAACACTATTGAAAAACAAAGCAATAACTACGGAAGCAAAAAGGGCAATATACAAATAAATTTTTCTACCAACGCTGTGCTATCAGTGCCAGAATTGGACGCTGGACTCTAGAACAATAAGAAATTTAACGACCACCGAAATGAAATGTGTCAGAAGAATGACAGGAAACAGCTTAAGGGACAGAGTAAGAAACACCGACCTGAGGAAGAAACTCGAAATTGAACCAGCCATTGAATACATAAAGAAAGAACAGATAAATTGGTTCGGCCACATAACAAGACAAAAAGAACTAACAATGACTCAAAGAGCCATAAACAAACGCGACGAAAACGCCAGATTAAGAGGAAGACCGAGAAAGAGATGGATAAAGGGAATACTAGAATCACTAGGAGGGATAACACCAGAAGAGGCCAACAGAAGAGCAAAGAATCGCAGATTGTATCTCCCCTCGACGCCAGCGGCAATAGAGGAAGGGCAGAAAAAGAAGATTGATCTCATAATATGTTCGCTGTAAAGTGAAAACAAATCCGGCGACAGAATACAGCCTTGTCTGGCTCCTTGTTTTATATATTGGAAATGTCCTGTTTGGTTGCTAATTCGTATAGCTGCTGTTTGTTGCCAGTACATGTTTTTTACGATTCACAGATCCTTGCCAACAATGTTTAATTTCTCCAGCATATTGATTACTTCCACACGCTTTACTGTGTCAAATACTTTTGTGTAGTCTATAAAGCACATATATAGATCTTTCCTTACCTCTATATATAGCTCTTTCTATCAATGTTCTTAAGATGTATATTGCATTGTTGATTCCTTTCCTTCCACAAATCCACATTGTTCCTCACTTATTTCTGGTTTTATTTTGTTCCTCATGCGTCTCATGATGATTCTTACTAATATTTTAGTCATATGGCTCATGAGACTAATAGTGCGATGGTCTTCACAATCAGTGGCTCCTGAATTCTTAGGTATGGCTACAAAGATAGATTTTAGTAGATCTCCAGGTATGTGTCCAGTGTTATATATGTCATTGAGTAGTTTTGTTATG
This sequence comes from Megaustenia siamemsis, assembly GCA_032433765.1. Taxonomy (NCBI): domain Eukaryota; kingdom Metazoa; phylum Mollusca; class Gastropoda; order Stylommatophora; family Ariophantidae; genus Megaustenia; species Megaustenia siamemsis. The sequence continues at coordinate 29,150,018 of JAVIAB010000046.1, read as the reverse complement.
ATTTGTACTCCCATCTCTTCTAATGCATTTATCTCTTTGATTGCTATATTGTCGGAACATGGGGTTTTGCCTCTTTTCATGTATAGAATTGCTTCCTCCACTTCACTCTGCATTATTGGTGGTTCGGAGTTTTTAAGTTATTTAGCTGTGGTCTTTCATCATCATAGAGTTGACTGATATATTCCGTCCATCGTTCCATTATCTTCTCCTGTCCCACTATTATATTTCCTTCCTTTAATTTCACACTTCCTGAAACTTTGACTTCTTTTCTTCCTGTTAATTCATTTGACTCTCATTACTGGTGCTATGAAATCTACACCTGTCAAGACTCTAGAAACAGCAACAGGTTTACAACCGTTAGATGACAGACGGTCACTAAAGTATAAAGTATTGCAACAAGCGGAGAAACATAGAAGGCTCCTTAGCCACCCCATGCACCAAATAATAACTGGTTTCGGAATCGTACGACTAAAGAGGAGCAACTTCGCTGCAATCGCCAATGAACTAACTACTGGAGACCCAGTACTTTCCCAAACAATACCGAAACCCTTGGGCCCATCTGATATATCTCCTCATGGGAAACATAGAATACCAGAACTTAAGGAAAATATAATAGGAATCATGAAAAAAGCACCCAATCAGACACAGAAAGAAAACACGTAGCAGAAAAACACATACACGATATCTACCCACAGGACTCTTGGTCCCACATATACACAGATGGCTCTGCTACAAATGCCACCAGAAATGGAGGGGGTGGTGTGTTCTTGACGCTGAATAACCAGGACGAGATCACCAAGTTAATAGCTACTGGGAAATTCTCAAACAACTTTAAAGCAGAAACTGAGGCCCTCAGAGATGCTGCAACACTGGCTACTCAATACAAAAATAACATGCACAATAAATTGGTGATTCTGACTGATGCACTGTCAGTACTATCAGCTCTAAAAAGCTCCAAGAACAATGAACTAGATGATTTGAGAACAGTCCTGGACCAACTATGCAATAACTTCCAGAGAGTAGTCATTCAGTGGATACAATCACACTGTAATATACAGGGGAACGAACGCGCAGACAAATTAGCTAAAGAGGGAAGGAGATTACCACAAGAGAACCATCCGCTCAGTTATGATGAAGCTAAACCCATCCTCAAAGGTCAGTACCATGAAAAATGGAAACGAGAACACCCAAAGCATAACGAGAGTGACGGATACCATCAACTATCAAGGAGGGATCAAGTCATCATACTTCACCTACGCACTGGGCAATCACATGTTCACCAAATTCAAAATAGGTACAACCAACCTATGCCACTGTACACTGGACAATATGACTACAAAACATGTTCTACAGGATTGCCCCCAGTACACAAACCTGAGAAGAGCAATGTGGTCCACACCCACCTCCCTGGAAGAGAAACCGTATGGGGCAATCGAATCACTTAAACAGACAGCTGACTTCAAGAGAGAGTCTTGAATCCTAATCTGATTGAGTCTTGATCGCAGAAAGAGAGAGAGAGAGAGAGAGAGAGAGAGAGAGAGAGAAAGAGAGAGAGAGAGAGAGAGATTTGACTCTCTTCTACCTTTCAGCTCCCTTTGGAACATAGGTCTTCAACAAACACTTCCCAGGCCGTTCTGTTTCTTGCCTTTATTTTAAGATCATTCCATGTCTTCCCCATCATCTTTATCTCTGCTTCCATCTGTCTTCTTCAAGAATTCCGTGGTCTTCTTTTTTTGTCTTTTTTCCTGGGGATTCCAAAAAAGGACCTGTTGTGCAATACTCTCAGTTAGCTTTCGGAGTGTGTGTCCTATCCAGCGCCATCGTGATTTTGTCCTGCCATTTTTATCTTTTTATTAATTAATTTAACTGAATATGCATACATTTTGATTCTTTCTATTGTTTTTTTTTTTCAATTTCTTCAAATTTCTACTTTAACCATCATTCATTTGCTTCTCTGTATTTGTTTTGGATCTCTTTCTTCAATATTTTGTATGCACGTTCTTCTTTCTTATGTTTTCGTCTATTAGTTGTAATATTTCTTTTGTCATCCATTTATTTTTGTTGATTCTTTTAGTCACTGGTATTACTTCTTTTGATGTTTGTTGAATTGATTGTTTGAGCATTTCCCACTGCTCCTCGATGTTCTCTATTTTCTCAATAGCATTATATCTATTGTGTACTATCGTACGGTACTTATCACTCATCTGTCTATCTACTCTAAGCATATCTAGTTATAATTATATATTTCTTGGGGATTTCTGCGTCTTCCGCAGTTTTATTCTTATCTTTTCAACTACTGGTACATGGTAACTATATCAATATGCTTCTGGCTTTGTTTTAACCGATGTTAGCCCATTCCTGAATCTTCTCTGTACCAGTATACAATCAATTTGATTGTGTACTTTTGTGACTGGGCTTTGCCATCTCCATAGTCGCCTAGGGTATTGTTTGAACCAGGTGTTACATATAAGACCATTTCATGTGTCTTTACCCTCGGTCATTCATCTCTTCAAGGCCGTGTCCCCCAGTCACATTTTGAACTTTAGCTGTTACTACCATTGCATTGCAATCCCCTAATATAATAGTTATTTCTTGGGGTTTACACTGTTCTAAGGTTATCTCTAACTCGTTGTAAAAAGTGTCAATGTCTTTTTCGCTAATACTTGTTCGTGCATAAACTTGAATTATGTTGATATCCATTGGTCTACCTCTCAATTTTACTAGCAGAATTCTATCTGATACTGGCCAAAATCATTTCACTGTTTTGCTTCTTTCTCTATCTAACATGATGCCTACTCCTCTTTCGTGTGTGGTTTCCCCAGAGTAGATTACATTTCCACTGTCGTGTTGTAGTAATCCTGTCCTTTTCCACCTCATTTCACATAGTCCCAAGATGTTCAATTTCATTCTCTTCATTTTTTGACTGATGTTTTCTAGTTTGCCAACTTGGAATGCTTATCTAATGTTTCAAGTTCCTATCGCTAGTGTCTCTTTATTTTTGATCTTGCATCCAGTAGTTTGATGACGATCGGGTGGAACCTGTAGCACATGACGCTCCCTACCGGACGAGGTGGCTGTGGAGGCCCCATTAACGTCGTTAGCTGTAGATGTTAAGTTCTGTTTTGACATGATTATTCTAGGCAATATAAGAAGGTAGTTTGCCATTGCTTTCCTTCTTGGCAGTGACTGTACTAGTCTGACTACTATTCGGCACCAACTATTATCACCCTCCATCCTCCGTTGGTTTGTCCACTAACTGCTATGAACTTTCCGTTCGAACAACTTGTTATTCTGTCACTAACTACTGGCGAGTCACTAACTACTGCCGTCTGTTATACCACTGTTATAAGCGGTTAAGAAATGGCTGAGTTACCTGACCCAAGCTTTAACTCACCTATTCTGTTACAGCCCCACTAAAGACCATCACTGGGGAGAAGACAACAAATAGAGGCAGACAGATGGAGAGATGGACGGAACATTATTCCTCACTTGGTTCCATTGAAAACATTGTTACACCAAATGGCCTTTGAGGTCATTCAATGTCTCCCACTTATGGAAGAGTCAGACCCGGAACAAACTTTAGAGGAACTTAACAAAGCCATTAATAGCCTGACCTCCGGTAAGAAGCCAGGACAAAATGGAATCCCTCCCGACCTGTTCAAATACTGTAAAAGTGCTCTATTACATGCCTTGAAAACTATTTCTCAAGATGTGATTGTATCGGTGATTAACTCTCTAAAAAAATACACTACAGAGGCATCTACTTACTCAGCATCATCGACAAAGATCTTCGTCAAAGTCATCTTAGGGAGGCTAGAGAAGCTAGCAGAAAGCGTATATCCTGAATGTCAATATAGCTTTAGATCCCGAAGATCAGCTGCAGTTATAATCTTTTCTTTACCTCTGCTTCAACAAAAATCTAGAGAACAGAAAAAAAAAACTTTTTTTGTCGCCTTTATCATCTTTACAAAGGCCTTTTACTTAGCCGGAACGGTCTCTTCAAAAAACTAACTAAAATAGGCTGCCCTCATACTCTGCTGGCGCTTGTTAAATCGTTTCATGAGGATATGAAGGGTACCGTTCAATAATCGGCCGCATATCTCCTCTTCAACGTACGCAGTGGTGTCAAGTAAGGATACGTTCTTGCTCCGCCTTATTCGGAATCTTCTTTGTTGTTCATTTGAAACATGCATTCTCAAATGAAAACAAAGGAGCTTATCTTAATATTATAGCTCGTTTCAAATCACTTGCCCAACTTCAAAACGCTATTGTTCAGTAACCGTTTGTTAAAAACTGTTGAAATTTTCCAAATGTTATTAGAATGCAAAAGACCCTTTAAATGTATATTTAACAAATATCTTGCAGCTGCAGTTTTCTTAAAGCGGCGAATTTCTTTGATGTTTGTCAAAATTGTAAATTGTGAACCCCTAAATAATAGTGTCCCGTGTATATATATCCCGTGTGTTACCGGGGCCTCATTATGAGGGAGGTAAAGAATAGTGACACTGTGACCTTCCAGGCATGTCGTAAGAGGCAACTAAGGAGGTTGATCGATGGCTTGACAAGCTGTCATTGTAAAAAGTGTTGTTATGGAAACAGAGCCATAGATTTTAGAAGCAGTGATCTCTGCAATATGTGCCATTTTGGCACGCAAGGTTTCTGTTTTTGAGATTGTGGTTCTGCCCTATGTGCCGTCTTCGGCTCGAAAGGACAATAGATAGATAGATAGAAATAATAGAAATTACCGTAGTTGCTGGTCTATGATTAATTTTCACTAGGTAAAGGAGTGGCCGTAATTGGGAAATACCAGGAGAATTATTGTCTTCTCAGTTCGAGGACGGACGATAATATCAAGGTATACCTGTATGTCCAATTTTCATAGTTGTGTGGTCCTGAAAAGGACCGTTTGTTGAACTAATTTAAGGTAATATAGGGGCCAACATTGTGGGGGCTATATACTTTCATTCTGAATCAGACGAGTCTAAAAGATTAATAACTGTTTGGGGTTGAACATTCCACAAACCATCATTTTTCCAATATTCCTCTTCTTGTTTTAAGACGTGGTCTTCACATTTAGCCCAATAATCTTTGTCTATATTTAATAAAGCGAGATTAGCAAGAGTCTTTACATCGCATATTTTGAATGTTGTATTTTCATCTGCCACTTGTCCTTTTAATTTTGCCCAGATTAGTTCTATTGGATTTAAATGAGCATGGTAAGGTGGCAGCCTCAAACTTATATGACCGTGCTCTTGGATAATCTTATCTATTTGAAAAAATCTTTGTCCTTTGTTTTTGCTTTACTAGAGATAGTAATTCAGGTTTTAAGTACATGTTATTAAATTGTATGTGCTCCTTTGTGAGCCATATCTTAATAGCATCTTTTGTACTGGATGACGTCGAGACTTTATCTTCAAGTGCAACAATGTTGTGGTACGCTGCATTGTCCATTATTAGGCAAGATGGTCGATCTAGTGATGGGAGAACAGAATTTTCAATCCAATGTCTAAATATGTGACCATTCATCTCAGAGTGATAATCCCGATTGTCTATGGATTTTGAAAGAAAAATGAGCTCTGCATTCTGTATTAGTCCATGTTGTCGACTACCTGCATGAGCAATTATCAAGCGCTGTCCTTTGCTGCTAGGTATTAATCTCTTAATCTTTCCATCTGATGACTGCCATTCCCTTTGGTTAGTGTGGTGAGCATTGATCCATGTTTCATCCAAGTACACAATATCATAACCTTGCTTGCGCACCTCTTTTACTTCACGTAAGTACTTGCTTCTCATGACTACTATATGTGGCTTCTCACAGATGATGTTTCGTCCATTGGAGTACTTTCTGAATGTAAAGCCTGCAGCTCTCACATTCCTCCATAATGTAGACTTTGATATTTCAATACTGTTGTTCTTTTTCAGCGAAACTTTTAATTTTCTTATTGTAACAGTTTCATTCATACCCAACATTTTGCGAATTTCACGTCTACACCTCTGAATGAACGGAAATGGAACACACAATTTCTCAAGTGTCTAATTGTGTAAAAAAAACCACGGCGAAAGCGTGAAAACACGTCAATTTTACCGTGTATGGATTTTTACTCGCTATTTTTAACTTAAAATACTGTAAACATTAAGTTTTGACTACATCAATGGGTCGTTATAAATTTATATAAATCAAATAAGCAACAATAATAACCAAATGTTTTTTTTTAATGAAATTAATTCCCTGTTGGGTTCTAATCATTATAACTTTACATGCAAATTTTGAACAACTTACAACAAGCGGTTAAAAAGCTATCGATTTTAAAAGTTGGGCACGAGTTATGAAACAAGCTATAGATCTGACGGTCGGTTGTTCAATCTTGCAAGCCTAAAAGCAATAGTCTTAAAATCAGACGTATCACTATTAGAGACCTATTATTTGCTGACAACTTGTCTCGTAATGTCAAGAAAAACTCCAAAGCATGATAAAACATTTTTCGCATGCCTGCAGAGACTGCGGCCTCACAATAAGTTTGCAGAAACCTAATATACATTATATAGGTCAGGACGTCGAAGCAGTACCTGACATTTTTACAACTACAAACTTGATCTCGTGCAGCAGTAGTATATGGGGTCCATCATCAACGACAAACTATTTTTAGACACAACAATTGACACCCCATTTGGTAAAGCTACTACCGTCTTCGCCCGTCTTTCTATGCGCGGTTGACAAAACAGCAAGCCGAAACTAAAACAAAGGTCGTAGTTTTGCAACGCCTGCATCATCAGTATCCTTTTATATGACAGCGAATCATGAACAATTTATGCAAAGCAAGAGAGAAGGCTAAATGTATTCCATAGGCGAAATCAGCACCGTATTCGTGGTATCACCTGGAATGGCAACGTGACAAACGTGGAAGCCCTCACTCGCACAGGCCTCCAAACATTTACACGCTGCTCAAACAACGTCGGTTACACTGACTTCTCCACTTACACCGAATGCAAGATGACAATATACCAAAAGATATGCTTTATGGCAAACTAGCAGATGACAAAAAAGCTAGGGGGCGCCCAAACTTCGATTTACATACATTTGTAAACGTGACAAGAAGACTGAACATAAACCATGCAGCCTGGGAAGACATAGCTGCAGACCGCAATCATTGGAAACACGCTCTAAGTTCCCACTCGAGCAAGAAGTAATCAGACTCTTCAGAAAAAGAGAATTCGCGGTGAAAGAAAAGAAAAATAACATTTCCTAGGGGGCGCTGCATAGTCCTCCATGTTGATGGAGGCTACTACTACTAAATTATGGTCACGAATCTAGTGGTAACATATCTCAAAAACGCAATATAAATTATATAGTAATGCGATAACGCAAAAGTATCTATAGGTTACACAAATGTCAAATCAAAAGGTTTTTAAATGATAACATTAAATATTTGTGTGATAAATACTGATAAATTATAGTTTTATCTCCCCATTACACTGAGCTCTGTCGGATAGCTAAACGACCGCTGCGACGTGTTTTAAATTATTATGTATTATTTTTTAAAATTGGTACATGAACATACAGATATACACATACAGATATACACATACACATGTGCACATACAGATATACACATACAGATATGGGAGGTAAACATGAATGACTATCAATAATCACGATGTGCTATATGATAGTTCTTGGACTATCCTCGAAAACAATTGCAGGCTTACCTAATTTAGTTTGGCTGACATCACACTCGAGTTAGTCACCTTGGGAACATACACAACGATCACAGCACATCCATGAATGTGAGATAGTGTTTTGCAACGCTGAAGTCGTTTTCCAAAGCAGACTGCAATCTCAAAATCATTTCATCTACGCTTTCCCAACAACACTCCTCCAGTTTCAACTGAAATTCAGGGAATATTGTGAAGGCACGGGGTGGGGCGCTAGGTGCGATTAATTGAGTGTGCGGGACTGCCGGAAAATTGTTTTCTACGAACAATTGCGTCCTTCTCAGTGAGGTGGGAGCTAACGCGGTGTCGTCATGCAACAGCCAAATACATTTTTGTGGCACAGTTCGGATCTTTTTCGTTACACTTCGTATTCATCTCTCATGCGCATCAGGTCGCAGCAAACATTTTGATCCTAGTGATCGGCAGCCCGACGACGTTGTTTTGACTCAGAATCGCAGAATTCAAATTTCATAGCCCGCCATGACGCTAGAGACAAAGGTTTCGTCGTCGTTAGTCATTTCACGCAACTCAAAGCACACGTTTAGACACACGTTTGTTTTTGATCGAGAGCTACAAAGGATGGGTACGAATTTCGATGTTACCCGATGTATGTTCAGGCTTACAGTTAGGATCTTCTGCCAGACTTCATAATTGAATCATGTAAGAGAGCTGATGAATTTGTTCGGCGACAGTACTCCATGGATGAGGTCACGAAATTTCTACATTTTTGGCATTTTGTTAACACGACGCTCCTCCCTCCTGTAAGAATTACTGAGTTATGTATTTATATACGAAAAAAAGGCAAGGCAACTGTAAGAGATTTTAATTAACAGCAATATAGTGTTTTCATAACACATAATGTAAATAACTCAGATATTATGATGTAATTATAATTTCTTACTTTAGGGGAATAATTGAAGGAGCAATATTACATAGCGCAAATGACAATAATGTTTGTCTCAAATTATCAGGTTAAAGGTCAAAATGAAAGTTCGGTCTCATGTCCGGTCTCCCCAAGTTTCACACCCACAGTCAACCGCTCTCACTCTCTTTCTCTCATACTTCTACCTTTCAGCTCCCTCTGGAGTATAGGTCTTCAACAAACACTTTCCAAGTCGTTCTGTTTCCCGCCATTCTTTTAAGATCACTACATGTCTTCCCCATAATCTTCATCTCTGCCTCCGTCTGCCATACCCACAAATTTCTTGGCCCCTCCTCTTTGTCTTTTCCCCTGGGGATACCAAAATAGAGCCTGTTGTGATACTCTCAGTTGACCTCCGCAGTGTGTCCTATCCAGCGCCATCGTCTTCGCTGTATCTCTTTATCCACTGGTATTTGACTGGTACATTTCTATAATTCTATGTTAGTGATTTTGTCCTGCCATTTCCATCCTTTTATTCTGCGCAAGCATCCATTAATGAAAGTCTGTATCTTCATGATTGTTAATTTTTTTGTTCTTCATGTTTCACAGTCATATAACAGGACTGACTTAACATTGAAGTTGAAAATTTTTATTTTTGTATTTAACCTAATTTCTTTGGACTTCCATATGTTTCCAAGTGCAACAAAAGCTTCTCTTGTTTATGATATCCTTATTTTGGTATCGTTTTCTATTCCTCCCTCTTTATCTATATTACTGCACATATATATGTAAGATTGTACGTCTTGTAAAGGTATTTCTCTTAATTTTATTTGGTTATTGCCAACTGCATTAATTCTCATAATGTTGGTCTTATCTCAGTTAATGTTCAGTCCTAGCTGTTGTGATCTCTCATCAAGTATGTTCATTTTACCCTGCATCTGTTGATGGCTGTGTGATAGGAGAGCTATGTCATCAGCAAAGTCTAAATCATTAAGTTGCTTGGTCAGTGACCACTGGATCCATTTCTGTTGTTTTGAGTTATTCTCATAATCCAATATATGGCCAGTAGAAAGAGAAATGGAGACAGAAGGCATCCCTGCCTTACTCATGTTCTTAATTCAACTTTGTAAGCTGCCTTCACGCACCACACTTGCGTGAAGGGCAGCTTACATTCCTTTATACATTGTTTTTATCAGGGTAAATATTATATAGGGTATATATATATATATATATATATATATATATATAAATATATATATAAATATATATATATATATATATATATATATATATATATATCATCATCATCATCATCATGTACCCTGACGGTTGGCGTAGGCGATCATGTCCCTCCACAATCTTTTATCTACAGTGCATCGTATCAGTTCTGTTGTTGACTGTTTTCCATGCCATGACACCAAGCTATCCAGTATTTTCTCTCTTTGTCGTCCGCGATCTCTCTTTCCTTTTATTTTGCCAGTATATATATATATATATATATATAGGGTATACATTTTATGGGGATTCCGTAATGACTCAGCAACTTCCAAAGCATTCCTCTGTCTAAACTTTTAAATGCCTTTTCGTAATCTATGTATCCAATATAAAGTGAGGATTTTAGTTCTAAACTTTGTTCAACTATTATACGTAGAGTAGTTATTTGATCAGCACATGATCTGTTCTTCCTAAAACCAGCATGTTCATCTCTCAAATGTTTCTCTATGACCTCTTTTAGTCTCTCCAGAATGATTCTGCTTAATATTTTTCCTGGCACTGATAGTAGCAGAGTTCCCCTATAATTTTGTGCACTCCTGTTAACTTCCTTTCTTTGGTAGTTTGATCATATAACCTTCTTTCCAGTCGTTAGGTATTTCTTCCCTCTCCCAAATTGTATCTAATAGATTATCTAACATCTTGGTAGAGGTGTTAATATCTGCTTTGATGGCTTCCGAAGGAATTTCATCTGGTCCTGAGGTTTTACCATTTTTAATAGCTTGATGGCTTTCATATTTTCTTCTTTGCCTGGTTTTCCACAGTTAACGTGTAACTCTTCTTCTGCTGGTAGCATATCTGGAGGGTTATATAAGCAGATTTCCTTTCTTATCTTTAATAAAGGCATTGATCTGTTTATATTTTCCACTTAATTTCTTTGTGCTGTTGTACAGTTCTTTCATGTTCCCTTTTATTTGCTGCTTCTCTGCCTCTTTAGCTAGTTCATTTATATATTTCCTCTTTTCACTTGCAATGCATCTTCGTACTTCTTTGCTCACCTCTGTGTAAGCTTCGTGTGTTTTGGCTTTATTACTTCTCGTTTTGCTTTTATTTATGTCTGCTTTCTTGTTTTTTCTTTCTTTTATTTTATTCAGGGTCTATGCTGTCGTCCATGCCTTATTCTGGCGTTCTCTTTTCCGCAGCACATACTTAAATCACCATCATCATCATGTGCCATACCGGTTGGCGTAGACGATCATGTCCTTCCACAACTTCTAACCACACTGCATCGTATCAGTTCTGTTGTTGACTGTTTTCCATGACATGACACAAAGCTATCTAGTATCGTCTCTATTTGTCGTCCACTATTTCTCTTTCCCTGTATTTTGCCAGTTGTAACCAACTATTTCAACTTTCCTCTTCTCATGATGTGTCCGAAAAATGTTGATTGTTTCTTTCTGATGCATTATAGGGGCTCCATTTTTGTGTTGGTCTCTTTGAGAACGTCCTCATTGGTTTCTTTAGCAGTCCAGGGAACTCAACAACTATCAACATTTTTTCTGAGAAATCCCATACCTGTAACATCTATTCATCTTTTCATTTGTTTGTCTACTGTCCCTGATTCGCTTCCATTGGTCAGAACTGGCTCTATAAAGCACCGATAAATTATCTTTCTTACTTCTATTGACATATACTTGTTGTATAAGACGTTTTTCATTTTCAGAAATACTATCTTTGCAGAGCTCTCCTGCTTTTTACTTCTGTGGTGCATCTTCCATCTGATGTTAGTATTGTGCCCAAGTATTTAACGCGTTGGACTTGTTTCAGATTTGTCCTGTTTATTTGTATGCTGGAAGATGATGATGATTGTTTCTTCAATACTTCGTTACTTCTGTTTTCATACTATTCAGTCCGAGACCTTTTTTGTTGCTTTCGTTTACTATTATGTCTATAATTTCTTGTAGTTCATTCTCTGCCTTTGCTATTAAGACTGTGTCATCCGCATATCGCAAATTGTTTATGTTGTGACCGTTGACTTAAATTCCGTTTTTTTCTTCCTTTGATCTCATAATCTGTTCGCTGTAATGTGAAAACAAATCCGGTGACAGAACACAATCATGTCTTACTCCTTGTTTTATATATTGGAACTGTCATGTTTGTTTGCTAATTCGTATGACTGCTGTTTGTTGCCAATACATGTTTATTTTTGTGATTCATAGATCCTTGCCATCAATGTTTAATTTCTCTGTTAATTGTTTTGTGGTAGGTGGGGAATAATTGAGTAGATTGGTTAATGAGTAATCGAATGAGTAATGGTCTCTGTGTTTCCCGCCGGTTTTGAGAGGGCTAATAGGTGCGGATTTCTGTTTTCCCGCTCGAGATATAACCACACCAAAAAAAAAAAAAACCCGGAAATCTAAGGACCAAAGAAGGACAGACACATCTATTGTAAAGATACAGTTATAATATACATTATTATATATTTTTTATACACGTATTATATCATTACGAGCGTAAAAGTGGTTATAATTACGGTAAATAGGGCCATATTGAGTGATATAGTGTTGCCGCTGGATGCCACGACGAATTCATAGTTCAATATTCTCTCAGCCTGTTGTGTACGAGCACGGATCAATACTCTTCTCACGTGAAAGTATCGATCTCTGGATTCTTATAGAGAAACTACAGCAGGTTGTTATATAAACTAGCGAGCGGTATATCTCTCAATGTGGGTAACAGGCAACACGACGCGGGTTAATAACAATACTAAGGGATCTTCATACGCATTTCTCGTGAGCGTGTGACATGCGTCCCCAGTGTGTATGTGTTATCAAATAGGGTTCATATGTTATAATATAGCACCATAGATCTACATCACGACAATTGTAGGTATGGATCCAATTTGGAAACATCAGCTTACCGCGCTAATCGCAGGTCCGCCTGAATGTGGAAAAGCCGTCTTTGTTAGAAAATTTCTGGAACACGTGTCAGAAATGGTCAGTTCGGAGCCTGCGGAAATCATGTAATATTATGGTGAGTGGCAAACGATGTATGAGACGATGAAGGGTGTTCAGTTTAACAAAGAACCTACAGACATGGAGCAATGGTCAGGAGATAGGAGAGGACTGGTGGTCATAGACGATCTGATTGACGAAACTTACGATAAAGTCATGAAACTATTTACCAAACGCAGTCACAACAAGAACCTGAGCGTCGTGTATATTGCACAAAATATGTTTGGGAAAATTAAGGAGCAAAGAACGATAAGTCTCAATAGCCACTACATAGGCATGTTTAAAAACCAACGAGACAGGTCTCAGATTACTTACTAAGCTAAGCAGATGTACCCTGGTCGCGTGTCGTATATTCAGGAAAGTTTTAAAGACTCGACGTCGGCTCCACACGGGTATTTATTACTGGATCTACGACAGGAAACGTCAGATGACATAAGACTGCGCGCCAATATTTGTCATAAAGAACATCAGGTAGTCTACGTCCCGAAGTAAGGAACATGGGCGAGTCGGTGAAAATACACGGTGAAATGTTGCGTTTTCTGTGTTCTGCTAAACCAGCAGCGGGTAAGGTCGTTATGAAATCAGCATCTCCTGATCTCATAAGACATATGTGCGAATGCTGCCACAGCGTGTTAAAAGGTAACGTTTGGTTCACACCAGCTCAGAAGAGACGGTTGCGGCGCCATAAACACGACCTGCGGATTCTCGCTCGAAAAAAGACGACTTGAAAAAGAAAACAGATATTGCAGAAGGGTGGATTTATAGGCGCGTTGATTAAACCAGTTCTGGTTATCCTGAGTTGTATCTTGGGCGTGTGAACGATGACAAAGAAAAGGATTTTGATCGATCCTCGAATGCTAGAGTCTGTAAATCACCAACACCAACAAGCTCCGTATACACCACCCGAGTCACTAAAAGACAGCATAGGAGATCTAGATACGCAAATGCAACAAGTCTTGGAAATTGAGGACATATTACCTCGCGACAAAGCCAGACTGTTTCAGCAAACGTTGCAACGGTATCTGAAACGTCTCTATCAGTACATATACAAACCTCTAGGCGTAGTGGACATTAAGCAGGCACCGCCGCCACCATCCCGGTACTTAAAGATGAAGTCGACGACAAAAGTCCTCAGTCAGCGCCCAGTGCACCTAGGCCGAAAAAGAAGGTCGTCGTCGACAAAGAATCTGCGGGCACGTGCAAACTAAGGAAAAGAAGGAAAGGAAGATTCCTATACCAAAACTGGAAGACATGACAAAAGAAGTAGATAAGATGCTAAGAAGCCGTCACTATGATCCGAAGTAACCGGGTGCCTACAGTGGTGTGGATGGTTTGCTGCGTAGCACAAATCTAAACTCTGCAAAGATTAAAGAATGGTTGAGTCGAAAGAATGCTTATACTCTACACAAAACGATCCGTAGAAGGTTTAAGAGAAGGACCTATCATCGTGGGTGGAATGAACCATCAATATCAGGCTGATCTGATCGATCTGAGACATCTAAGAAGATACAACGTTGGGTACTCGTATCTCGTCACGTGTATCAATGTTTTTTTTCGAAGTTTGCTTGGTCAATTCCAAAACGATCGAAAACGGGGAAGCGCTAGTAGGGGCAGTGAGTTTAAGTATTTGTCGAGCGCAAAACCGATAAATTTTCAAACGGTCAAAGTAACCGAATTCGTCAAGAAAACTTCCCTCAAATATCTCAGGGACGAAAATGTGCATATTTCTCCACGGAGAACGAGGATATAAAAGAAGCCGTCGTGTAGGGTTTAACCGCACGTTAAAAGAGAAAATGTGGATCATTTTTAAAGAAATCTAACACTATGAGATTTATTTAAACTATAGCGCTACTGATGAGAAAATACAACCATTCGTATCGCAGGAGTATTAAAATGACACCGGTCCATGCAAAATTAGCCAATCAAGACGAGGTCTGGAAAACATTATACGATAAACCACTAGAGGTGGTGATCAATAAACGTTATAAAGAAGGTGATCTAGTGAGAGTCGTCTTAGCCAAACAGACGTTTAAAAAAGGGTATACCCCTGCGTGGACAGAAGAACTGTTTACAATCAGCAGTGTAAACAAAACCACACGGGCAACGTATGTGCTGAAGGACGATGCGGGTGAAGAGTTGGAAGGTTCGTTCGTTTTATAGTCGGCGATAAACAGGTGTATCGTATAGAAAGCATCTTAGATGAGATGAGAGGTGGTGGAAAAAAAGAGTATTTAGTCAAGTGGTACGGTTACAACTCATCATTCAACAGTATCCAGAACCAAGTATCCAGATACAGAGATACAGAGACTGACGAAATGGAGGCGGAGGAACACGTGCAAACTTTTTTCGCACGGTAGTAGTAGAAGAAGAAGACAAAGAAAAGAATGACGAAGGGACCAGTTGCGACAGCAGAGCCTCGCTTTGGCCTGTATTAGGTAAACTACAGCCGCGAATGGAAATCGTTTTTCTCTGCCAAATGATCATTATATATGCCGTCATCGCTGTGGCTTTATTTAATCTGACAGGCGGAAACGGTGAGGGTCAGGACGGAACAATTTGGATCGTGTTCTTGAGTAGTTGTCTGGAATACATGCTGCCTAATCCCAAATTCGAGAAACGCTTTAGAGAAGATGAGCTTTTACATCTCAGCACCCAGCAACGCGTTGATGCAAATATATCTGGAAAATAACCCGGGGAACGTCTTCGTCAATCTTTCTCAAACTATCGAACTGAATGCAAACTATGGAGTCAGGTTGGTCGAGATACAATTTCTAAACACTTATTTCAACGTCTTAGCCGGCGATATCTGGATCCGTTACGAAACCCCGATCAAATGAGACAAAAACAACACCGCGGATAACACAACATTAACATTGGAATTGACACCAGGGTTATACAAGACAGCCGATAACTGTATCGATGCTTTAATAAGCTGATAACAGGGACAAATACCCGGAAACGTTATTATATTTTGTTATAAAAGAAATAAAAATAAAGCCAACTTTAAAGTCGTTGAACAAATAGCTTCGGTTACCATAAATGACGCATTGAAAAGTATCTTAAACTTCCCATCAAATCGCGAGACGGACGCTAACGTGGCAATACACAGCGAGAAAGAAAGAAGAGGACAGGCAATTAATTTCAGTGCTGCGGTAAAGCTGGTAGGAAGGAGCCAGTAGTGGGGTATGGTATACACTCAAAGGTATGGCGATAGCTTTACAAAGAAGGAACACAACAAAATATTGACTTTTCGGCCTGCGGCCATCTCCAGAATACGGGGACAACGACAACAAACGGTGAGGCACAAATATCTATAGTTACATGTCGGATGATAAAGTTAGAAAGAAGATACAACGTTGGGTACTCGTATTTCGTCACGTGTATCAATGTTTTTTTTTCGAAGTTTGCTTGGTCAATTCCGAAACGATCGAAAACAGGAAAGCGCTAGTAGGGGCAGTGAGTTGAAATATTTGTCTAGCGCAAAATCGAGGTGGGAGAGGTGGACGGAGAGATGAGTGATAGGATGGTGAGATGAAGAAGAAATGTGTTAAATGTGGGAAGATTGGTGAAATGTAGAGATATATCAAATCGTAAGTATAGAGAAATGACGAAGAGCTGAAAACTAGAGAGTGAAAAGTATATTATGAATCTATGAAAGTATATTAAAAATAACTTAGCTGGAGAGAGTGTGCTGTCCCGCGTGGTGGAGTCCGTCCAAATGAAGGGTCCGGGCCGGCAACATGGAGAAACCGGATGGTGGTATGACTCAGCATAGTCAGGCGAGACATAGACCAGGAGTCGTAAAATTACAGCTGTAGGTGGTAAATGGGAAAGGCGAGAACAGAGGGAAGAGACGAGTCGGCTAGACAGCTACGTAAACAAAAGGGGTTGAACAGGGGACGAGGCAATGGTACAATACACTAGCCCGATGGAGACATGTCCGTGTGCAAACAAAGATCAGAGGGGGAAAGAATGTCAAAGTTAAGTGGCCTAATCTAGGGACTGGAACAATAAGGAAAGATAACTCAAGTGGAGATAACTAGCGAAGTCTGGAGATAAGGACAAGAGAGTAGCTGTAGACAAGTAGCTACTGAGTACCAGAGAAATGATTAAATTAAAAGGCAATGTGGTGAACTGGAAGATGATAAAGAGAGGTGATGAACTAAGAATGGATGTACTAGAAGGATAAATATAGTAGATACATAGAAAAAAAAGGGGGGGGGGGTTAAACGTATGGTGAAGGAGAAGTGGTATCCAAGAAGTTGGGAGAGTAAAGAAATTATGCACCGGACGAGGAGATATAGAGAGGAAGAATAAGAAACAGGTATATTAGAAGTGGAGAGGTGGTGGGCCAGACGTAGTTAGATAGATAAGGAGTCTGTAGGAAGTTGAGTAATAGAGGAGTGGTGCGCTGGAAGTTAGACACAGAGAGGTAGAAGAAAAATTGGGAAATGGTGAAACTGAAGTGGATACAAAGAGAGTGGTGTGTAAGTTGCTGATGAATAGACAGGTGGAGTCCTAGAAGTGGATTCAAAGTGGATATTGGGATAAGTACTGGATGGGTAGACCTAGAGAAGTGGTGACTACAAATGAATAGAGAGGGAAGGTGTGAACTAGAAGTAGATCAACAGAGAAGTGGTGTGTTAGATAAAAATGAGCAGATCGTGTAGCCAACGTACATTTATTATACTATATTGTTCCAGATAATTTCCAGCACTAAGCCAGGTACTTCACAGTACAATGAAGTGTAACCATATTCAGCATCCAATAATGCAATAAAAATTCTGTCTTTAAGCTTTTCTCATCTTCAAAATTTACAGTATTCATAACTGTGGTCAAAGTGTCATTGACTTTTATAATTTTTACACAAAGTGCCTTCTCCTGGATCATACAGTGACATTACAAACAATTTATTTCTTTTTGTTTAACAAGTCCTACTAAATCAGTTTTACGACTACCATTGCTATGGTACCATCAGTTGCAATATTAGATCATTTAACAAATCTCACAATTGAGAAACTGCGTCATTCAATGCGTTCATTTATATATATAAATACCTTTGATTTTTGTTTTCCAAATTGATGTAGTTTTAAGAGTTCTGCCTGAGCCTGAGCTATACTGTTTTTATTTCTATAGTGCGTCTTCCATCTGATGTTATTATTGTGCTCAAGTATTTGACACGTTGCACTTGTTTCAGATTTGTCCTGTTTATTTTTATGCTGCATGATGGTGATGTTTGTTTCTTTAATATGACCATTACTTCTGTTTTCTTACTATTCAGACGGAAGCCTTTCTTGATGTTTTCTTTTACTATTATGCCTATCACTTCTTGTAGTTCATTCTCTATCTCTGATAGTTAGACTGTCATCCACATATCGCAAATTGTTTATGTAGTGACCATTGACCTAATACCTTTTTTGTCTTTTATTGATCTCATTGATCTCTTCACTGTAAAGTGAAAAAAAATCCGTCGACAGAACACAGCCTTGTCTGACTCCCTGTTTTAAATATTGGCTCTGTCCTGTTTGATTGTCATTTCGAACGGATGCTGTTTGCTACCATAACATGTTTTTTTTAGTGATTCTCAGATCCTTGCCATCAATGTTTAAATTCTCCAGCATATTGATTATTTCCACGTGTTTTACTTTGTCAAATTGTGTAGTATATAAAGCACATATATAGATCTTTATTTACATCTACAGCTCCTTCTATCAATGTTCTCAGGTTGTATATTGCATTATTGGTGCCCTTTCCTTCCACAAATCCACATTGCTCCTAAATTATTTCTGGTTTATTTTATTCCTTACACGTCTCATGATAATTCTTAGTAATATCTTGGTAATATGGCTCATAAACTAATAGTGGGATGGTCTTCGCAATCAGTGGCGCATGACTTCTTCGGTATGGCTACAAAGACAGATTTTAGTAAATCTTCGTGTAAAAGCGATATCATCATCATCATCATCATCATCATGTACCGTACCGGTTGGCGTTGGCGATCATGTCCTTCCACAATCTTCTATCCACAGTGTATCGTATGAGTTCTGTTGTTGACTGTTTTCCATGTCATGACACCAAGCTATCCCGTATTTTCTCTCTTTGTCGTCCGCGATCTCTCTTTCCTTTTATTTTGTCAGTTGTAACCAAGTATTCCAACTTTCTTCTTCTCATGATGTGCCAGAAAAATGTTGATTGCTTCTTTCTGATGTTTTTTAGGAGCTCCCTTTTTGTGTTGGCCTCTTTGATAACTTTCTCATTGGTCTTTTTAGCTGTCCAGGGAACTTTCGATATTCTTCTGAGAAATCCCATATCTGTGGCCTCTAATCGTCTTTTCATTTGTTTGTCTATTGCCCATGATTCGCTTCCATAGGCCAGAATTGGTTCTAAATAGCATCGATGAACTCTCTTTCTCATTTCTATTGACATAGATTTGTTGCATAAGATAGTTTTCATTTTCTGAAATGCTATTTTGGCCTGAGCTATTCTGCTTTTTATTTATGTGGTGCATCTTCCATCTGATGTTATCACTGTGCCCAAGTATTTCAAACGTTGCACTTGTTTCAGATTTGTCTAGTTTATTTTTATGCTGCATGATGGTGATGATTTTTTCTTCGATATAACCATTACTTCTGTTTTCTTACCATTCAGAATGAGGCCTTTCTTGTTGCTTTCTTTTACTATTATACATTTCTTGTAACTCATTCTCTGTCTCTGCTATTAAGACTGTGTCATCCGCATATCGTAAATTATTTATGCTGTGACCGTTGACTTCAATTCCTTTTTTGTCTACTATTGATCTCATAATATGTTCGCTGTAAAGTGAAAACAAATCCGGCGAGAGAACACAGCCTTGTCTGACTTCTTGTTTTATAAATTGAAATTGTCCTGTTTGGTTGTTAATTCGTATAGCTGCCAGTACATGTTTTTTTATGATTCGCAGATCCTTGCCATCAATGTTTAATTTCTTCAGCATATTGATTATTTCCACATGCTTTACTTTGTCAAATGCTTTCGTGTAGTCTATAAAGCACATATATAGATCTTTCTTTACCTCTAAAGATCTTTCTATCAATGTTCTTAAGATGTATATTGCATTATTGGTGCCCTTTCCTTCCACAAATCCACATTGTTCCTCACTTATTTCTGGTTTTATTTTATTCCTTACACGTCTCATGATTATTCTTAGTAATATTTTAGTCATATGGTTCATGAGACTAATAGTGCGATAGTCTTCACAATCAGTGGCGCCTGACTTCTTCGGTATTGCTACAAAGATAGATTTTAGTAGATCTTCAGATATGTGTCCAGTGTTATATATGTCATCGAGTAGTTTTGTTAAGACAGTAATATATAGAACAATTAAATGGATACAACTAGCACTTTTCTTAGCAATACCGATTGTAACTCTCTTTTTGACTGCACATATCTGATAACAGATTTAAGGAAAAAATAAACAGCGAAGACTCTCAACCATAAACCTGTGAGCTGTCAAATAAATAATAGACTCTTAACTCAAAATACCGTTTGAATAAATTGATTTAAAAGACTTTTTTAAAACTCCCTTAGCATTTGCTGTAGTGTTTTTTTTTTTGCCTGTTACCTATAACTAAATCAAATAGGTAATATATGTTGGTCATAGGTCTATTGGCCAAGTCTTCTTTACACATTCAGAGAGTGTCCCTACCAGTAAATTTATAGCGTTGTTCCAACGTCTAGCACTTTGTCAAAATCAGACAATCAACAGATTTTCTTTGCAGACTTTGAAGTCGTTAAGATTAATTAAACGGTCACTGTAGTCTGTAGGTAAAATGTCTTCACACAAAGATTCTCTTTCGTCTTCGCATCTCACAACCACCAGTCATTAGCTGAAACCCAAAATTCACACCCTCATGATAATGGCGTTTCTAGACAGATATAAATTTAAAAAAATTAATTGTGAAGTCTTCGTAAAATCCTTTTGAATCTCTAGTCTAGTCGAAAGTATTACCACCTGTTAGATATCATGAAGCAGGGGCTATATTATTGCACGAATACCTAACAAAATAGACCTAGTTTTGTACCAAGGGAACAACAAAATCTGCTGAAAAGACTCATTTTCCCAATACACACTTTTGTAAAATTATGCTATTGATTTATCTTCGATTTACAATGAAAATGTCGGCGGGCAAACTATATAAAACTCATGGACGAGGAGCCGCGATAGCTCAGTGGTTAGTGAACTGGACTACAAAGGACAAGGGGTAGGGTTCGATCCCAACCGACGGCTTCCGGGTTCACCCAGCCTTTAATGGGTACCGGATTTTTTTTTTCTGGGAAAGTAAAGCGGCACGGGCGTAATACTGACAACATTACCCCAAAAATCATGTGCTGAAAGGTCTGTAAAATGTATGGTCACTAACACCATATTCCCTATACGGCACTTGGCTTGACGGGGGTACTTTACTTTTTTAAAAATATTCCGCAAGTGTCTGTGTATTCGGACGAAAGCTTTTAGAAGTCCATGTCGTTTAGTTTAGAACACATGGTTTTTGTTTTTCAATACATGACTCTGTAAAATTCTTTGTGTAAAAATGTGATCAAAACAGCTTCTCTCTATTTTTTAATTCTGTTTGCTCTACTCGCATTCGGCCTATATACAGGGTGTTTTTAAAGTTGCAGTGCAGTGAATATTTCTAATATTCAGTAAATGACGTAATCATCATCTACGTACCACAATTTTGTAAACCACATTTATGAACAAACCGCTGCTTCCTTTAAGGTTTTATTTACGTAAAGGACGGGCACTACGCTACTTTCACTGTCTCATTGCTTGAAGGAAATGGTGTTGACGATTGAAAACAGGGTATTTCTGGTTGAGCATGTCTTCCGTAATGGCGGTAAATATACGGATGAGGTCATTAGACAATTCGTGAGGAAATTTCCAGACTCACAAGTCCCTCACCGAAATTCTGTTACAAAATTGATCAAAAAGTTTCGTGAAACCGGTAATGTGGTAGATGCATACCGATCTGGAAGACCTTCAATTTCACAAGACCAAATTATGGAACTCCAAGACAGAATTACAATGAGTCCAAATGCATCTTTAAACCACTTGTCTCAACATGTGCAAATATCTAAGAGTTCTGTTCACAAGGTTTTAAGAAGTGAACTACACTATCGTCCATACAAATTAACTGAAGTGTCTCAACTCCAAGAAAGATATTATGAATCCCGTTTAAACTACTGCATGTGGTTTCAGAATTTTATTTATGAACATGGCGCTGCCATCCTTGACGTCACTTTTTTCACTGATGAGGCCTGGTTTCATTTATCCGGTTATGTGAACAGTCAGAACAATCGGCTGTGGAGCAGTGAAAACCCCCATGAATTTAATCAAGTGCCGCTTTACGATCAAAAAGTCGGAGTGTGGTGCGCTATAAGTCGTATGCGGATAATAGGACCTATATTTTTTTAATGAAACAATAAATGCAGAACGTTACCGTACTTTAATTCTGGAACCGTTCATAGCACACCTTACAGAACGGGAAATTATGGAATCCTGGTTTCAGCAGGATGGGGCAACAGCACACACAGCCACAACAACACTCAATTATTTAGAAAGCATATTTGCAAATCGCATTATTTCACGTGGAATCTGGCCTGCTCGTTCACCAGATCTAACACCCCCAGATTATTATCTGTGGGGGGCATTGAAGGGGAAAGTTTATGAAAATAATCCGCAGACAATTAATGACCTAAAGACTGAAATAGTAGACAAGATTAAACAAATATCACCAGACATTATTCTGAAGGTTTTCGCAAATATGGAAAGACGAATCACGATATGTCATGAGGCCCGTGGTGGACATTTTCAACATATGCTTTAGGCCCTTTATTGTGTTAATACCAACATTACCCATTATAAGCTCGCCGATAGCAGTCAAGTATATTTGAATAATACCATTTATTTTACAATTTGTGTGACGCATTAGTTAACTGCATTTCTGGTGACGTTTTTTCTTTAGAGAGTATAAATTCACTGCACTGCGACTTAAAAAACACCCTGTATAATGTCTACAACTTACCGCATCTTGGGTTATTATGTTCATTGTAGCTTTACAGAATAGGGCCTACTTTAGAGGTAACTAACTGACGAAGTCGCTCTTCATTGGTGCAATCCTTAAGATTTCCTATTTTAAATTAATTTTAATATCGATCCGGGTTTTTATTTTCTGTAAGTGATCTAAGTTTTTAAAAAAAGAAGCCATAACTATTAGTTGATTATAATTTGTGAAATTTCTTACCTGATATAAATAATACAGATTAATCCAATATGTATTCTAGAATAGTAACCCTATACCAATTTCACAAACATGTGACTAAATATGTTTCGTTTATATCGAGATCACATACCTTCAAACACCTCAAATCTTTCGATACCAGTGGATCCTTGACCTTACTTTACAGTACACAAATTCTCGAACAGGGGACTCTGAAACTCAGGGGACTGATGGAAAGGCAACCAGAATGGCCTCTGGAACAAGTGACTCTGATATCGTCATAGACCTGAAACTGGTATCTTCCACCTTCGCACCGGTTTGCAGATGTACTGGGATTCCACGGAAGAAATTACTATCCATGTGTCATCATAAATGAGGAAGGCAGAAGTAGACACCATAAAATAAAGCTTCACACATTCCGCTGTGAAAAAATAATCTAGGACGTCATTAGCAAAATCAGACATAGGAATTAGGGCGCCCATTGCAGGAGGCAGGAGAGATAGACGCAGCCACTCTGGCATTGTACTTCTGCCTAGAAGTCGAGGAAGCTTGGCGGAACAAGAGACAAACGGCCAAGATATGGCAGAAAGCCAGAAAGAATGTAAGAACACAACCTGAGCTTTTGAAGCCTCTGAAAAAATAGGTCAACCTAAAAATGATACACTTTAAACAATGTGCTAAGCAGGCTAAAGATCGCAAGAAGGATTTCTGTAGAAAAGCGTGCACAAAACAATCTCTAACCACTTTCTGACGCCACCACTTTCTGGCGCCTGGATATAGCACAAATCTGATGAGAGCAAAGGAAGGCCCTGAGCAGACCAAAGAAATAGGGTGTAAGAATGAGTATAAGGGGTCACTCTTAGGATTCTGTGAGGAAATAGTGCTGGGAGAAAGTCTCACAATCACAACCGATGCCATTCCCACAACACTTAAAAGGTCACACAGAACTACTCTATTTATATTTATATTCGATTTATATTCGAGCCATGGACTAAGCAATGTTTACTTTGAATTCCACGATATCTGTTATTGCAGCGAGTTGGCAGATGTTTGAAAATGTATTCAAAGGTTGGAACATAAATGTTTGTTCACAGTTCGTTAACCTTCGCTGTAGATAAAGTCTTTAATTTGATGGCTTCGTTTGTGACCTTGGTAGCTAAGGACCTAACTTGTGCAAACGGATGGCATTGGCAAGGATCATTTTGAATCTATGAAGTAGGCTCATTTTGTGTTTAACTCAGAAGCATATGTGCTTTTTAACCACAGATTTTTTTTTTTGGGGGGGGGGGCACTCAAGGAAGATATCCCCGATGGAAGAATAAATTGTACTATTAGTCCCATAATTGATTCGATTCCAGAGGTTTATGATGTAAACAAAGCAGTTTTGTTATTGCAAGTGAATAATGTCCACACCTATAATTGGTCAGGATTGTGTAGCAGCAGCAGCTTTATAGCGAACACAGAAAACATCATAGGATTGTGCTGTTCTGAAACAGCTGTGCCATGCTACCCTAGAATTGCCTTTAATGGGATTACTGTGACCACAAACCAATCTCCATGTGTGTGCCACATATTTACACCCCAGAAAGAAATACTGAATATAACAACATCATATGCCGTCTGTGATATTAATGACCACAAACCAGGAGCCTCCTGTATGATTGATACAACTGTTGCACCAAGCACTTCATCAGCAGAGCCAGATCTATGGAATGTTAATCTTACATTGTTCTTGAATGATGTCCAAGTTAATGAGACATCATAATCGTGTGGCATCAGCTACAAGAAGGGAGCAGAGAACATCAAGTTCTGCTGCTATAAAGGAGACTTGCCTTGCTATCCCAGAATTGCCTTAAATAGGATCAATGTAGTTGAAAACCTCTCCTCTTGTGTAAACTACACATTCACATCCAAGAGTGAATCAGTGAAGGTCACAAAATCATATTCTCTCTGTGGTTTTACTAACTACAGGTCAGGTGGCTTCTGTTGGATTGGAAATGATAACTTACCACCACTGTGTGTCTATATGTTTGGAACTGGAGTCATCAACGATGGCCTAACATCATCAAGTGCTATGACGATCATCATTTTCGGGAGGACGTGAACTTCCATGGTATATGGTGGATAGGCGGCAGGAACCATTGAAGGCTATGTCTGAAAAGTGTTCCTTCTTGCAGTTTCCTCATATTCCAAGTCCGGCTTGTTGCAGGAGCTACTGAGTTAAGTGCTCTGTGCACACCGTGAGCTGTGTGTCTCATCCGTTTTGATCCTGTTTCGATATCCCGCTTGTTTACGATGAATGATAATATCGTATGACAGGGAACAGTTGGCTGTGGTCACTTTCTGCGCGGTTTCGCCTTATGTCTTTTGGCGTGTGCTGAGACTGCTACGATGGGGACTACAGTTACCTTTCTTTGTTTGGGAGATGTTTTAGTAATTCGGATGATTCCACTGGCACGGGCGGTTGAGCAATTATGAATTTTAATTCGTTTGCAGTGATACCGATGCCTTCCATAACCAATAACCAATAACAGAACTACTCCTGGTCCAGATGATTCTCGGTACGACGACAGGCAATTCAGCTGACGACGACTTGAAAAAAACTGGCCAAAGAGTTTACTGCTAGCATTCAGAATAGCCAGATTAACAAGGAGTGACAACTCAGCTACTTACTACCGCTACCGAAACCAAGCAAGAACATTTCTTAGATCAGTGCCTACAGAATCATCACAATGCAGAACACTGCGGGCAAGCTACTGGAGAAAATAGTTGCCCGTGACTCACCTGTCACTTTGAACAGATACGGGCATTCACACCCACACTCCGAGGTTATAAATATAACAAAGAGAAATGGCTCAATGCTGTGGTCCTCAAGGTTGTTGAGTTATTTGCGGGTCATCATCATTGCACTCCGAACATGTCCATAGGTGTTCAGATCCCCTCCTCAGCAAGTCCCGCAGTGTCCAGCGACTGACGACTCCAGTTCTGTGTTGTTTAATAAGTCTTCTTTACACGCCCACTAAGTTTCTCATTTCTGGCTGTGCCCATATTAACTCCCATCGAAGAAATGGCATGGATTTGTGTTTGTCAAGTCCAGTGCTCTTCCAACATCTCGGATGGCATTGATGATGTCCGCCCGATCCATTGATTGACCGTCCTCAACGACAGCGCAGCCAGCCAACCTGTCCGCTCTTCCATTTCCCCGTACTCCCCGCATAGACAAATGTGACCTTACGTACTTTTGACTTCTGCAATGACTCTAACCATTGCATGCGGACACAGCCCGCTTCCACTTTTTTTTATCATGCTCATCGAATCACTCAGTATACATGCGTGGGTGTAGTCTTGTGACTCTATCCAGATGAATGCCTTAGTCACTGCCGTCATCTCCATTGTCATGCTACTCGTGGTCATTACGTATGTAAAATTATCTTCTTTGACCATTCTGCCTGCCGAGCGTGCTGTAAATGCCCATGCACTTTTTTTGGTGTCGTATTACAGATCCGTCTGCATATTTCTCATCGGTGTTATCACAGATGAGCCATTGACTCCCGCATTAACTACTACTGAATTCTATTCCCTACTTTTCCTGTTGAGTGTGACAATACACGAGAAAGTCCCTTGAATGACGTAGGCACCGGTATCCACTCCTTGCCAACGCTGATATTGATAAGCTCACTGACCTGTTTGATGACATCTTCTGCCCGGCACACCCATGATTTCCCTATTTTTAGCTTGGCACACCCTGTGTTGAACTCGTGGTGCAATGGATGCTCTTTATCTGCACTAATCTTCAGGTATGCTCGTGCTCACCAGATCTTCTATCTATCTTCTATCTTTCGTTCGCCTGAAATATTGTCTATATCTGCAATGTCAATTCCACCAGATCTTGATTCTGTCATCAATGGTTGGAAAGTCAAGAAGATACCTCATTGCTACACAGGGAGTGTCCCTCGTACATCCCAAGATAATGCGCATGACTTCATCCTGTATTTTCTCCAGTCTATCAATTTGAGTCGTAATGACAGTAAGAATTGCCAGGGCATACTCGATTGGTGCGAGGACTAATCCCTGGAACAGAAGAATAAGTAGCCTCTGCTCGATGTTGGCAGCTGCCATGACCTTCAAGGCGGCTAATCTTTTGCGAGATTTCTCTCTCTCTCTCTCTCTCTGCGATCAGGACTCAATCAGAGTAGGATTCCAGACTCT
This sequence comes from Megaustenia siamemsis, assembly GCA_032433765.1. Taxonomy (NCBI): domain Eukaryota; kingdom Metazoa; phylum Mollusca; class Gastropoda; order Stylommatophora; family Ariophantidae; genus Megaustenia; species Megaustenia siamemsis. Next base: position 29,122,749 of record JAVIAB010000046.1, on the reverse strand, counting down.
CACATGAAGTCAGCTGTCAGATTAAGTGTGTTGATCGCCCCCACAGACAGAACATCACAATTAGAGTCTGCCAGATCTACTCTGATTGAACGCCCGTTAAAACGTTGCACTGTGTTCTGCGCCAGTGGCCCAGTGCATCCGATTTCAGCCAGCATTTTATTCAGGTTTGCATTCCTTAGCCTTTGATTGTCCCCAATCTTCCTGCAAGGTAGCAGATGATTTTTTTCTGTAGGGGGATTCTGCCCTTAGATGGTGAGCCCTCCCAGGTTTACGAGCACCATCTGCCCGAGTCACTAGAGGTGACTAACACAGACATGCACACAACGATACGAGGCATGACTAACACTGACAAACATCAAGATATATGACACATGACTAACATAAACATGCACAGAAAGATATGAGATATCACTGACATAGACATGCACACACAAAGATATGAGATGTGTCTAACGTAACCATGCACACACAAGGATATGAGATGTGACATACACAGACATGCACACACAAAGCTATGAGATATGACTAACATAAACATGCACACAAATATATGAGATATCACTAACCCAAACATGCACACACAAAGATATGACACATGACAAACACAGATACACACTAAGATATGACTAAACACATACACACATAAAGATATGAGACATGATTATCACGTACAAACCAAGATATGAGATATGACTGACATGACACACACCAAGATATGAGCCATGGCCCGCACACACACACACACACACACACACACACACACACACAAGCTAAGATATGAGCCATGGCTAGCACAGAAACACATCAAGAAGATATGAGCCATGGCTAGCACAGAAACACATCAAGATATGAGCCATGGCTTAAAGGAAAAATACCAAGAAATGAACCATTTCCAGCACAGAAACACATTAAGGTATCCATAAGCTTGGGTTTGTTGTAGTCGACAGACTCTTCTTAACGTGGGAATCATCGACATACGAGACGCAGGCCCGATTAACTGTTCTCAGGCTTCGTTCAAACAGTTGTCCGAAGAATTGAGAGTGCAGTCTGACCCGTAGAACGTTCACTTGCATGTACAGTTCCCACTTGACAGTTCACAGATGTCGTTGAAACAGTTGTCCGGACATTTGAGAGTGCAGTCTGACCCGTAGTACGTTTCCTTGCACGTATAGACTGTACTTTCCGGGTCACATATGATGTCACAGCCATCAGAACAAGTCTGTTTGCACTGTAGCCCAAAATTACCATCGGGACAAGTGTCATTGTAGGTGTAGCCACGATGTTTACATTGTAGGAATTTTCCGGATTTTCCTCACATAGAGGACAGACACTATGACAAGACCCGGAGCAGTCGTGTCCATAGATCCTTTGTGAACAGTTGCCGTGACACGTACCAATGATGACGTTGCAGCCTTTGCAACACCCATTACACACTGCACAAAACGACCAAGAATGCCCGTCCAGACAATAGGTGTCTGTAAATGTTTGCACCTCACACACCTTCAGCGCACTGTCGGCATGCGAAATGGTCGGTAAGAACTCAATCTTAATGTGTGCCATTGTCGCTTGTGTGGTGACTACAATAGTATTAACAGAAATATTTGGGTATGATATATCATTATACTGGAACACTACACCGTCACTGTCAGAGTAAGCCTTTAGAGTGGAATTCTTTACCCGAATCATAGTGCTAGCTCGATGATAAATTCGAATGGTGTGAGTCTTCTGGGGCGTGGCAAAGTTCAAATACCAGTAAACAGAATTGGTTCCACTTCTCAATTGTGTGTGTGTGCAGTCATACTCATAGAGATTGGTCTTTGTTTTGCCATTAACTGCGGCCTCTGGACCACATCCGTCTCCTGTATAACAAGCATTAAATGTGTCCGTCTGGTTTGTGTTCTGTTTGAGAGCTACATTCCGACCCCCGCCAATGTAGATGGAGCAGATATTTGCAACTATCGCCCCTTCGAACCGTAACTTGTTGATCAGACCAGCCCCAGAGCAAACGACATCAATCTCGTGCGAACTAACTACAAACCTTGATTCATTGTTACATGAGGCAAAACCATTTAGTTTTACAGTGAAACTGTCCGGATATGTTAAGACATTTACATAAATCCTAAACCAGGAGAACGGCAAAGATTGATTGAGAGTCGCCTCAACTGATGTAGAATCTGTGTCCGGATTACATGTGGTGTCGTTGTTATAAAAACAGGAAAATAGGTTCAGATTTTAGGCGTTTTGTAAACGAGATCTGTACTGACACTTGGGTCCGAAATATTCGTGCTGACAACTGTCATTGTTTGGGCATGTCCCTGTAGTTTTGTCACAAACTGAGTCATTATAGCAGTGACATTGTAACGTACAATTTGCCCCAAACCAATCGTCTGCACAAGTTAGGTCATTGACTTCCAATGTCACGAACGAAGCCAGCAGAATAAAGACTTGATCTGCATCGGTGGTTAACGAACTGTGTACAAATATTTATTATCAAACACGTGGTTACATTTCTAAAAATCCGCCAACTCGCTGTGATAACAGATAGCGTGATGTTCAGAGTCAGCATTGTTTACATCATGGCTCGAACGCGAACAAGCTGCCATCTTGGTGCGTACCATGACGTCATATATATATATATATATATATATATATATATGCGGGATTTTGTTATCACATGGTCAATGTGGTCCCGAAAACACAGGCTGCGATCAAACGTAACTACGAGGTATGTTATCAACTTGTCCCTGGTCACCTCATCATCTCCCATTCGCACTACAGGTGTGTCCGTGTTAACGATATGATTGTTAAGGGAGAACCATGCAATTGATACTTTATTAGGATTAAGCAAGGCACCTGAAACCCCACACCAGGAAGAAATGCGATCGAGTACGATTGTACGAATTAGTCTTGCATTGGGGGGGGGGGGGGAGGATGTGAGGCGATTTCCCGTCTGTCTTGTCTCTTCCCTGTCGATATACCAGAATATCATCAGCAAAAGTCATAGTTCTTCCACTCCCATCCAGTTGTTGTATCGTGATCGTTATTGTGTACACGTTAAATAGAACTGGTGACAATGGTGAGCCTTGTGGCAGCCTGGACAAATGGTTATTGCCTCGGAAGACCAAATTCCACATCTGAGTATCACCTTACTCAGAAACAGTGCAGCGGCAATCCATCTAATGAGGAAAGGGTGTACCGCCAGTTTGAGGAGCATGTGCATGAGATATTCAAATGGTACCATGTTGTATGCATCATCCAGATCTATAGCAGCAGCACATGTCTCCTCTCGTCTGTGGAAGCCTTCGAAGACGCCATAGGCAACGACTGCCGCATTGAGCCATGTCTCTTTGTTATATCTATAACCTCCGAGTGTGGGTGGGAATGTGCGTTTCTTTTCATGGTGACAGGTGAGGACACGGGCAACTATTTTCTCCAGTAACTTGCCCGCAGTGTTCTGCATTGTGATGATTCTGTAGGCACTGATCTGAGAATGGTCCTTGAGTGGCTTCGATAGCGGTAGTTAGTAGCTGTGTAGCCACTCCTCCTTAATCTGGCCACTCCGAAAACTGGCATTAAACTCATTGGCCAGTTTTGTCAAGTCGTCGTCAGCTAAATCGCCTATGTCATCGTACCGAACACCCTGGACCAGGAGCAGTGTTGTTTTACCTTTTAAGTGTCGTGCGAATGATATCGGTTGTGACTGTGAGATCTTCTTCCAGCACTACATCTTTACACAATTTTGACAGCGATCCTCGTATCCTCATTTTACAGCCTCATTTCATTGATCCGTCTGCTCATTGTAGCGGGCAAGCAGGGCCTTCCCTTTGCTCTCATCAGATTTTTGCCATAATGTCACAAACAAAGGCGCCAGAATGTGGCTAGAATGTGGAATTTTTCTGAGCACACTTGTTTACAGAAGTCATCCCATTTGGCATCCTTAGCCTGGTTAGCACATAGTTTAAAGTGCATCATTTTTTGGTCGACGCTTCTTTCAGACGCTTCAAGAGTTCAGGTTGTGTTCTTACGTTCATTCGGGGTTTTTAGCCATGTTTTGGCCGTTTGTCTCTTGTTCCGTCAAACTTCCTCGACCTCAACTTTCCACCAGGGTGGCTGCGTTCATCTCTCCTGTCTCCTACGAGGGACGCTCTGTTTCCTATGTCTGATTTTGCTAATGACGTCCTGGTCTGTTTTCTCGTAGTGGAATGTGTGGAACTTTCTTTTCTAGCTTCTATTTCTGCTTTTCTCAATTAGGAGGACACATGGATAGTGATCACTTCCGTTGAATCCAGTGCACTCCACTTGCAAACCGGTGCGAAGGTGGAAGACACTAGTGCCGTGTCTATGACACTATATGAGTCCCCTGTTCGAGTGGCCATTCTTTTTGTTCTTCCATCATTCAAGCACACTAAATCGACTGACACTAGTGCTTTCTCTAGGTCTTCTCCCTGCTTGTTGGTTATGACGTTACACCACTGGTCGCCTCTAGCATTAAAGTCTCCGCAGAAAATGACGTTCTCTTCTCGAACTCGAAGAGATTCTGCTATTGTTGTGTGTCCACCTTACCATTACAGGCATACACATTAACAATCACGAAATGAGCTGGGGACTGCACCCTAACCGCATGTTCCTGCAATTCTGCATTGCCCCACTCAGACATATTAACATCAGCTGCTACCATATTGAGAGGAACGTAATACTCAGATGTGGAAGTTGATCATCCGAACCAACATCCATTTGTCCAGTGCTGCAACAAGGCTCACCATTGTCACCAGTTCTATTTAACGTGTACACAATAACGATCACGGAACAGCAGCTAAATGGGAGGACAAGAACTTTGACTTATGCTGATGATATTCTGGTATATCGACAAGGAAGAGACAGAAATTAAATCGCATACACTATGCAAAACGAACTCGATCGCATTTCTTCCGGGTGTGGAGTATCAGGTGCAATAGTTAATATTAATAAAGTATCAGTTGCATGATTCTCATTTAACAATCATATCGTTAACACCGATGGTACGAATAGGAGCTGATGAAGTTACCAGGGACAGGTTGATGACGTACATCGGAGTTAATTTTGATCGCAGCATGTTTTTTTCGAGACCAAGTCAGATAACAAAATCCCGCAAAGGATTAGCCGCCTTGAAGGTTATGGCAGTTGCCAACATCGATTAGAGGCTATTTTATACTTCCGTTCCAGAGACTAATCATCGCACCAATCGAGTATGCCCTGGCGATTCTTACTATCAGTACAACGCAAATTGACATGCTGGGGGAAAAAAACGAGAATGAAGCTATACGCATTTTCTTGGGGTGTCCGAGGGACACTCCCTGTGTAGCAATGAGGTATCTTCTTGACTTTCCAACCTTGGATGACAGCATTTGGAGGGTAAAAGCATACTTAAAATTACTGCAGAAAAAGAACATCCATTGTACCAGGAGCTCAACACAGGGAAATATGTCAGGCTAAAAAGAGGCAAAACATGGGTGGGCCGAGCAGAATATGTGATCAAACAGGTCTGTGGGCTTACTAATATCAACGCTGGCAAGGAGTGGATACTGGAGACAAATAATAATAATAATAAATGAATATTATTATATAGAGAAACTTCCGATGGATAATTCAGCGAATTATAGGAGGAAGAGGTATGTTTACAGCACTCTGAAAAAAATGACAAATAATCAACAACAGAATAAGAATAAGAATAAGAAACAAAGAACAATATGTGGTCTGAAGCAGGATGATCGAACCCGTAATCATTGGCACAAGAAGTGGATACCGGTGCCTACGTCATTCAGAGGGACATTCTCGTGTACTGTCGCAGGAAATGTAGGGAACAGAACTCAGTTGTGGTCAATGCAGAGGTCAACGGTCTTATTTGGGATAACACCGATGAGAAAGATGCAGTTATCTATACATACGGATCGACACCAAAGCAGTGAGGAGCATAGCAGGAAAGATTTGAGTCGTATATGACCATAGATTAACAAATAAATATGGTAAGGCGCTTTAGCACCAAATGCACACAAGACGCAGTGGAAGCTGACGGTGTCTGGTAATTAAGGGAGATGAAAAAAAATGGTTCATTGTTTCTACCAAGGATCGATAGTAAATTAAGGAGGGAAATAATGTGAAAGTTATTTTTTAATGTGACTGCAGGGGCTCCACTTATTAATGCTCATAGCAGAGGGATACCATTGTCTCATCGGTATAAGTGATCCAACCTAGGGTTTTTGTACAAGCGTGGGGAGATACAAGGGATTTAAACAAAGACCTTAGGATAGTTTAGTAGATTATACAACCTCAATGAAAAACAATAGCGTTCAATATAAAACAGAAAACAAAGACATATTTTATTCTTTTATAATCACAATAGATATACACATCATACAGTGCATAACATATCATACAGTGGATATTATATAGCATTACAATAGTTACAATATTGATTAAAATAAGTAAATATATAGTATAACGATACAATTTATTTCTAGTTATATAGTTGGGTATCTGCTTTGCTCTATGATATAAAAGAGTCATAAGGGGTGAAACTGACAGAGATCACTGGTGGGTCGAAGCTGGTGGGTCGAAGCTGGTAGTGTAAAGAGTTAAATATCTAGAGGAGCAGTTAAGACGTTATCATCAGCTACCTTTATTTTTATATAGAAATAGGAAAGAGAATTTCTTGTTTGACTGTATAAAAATATGGAGTTATTTAAGACTTTGAAACCTAAATTTTTCCCACCCTTAGCCTTTTGCGTGTCGAGGACCTCTAAAAACATATCTTTATCTAATTCGTTGTGTTGATTACTTAGCCCTTTACATCTGATTTTACTGCAAACACCACTACAAGGGTACGTCTTACTACATAAGCTAACAAGGGATGTCCCTTCGTACTCTAGTTTAAAAAGACCGGGCATTCGTTTGGTGTACGCTTTAACACCCTTATATCTTATACAGTCTGTCTTGCTAACATGCTCTTCGCAAAACTCGGCGGGAAACTAGTCTTTATATATACTATTAAACTCATCCTGCAGACCTGACTTAACTATGTACTTTAACTTAGGTGCACTTAAAACCAAGTGTTAACTAACGGTATCCGTTTCACATAACTGAAAGTCAGCCCTATTTACAAACTTATCTAGGAACTCTAAATAAAATTCAAGCATTTGAAGATGTGCATATTGATAGACGAAGAAACCGATTTGTAAGTCCTATAGATGCGTAGTCAAAATTTTTAGACCTATAGTGAAAAGAAATTTAGAGGCAAGGTAAAAAAATCTTAGATGAATAGTATAAAATCTTAGATGCGTAGTCAAAATTTGCAGAGGACATATTTGTATTGACAAAGGACGTGCTTGAAAGTGTTAGAAGACATTATTGTATTAGCAGAGGACGAGTTTTATATAAGCAGAGGACGGATTTGTTGGACTGATTTAACAATGGAGTTGGAAATTTTATTCTTGAATTATCCTAACTTTTTGGATTTACATATGTTTCCCACTACAAAAAATGACAGGCAACATTAAAGGTGGTCATTGTAGATAGAAAAACTAGGAGGCCGGGTCAGAAAACTAGGAAGCAAGAGCAGAAAACTACAAGGGAAGGTCAGAAACCTAGGAGGGAAGGCCAGAAATCTAGGAGGGAAGGACAGCAATGTAGGAAGGAAGGGCAAAAACCTAGGAAGCAAGGTAGAAAACTAGGAGGGAAGGTTAGAAATCTAGGAGGGAATATCAGGTATCTAGGATGGAAGGGGTGAAATCTATGAGGGAACGGTAGAAACCTAGGAGGGAAGGTTAGAAATTTAGAAGGGAAGGTCCAAATTAGTCTCTTAGTCAAAAATTAGTCTTATAGTAAAAAATTAGACATAAAGTAAAAAAAACTTGGACCTAAAAGTAAAAAAAGTTAGTTCCAAAGTAAGAAACCTTAGATGGATATTCAAAAATCTATCATTAAACTCATAAATCTTAGTTCCATAGTCAAAATGCTTAGTCCCAAAAGGCAAAAAGTTGGTCCAAAACCCAAAAAGTGTAGTACCAAAATAAAAAAAAAATTACTCCCAAACTATAAATAATAAGAACCAATGTAAAAATGTAGTCCAAAAAACCAAAAAGTTAGTCCCAACCCCCCTCCCCCCCAAAATAAATCTTAGATAGATGCTTTAAAAGATTAGAATTATAGTAAAAAACGTTTGGCCCAAAGTCCAAAAATTTAGACCCAAACCCCAAAAAGTTAGAACTAAAGTAAAAATAAAATTAGTCCCAAACAAAAATATTAATGTGTATTCAAAAACTTACTCCCAAAGTCAAAGTAGTTAGACCCAAAGCACAAAACGTTAGAACCAAAGACAAAAAAGTTACACCTCAATGCCAAAATGTTGGTCCCAAAGACTCAAAATCCAAAAAAATGAGACCCAAACCCCAAAAAGTTAGTCACGAAGACAAACAAACAATTAGGTGCAAACTCAAAAACATTAGATGCAAACTCATAAGATTTAGTCCCAATGTCAAAAAGGTTCATCTCATACTCCAAAAGTTAGACTCAAACCCAAACAGTTTACTCCCAAAGTCAAAAAGTTAGGCCCAAAGAAAAAAAAGTTAGAACCACAGACAAAAATGTTAGATGCAATCTCAAAAAATTAAACCCCAATATAAAAAAGTTCGGCTTATATTCCAAAAGTTAGATTCAAAACACAGTTTACTCCCAAAGTCAAAATAGTTAGACCCAATGCCCAAAAGGTTAGAACCAAAGACGAAAATGTTAGATACAAACTCAACAAATTTAGTCCCAATGTCAAAAAAAGTTCGTCTCATACTCCAAAGGTTTGACTCAAAACCCAAACAGTTAACACCCAAAGTCAAAACAGAAAAAGTTCGTCTCATACTCCAAGAGTTAGACTCAAAATCCATAAAGTTAGTCCCATAGTCGAAAAGTTAGACTCAAAAATCAAAATATTTAGTCGCAAAGTCAAAAAATTTAGTCTCTCAATGTCAAAAATGTTTGTCTCATGCTCCAAAATTTAGACTCAAAACCCCAAAAAGTTAGACCCAAAGTCAAAAATATTAGATACAAACCCAAAAACAAATTTAGTCCCAAAGTCAAAAAAGTTCGTCTCATACTCTAAAAGTTAGACTCAAAACCCAAACAGATTACTCCCAAAGTCAAAATAGACTCAAAACCCAAAAAGTTAGAACCAATGACAAGAAAGTTATACTTAAATGCCAAAAGGTTTATCACAAAGGCAAAATACTTAGACTCAAAAGCCAAAATATTAAGACCCAAATCCTAAAAAGTTAGTACAGAAGACAAAAAAAGTTAGATACAAAGTAAAAAAAAGTTGGTCTCAAAGTCAAAAAAGCAAGCAGGTTAACGCCCCTGTCACAACTCTACTAAAAAAAAAAAACTACCAAACATGAAGGATATGCCAGTGTCATAAACCCACTAAAAGAAAATGGTACTACAAAGCATGACAGTTATACATAGGCATAGCCTTCACGTTTGGTAGTATTTTGTTTTAGTAGAGCTGTGACAGGGGCGTTAACCTATTTGCTTTTTTGACTTTTAGACTAACTTTATTGACATTGTATCTAACTTTTTTCTCTTCGGGACTAATTTTTTAAAGATTTGGGTCTTAATATTTTGGCTTTTGAGTCTAAGTATGTTGCCTTTGTGACTAACTTTTTGGCATTTAAGTGTAACTTTTTTGTATTTGTTCTAACTTTTTGGGTTTTGTGTCTAACTATTTTGACTTTTGGAGTAAACTGTTTTGGTTTTGAGTCTAACTTTGGAGTATGAGACGAACTTTTCTGACATTGGGACTAAATTTGTTTTTGAGTTAACATCTAATATTTTCGACTTCGGGTCTAACTTTTTTGAGTTTTGAGTCTAACTTTTGGAGTATGAGACGAACTTTTTTGACATTGGGACTAAATTTGTTGAGTTTGTATATAACATTTTTGTCTTTTGTTCTAATTGTTTGGACATTGTTTCTAACTATTTTAACTTTGGTAGTAAACTGTTTGGGTTTTGAGTCTAACTTTTGGAGTACGGGACGAACCTTTTGACTTGGGACTAAATCTGTTGAGTTTGCATCTAATGTTTATGAGTTTGTACCTAACTTTTTGTTTGACTTCGTGATTAACTTTTTGGGGTTTGTGTCTAAGTTTTTTGGATTTTGAGTCTAAGCATTTCGTCTTTGGTACAAACTTTTTACCCTTTAGGTGTAACTTTTTTATATTTAGTGTCCTAAATTTTTAACTTTGGGTCTAACAATTTTGACGTTGGGAGTAAGTTTTTGAAATACATCTAAGATTTTTTGGTTTGGATCTAGATTTTGGACTTTGGGCCTAACTATTTTTTACTAATGGTCTAATCTTTTTTAGCATGTTCCTAAGATTTTTTTAACACACCAGACTACGTCAGCTTCCCCTGCGCCTTGTGTGCATTTGGCGATAAAGCGCCTTGTTATATATCTTTATTAATGTATGGGCCAAATACGACTCATATTTTTCCTTCTATACTACTGGAGTGCGTGGGCATTTACAGCACGCTCGGCTGGCAGAATAGTCAAGGGAGACAGTGGTGCATACGTTATGACCACGAGTAGTATGCCGATAGAGGTATAGTAGAGTCACATGCATATCTACACCCACGCCTGCATACTAAGTGATTTGATGAGTAAGATGAAAAAGTGGTGGCGGGCTCTGTACGCATGTAATGGGTAGTGTCACTGCAGAAGTCAAAATTACGTAACATCACCTTTGTCTACGTCCCAGGACATGTTGGAGTACGGGGAAATGAAAGTACGGACAAGTTGGCTAGCTGCGCTGTCGTTGTAGACGGTCAACCAATAGATCGGGCGGTTATCCTCAATGTCTTCCGAGATGCTGGAAGGGCACAGGACTTTGACAACAATGAGTCCATGTCACTTCTTCAGAGGAAAGAGATGGGAGTTAAGATAGGCACAGCCAGAAACGAGAAACGTAATGGGCGTATAAGATTACTTATCAACCAACACATAACTTGAGTTGTCAATCGCTGGACACTGCGAGACTTGCTGAGGAGGGGTTCTGAGCACCTATGGACATATTCGGTGTGCAATGATGATGACAGTAGTGAAGTATCAGCATTGCACGCATCAAAAATTCTAACAGCGGCACAATATTCATTATGCAAATAGTCTACCCGACATCGGGGCACATTTATTTTCTATACGAGAATATACATTTTTCCGGTCGTGGTGACCTCTCGTTTACCTCTCTTGATGTCTTGTGATCTCTCGTCGTGGTGGGGACTTATGAAAGTGGGTTGAGTCACCCCGACACTCATGATGTTTCGTGAATACTAGGGGATATCGGGGTGACATAACTTTCACCTTCTTTGTACTCTCAGGTAATAAAAACAGTGACAAGTTTTTTTAATTTATTTATTCTTATATATATATATATATATATATATATATATATATATCATAATAGATAACAACACATGTTTAGATAATAATGTATTCTTTAACTAATGTACATTATAATAAGTGTAATACATAAGAAACAAGTAGTTAATTTACAAGTAGTAATACATGATAGTGTTAAATGGATACTGGGGAGGTGGGGTGGTTGTCAGAATGGACCCGTCGCTTGATGTAGAAATAGGAGAGTGAGTTTCGGTGTTGCGTGTATGTGTATACCGACCCCTTGTGTGTTTTAAATAATATATTTTTACCACCCCGGCTTGTTTTTTGGTTAGGATCTCTGTGAAAGTATCCTTATAATTTGTTGTGGTGTTTATTAAGGCCCTTGGTACTAACTTTCGCGTAATCCCCAAAACAGTAATAGGTATTACTCTATAAGGATATCATCCTATCGCCCGAATATTCCAATTTGAACAGACCAGGAGTCCGTTTGTCGTATAACTGTCTCGCCTACACTCGGAACAGTCATACTTTACGCTGCCCCTGTGTCGAATGAAATCTGCCCCATTGACTTCACAGGTCTCTGAGGGGAAGCATTGGTCGTTGTGTGAGAAAAACTCCGTTATCTTATCGGTTTTAACGACCCCTTCTAACGATGTCTCGCTGAGGGCCAAGTACAGACTATCCGTGTCCATTTCACAGAGTTGAAAGTCGGCCACTTTTACGAATCCATCCAGGAAGTCATAGTAAATTTCCAGCATCCTCAATTTGGCGTACTGGTAGACGAAAAAAACAATCTGTGAAGGAAGATTACACAGGATACATCGTTTTCCCATCGACACCTCGTACAGGTCCTCATCAATAGGCGTCATGGTTTTATCCGTGGGTTATTTACCAACTTGGTTGTATTGGTCCCCTTCTTAACATAGGACACGTCCACGTGTTTCGCGAAATCGTAAATGTCTTCTTATATGCGGAGTTTCCAAGGAGTTCATCGTATCGCTAACTATTGATTGATTTTCGTTGAAATCTCCACCATGACGCGCCTCTGTGACCTTGTCACCAAACTCCTTAAAACAACAAAATGGTAGGTACTCTACAACCTGATATATCATAGTTATCTCCAATCCGTGGTCTAAATACCACTTTAGCATGGGTATAGCCAACAGAATCTTTATTCCACTATAATTACCAACGGGAGTACATCTGGGGGTACGCAACCGTTTGTTTTTGATGGCGTACTCCGCATAAAGAGACCGATGTCATCTATGCCTACGTCTACATTTTTAAAGATGGGGGTAATCTCGCTAAAATGGGCATTTAACTGCTCGGGGCCGTGAATGTCGCACTCGACGAGACCTAAAACGACTCGTCTAATACTAAATTTACAATGGCTTTATCCGTGGTGGGTTTATGTTAGCAAAAGATGGGTTAGAACCACGCAAGTTCTCATCTATGAAGACCTGAACAGCCGGTGTTGTTTTCTTCAGATTTTGCCACTCACACTTCCATACAACGACTACGCGAACACGGTCGAGTCTCTTTAAATAAGCCGATATTTCACAGATTTACCGTACAAAACAGCTCACTGAATATTATTCACGGGTTGACTTTGCGATCCCGAGTGATGTCACAGTTTGGATGACCGTGAAAGAGACAGCCGTTAAATTTATATCACGGTACTATGGCTATATCCCAGCCATCCACTCTAATCTTGCGTTTACCCAAAGCCATATCGCGAGCATTAAACTGTGGTCGCAATTTGATCTGGTTTTGGTGGGAAATCAGATACTCTCTGCACTGACGCATGTAATAATTCATCTTAAGGGGTTTATACCCATCTTCAGCCTTGCGAATGACCGTATAATCGGTGTGCATTTTTGCATAAGTGCCCATAGATAAAGGGCTTTGGCTTCAATGCTTTTAATGCTGCGCACGACATTTTTAGCGTTTCTGATAAAAGTTTTATCCTTCTCGTGGTACCTATAAAAAATTATAGACGGGCCTCCAACGATATTCTGTCTTATGGTATGTTGCAAATCGGCTTCCTTTTTTGTAAAGAGAGAAAAACCCACATCTCTGGGGAGGGTTTTAAAAAGGTACCTCAGAGTTATTCCGGGGTCGCGTTCTTAAACATATCGATGTCCAAATCCCCATAAAACCGAAATTGAAGACTCAGGGCTTGAATAAAAGGAACCACATCCTTGTTGTACCAAACCAAAAAATCCCTAAGGGTGGCCATGTTATTATCCTTCCAGACCTTTTTTACACAGAGCGTACTCCTCTTCGGAAATATTACAATTTTTAGTTTGGAAATGAAGGCCGAGTGAAGAGGTAACTGCCTCTCATTCAACTTGTTCAATTCGGTTACGTACTCGTAACAGTAAACACCTTGGTCTTCTCAACTTTGTAAGCTGAAAAGTACTTGCTGTAACTAAAACCTGGCGCTAGATAATTTACGTAATCTAGGAACTTTAACTTCTCAGTTGCGAGGCACATTATATTATTGTTTCTCTTAACTATCAAATTTATTTCGCCGAGGCTGTTTTCTTCATCTATCCGCCCCTCCTTATCATCATGTCTCTCGCCTTCCTTATCATGCTCTTCCTCGTCAGCCTGTCTCTCGACTTCCTGATCTCTGTCCTCAATATAGTCATCAACCTTCCCAGCTATTTCGGGAGTGGAGGCGGCAGCGAAGTAATGTATTAAATAGGGCTTTATTAATTTGATATCGTACTTGCCCGAGTTTAAACCTATGACCGGGAGCTGATTCAAGTAAGTTTTTAGCCGTCCTTTCAGGTCGGACTTCTCAGGATCACGCTTTTCCGCCCACGCAGACAGCTTACGAAATAGTTCTTTGTAATATTTTTTTTTAAATTTTTAATCCTTCTGAGGATCGCCCTCGGTGACAAAGCATACAGTTTCTCTAAACCCTGGAACGTTTGACGCAACGGACACGGACAGATGGACATGTTTTGCTAAAAAATGTGTTGTATCAGAGGTAAATTTGTGGTGGGCAAGTCGCTATTATCAAAATAACACTCATAATCAAAGGTAGCTCTATAGGGATACCTGAAACCGCCGGGCACATCAATACCCTCTTCCTCTATTGCATCCGTAATATTCTCGCTAGGTGTATAAATTCCCATTCTAAAAAAATCTTTAGGTTTATCCCCAATGCATATTTGTTCAAGGGCAATCATATTGACAAACCGAGTCCATAATTTCCCACACTGTGTACAAAAGAATGCGCTAGCGACTTTATTAATATCCGTAATGTACATGAAATGTTCCTTGTGAAACAAGACTCGCATAGTATTATCATGCGATCCCCTGCTTTTGAATTTGGGACAGATGGCCTCTTCATCGTTGAACTCAAATACATCGATATTTATACCAAAGCATTCATCCAAGTATGGCAGTTGTTGTAAAGTCACACCTGGAAAAGTGTCCATGAAAAGGTATGTCCCAATGTAAGTGCTACTGACTCACGAGTTGGCGAGTTGTTAACTCCAGATTGTCTATATCTCTCCCTGTAAATAACGCCAAACAGCGGAAAAAAACACAGATTATCATTATAAGAAGTAGTAATCCGAGTCTTCTGCAAGTGTAAATGTACTTGTTGTTACTAATATGATGAATTAATTCCTTCAGGCAACATCCAATATGGAAGTCATGCATGTGGAATAAATAAAAACTAGTGACGGGAATGCTTTCAAGATGTTTTCTCGAACGAGAAAACATCTTGAGCTGCATAATGATGAGACACACATCCTTTCAGCACAATCCCAGACTATACGAAGACTTTTATTGCTGTCAGGCGGGCGATGGGATGCCAGTGTTTATAGGTGGTCGAAATAAGCGAGGACGAGGAATCGGTAGTTTCTTGGAGGAATCGGGAGGGCTATTTTACCCTGGCTAAAAACTGGGGGTAAAGTCTTACTCAGAGAAGGCCCGGTCTGGGGACCGGTCTGCAGGTCGCGCAGGACGCCTTAGCCGGCAGAAATGTCGGTGAAGCTTTCAACTCACGAGCTAAGGAGGCGGGCCTGCGGTTGTTAGACGGGGCTGTAGACCACCTGACTGGTAACAACCAATCAGGAAGTGGTTTACGACGATGCATCAGAAAGCGAGTCTTGAAGGCGGCACCACCAGAACAACCCGTTAGAAAGAGAATAAAAACATCAGGTAGACAGTCCCTCTTTCATTCTGCAAGTAAGAGGAGTACGAAGCTGTCGGTACCAAAGGATATATTCGATTAGTGATGTCACTCATTCACCCCATGTCCTGTGAATGTCTTCACGCTGGTTTGGATTTATTTAGCGTTCCACCGATTAAGACGACTGTAGACTCGGGCCAATTTACTAAACTTTCTACCTCTCGCCTCCTTAGCGCACGGAGAACCCATCGAGTTTTTCATTTCTGGAAACAGTGAAGAGTATCTAAATCTTTTCAATACGTTTTTACATCTGCGGGCCAGGATCACCCTCCCCAATGGTGATAGTTTACCGTTGGATGCCGAGGTAGGACCAGTCAACAATTGTCTTCACAGTCCATTTTCTCAAGTCGACGTATCTCTGAAAACGACATATTGATTACACCATCCGAGAATAACTATCCATTTAGAGCAGTGTTCAAGACTGCACTAAACTATGAGGCGGATGCGGAAACGGGGCAATTGACGGCCGCTCTGTTCTACAAAGATACAGCAGGCAACCACGATGATATGCAGGATAAGGTTATGGTTAGAATTGATAAACATAAGACATATCTTGCTGAGAGTCTGCTTAAGTTTCCTACCAGAACTGGAATAACACTCTCGAGAGATGAGTTTACCACACTAGTTGATATGCGAGATGACATTTTGTCAGATTATGATAACCTCAACTACACTACGCATCTTGATAACTAACTTAAAGATCCTAGAGACATGGATGCCCCGAGTGATTCAATTTCCACACAGTCACCAGTTACCTATGCCGTCTTTGATCAAGGATTTGTCAAAATGGATGGTGGTTGTGTTTGAACGCTAATCATCCTTACTATGCACCAGTGTTTAATAGAGATTTAACTCAAACAGACAGTTCCAAAAGAGCAAGAAAGTCCCGACAATTAAAATTAATAAATTATGCAGCAGGACAGTGACATTTTAAAAATTATTTATTATATACACATGACTATGTTGTATATGTGTACTTTTTCAGTTGTTTGTATTCATATTTGTACTATTTAAATCATCATTATTTAATTATAAATATTTGAATGTGTAACATTTGTTGTTTTCGTTGCGTTGATGTATTAAAATTACTTTATGTTATATTGTGAAAATAAAATTATATAGAAAAGCATATTTGTTTGTTTTATTTGGCTTGCTTTAATTTGTTTAAATTTAAAATTATTTTAGTCTATTCACACTTGCTGTATTAAAATAATCAACAGTATAGAATCTATGATAACAATAAGGTTATACTTACGGTTTGTGAAGAAATTCACTTGTACACAAGACATTCGTTGAAACTGCTTCAGAGACTATTGTGAGTATATTTGACTTGTGGCTTGAATCTACTTATATACAATTCTAAACTCTCTGTGTGATCAATTACTTTCCATTACAAGCTGATTAATTTCCCCATAAGCGTGTCACTTTAAAACATCGGCACAGTAAAATTTCCCTGCTAGATGTTATTCCGTCGTTAAGCTGTTAAACTCTTTAGCGCGCCCCAGCGGTCAGTCTCATGGGCGAGCGCTCAATTTATCCTTTAATGTCCGTCTGCCGTTCATGTGTTAAACTCATTAGCGCAGCTCATGTAGACGACTAGGCTGATTTAAGCTACTCAAGCGAAACATTTCACAGAGAAACGGGTTCTTTGACGGAGTACCTGTTAAAGTCATTAACGCGGCCCGCGTGTGTTTCTGTAGGTGTTGGTTACACTTTGGCGGGCAACTGCTCACAGAAGTCATGAATGTCGCCAAAAATAAACAGAACATAAACATAACTATAGAAGGCAGACAACTAAAACAAGTAGAGGAATTCAAATACCTGGGAAGTTTAATGACAAACGATAATTCTCAAACAGAGATAGAATCAAGATGAAACAAAGTTTGTCAAATCATCGGACAGTTATCACCATTATTGTCCAACAAGGAAATAACTCTGGAGGCAAAACGAGCACTATACAATACAATCTTCATCCAACGTTGTGCTACAATGCCACACCTGGACCCTAGATGCAAGAACAATAAGTAAAATAACCTCTACAGAGATGAAATGTGTTAGACGAATGACAGGAAACAGTCTGAGAGATCAGATCAGAAATGAAGAACTGAGAAAAAAGCTAGGAATAGCCCCCACCATATAATATATAAGGAAACAACAGATAAAATGGTTTGGCCACGTGACAAGACAGAAAGAACAAAACACAACACAACGAGCCTTTAATAAACGTTGCGAGAATACCAGACCCACCAGAACCACGTTGACCACGAAAAAATTGATCGACGGAATACTAGAAGCACTAGGAACATAACAGCAGCAGAAGCGAACAGAAGAGCAAAAGACCGCAAATTATATCTCCCCTCGACGCTGAAAGGAAAATGAGGAAGGAAAGAAGAAGATAACAGAAATACGAATCCATATGGAAAATATACCGTATAATGACGTATAGTAGCGTAGCAAAGTCAGACGCTTCGCGTCGAAAGGTGTAAAACAGTGGTCTGACAGTGTACACATCCTTTTATTTATAAATGACAAGTTCAGAAAGAAATTACGAGGAGGAAGTTATAATAAAAAAGATAAAATATTGAAAGAATGAAAAAGTACGAAACGAAATGTTTCTATAACGTCATATATGTTCCGTTCGGTTGTTGTCTGCTCTAGTTGAAGCTGAAACGGCGACGAAGATTGTAGAATCATAATATGACTTTTTGAGTTTAAACAAGATGTTCTTTAGTATCCAGGACATATTCACGCAGGAAGGAGTGAAAGTAAGAAACTGACGATATAATAGGAAGGTATTGAATTGCTCTCTGTAGTTGAGACGACTGTAGTAGTGTAGTAAACTTCACTTCAGTTTTAAGTTAGTTGAGTTGAGTTAGTTAAGTTAATTAAGTTAAGTTAATGTAGTTTATTAGATATTATAAATTAGTAATAATACTATACTTGAATATATTAGGTAGAATATATTTCCTAATTAATCATTAATAATTAATGTAATAAGTAATATCTAATGTAATCTCCTATCTCATTTATAATTAATAATTAGAAGTTGATCTTGTTTTTTTTTGCTGCTAAGAACTGTAACTAATACGAATAACTAAGATTTGATTATGATTTTTATCATTAAAAAAACCCGATCAGTATGGGATATTTATATCCCCAGATATGAGATACTCTGGTATAATAGACTATAGATACATATCAGTTGTTATCATACATCATACATCTAAACACGCAGCTGAGTATGATACTGATACACATCATAAATGATCATACACACTACACACTACAGTTGTTATTGTGAGTTGTAGAGAGACTAATTTGACTTATATTATTTATAATTATAATTTATCTGTTTTATATTACGTTTTAAAAGTTTAATAAGGCTTTATATATAGAGTCAATTCTGACCCATGGAAGTGAATCATGGAGACAGAGACCACAGAAATGGGATTTTCTCAGAAGAATTTTTAAAAAGTTCCCTTACCAGCTAAAAATAAAAAGACCAATGAGGACATTCTCAAAGAGGCCAACACAAAAAGTGAGCTCCTAAAAACATCAGAAAGAAACAATCAATATTTTTCGGACACATCATGAGAAGAGGAAAGTTATTGGTATCAGGATTGTTTTTTCCCAAAGATTTTCATTTGTTATATCTGCACAAAATGGTAACGTTTTTGAATGTTTCTACTCATAAAATAGCATTTCTGTAATGTTTGAATTTTTGATGTCACTTAATAATTTTGAGTTGTCAATTTTCAACTTCAGTGCTTCAGTCCATCAGTTTTTTTTTATATCCATGAGGACACATTAGCAGAATAATAGGTGTGATTTTAAGAGATCATCTACATTTTTTTCAGCCTCATTTATTGTTAACTATCATAAAATACTTTCACAGCACATCTGCTATTTCTAGTACTTGTTCAAAGAATGGCTGAGCCACCATATCCTCATTGTTTATATTGTGATAAATAAAATGAACATCAAAGAGCTACAAATCTGAATAGTTCCTCACTCTTGGATAATCCATCATTTCTCTTGTTATCAGTAATCCACAAATAATTAACATGGTAACATTTTCAGCCTTAAATCACTGCCTGTGAGACCTACTTCAGACAAGGAAGCCATTTTCTTCTGGGTGAAAATTTAGTTCTTTTAAGCAATGATTTCTGCAATATGTGCCATTTTGGCATGCAAGGTTTCTGTTTTTGAGATTGTGATTCTGCCCTATGTGCCGTCTTTGGCTCGAAAGGACAATAGATAGAAAATTTAGATACTTGTAAACCTGATTGATTGTTAAATACTACTCTTGAAATTTAGACAAAGCACAATGGATAACCACATTTTACAATATTGAATATCGGGAAATTACTTTCTATATACTGTATTAGATAAAATACTGAAGAATTTAATTTAAACTCTGAAATTAGACTCTTGTAAAAAGTCTGATATTAGACAAGATTAGGGTTGCCAGAACCTTCGAAGCAGAAAGCGGGACAAATGGTACTTTTTTAGACGCGAAAGCGGGACACATCGTGTGTTGAATGAATTATTAGCGCCTACAGAAATACGACAAGGACAAAAGCATGCAGGCAGATTGTCACGTAGGCACAGATCACGTGAGCGGTGAGATGGGTAGAGTAAGGCTCGGCGCCTCGGCTAAGAGTCGCCTAAGAGTAAGACGAAGCCGAAGACGTCATCTTTTGTAAATTTTTAAATAATACCGCCTTCCGCACTAACAATTTTGTGCTGGATATTCTCAAATGAGTATTTATGAGATGAGTTGTATCTACAAACTTTATTATTAAACAGCGATAGCGCAGGACTCTACAAATAGACGTTTCGGACTAAGAAGCTTCATTTTGTAACAAAACTCAAACCAATAATAAATAATTTAAGAAAATATTAAAATTTGTAGGTGAAAAATTTGGCTGGATTAAAAAGCGGGACAAATTGCTGTCCCCCAGACCCTTAGGCGGGACAATTAATTTTGATGAAAAAGTGGGACAATCCGGAAAAAGCGGGACGGATGGCAACCCTAGACAAGATGAATTTGCAAATATCCTATCTGCATCTAAAATTAAACGAATCAAACAATACAAGTTAACAGCCAACTCAGCAAGTCTGTCTGTTTGTTATTTCCCTGAATGTACTGATACAAAAATGAAGAATATTTTAAGCAGCCTTGACTTCTTTAGAGACTACAGCCATTATCTTTGAGCAAAAAAAAAAAAAAAAAAAAAAGAAAAGTAAAGAGTCCCATCATGCCAGGTGGCGTATTGGGAATATGGTGTTAGTGACCATCATTTTTATAGACCTTCAGCACATGATTTTTGGGGTAATGTGGTCAGAATTGCACCTGTGCCACTTTACTTTTCCAGAAAATATCCAGTACCCATTTATGGCTGGGTGAACCGAAAGCCGTCGGTCAGGATGAAACCCAACCTCTTGTCCTTTAAAGTCCAGTTCACTAACCACTGAGCTATCGCAGCTGCCTTTGATCAAAGCACATTTACAATTTCCTGAGTTTATTAATTTAATAAATAAAGGTAAAGTTTGAGACTTGATTCAGCAATCTTAGCATGCCAGTTTTCACCCTTATGTCGTCAGCTGCCTATTCAGAAGTGTTCAGAGACTTTCGAAATAGTTTCACTTCAAGCATCAAAACTCATGATTCGAGGTGGTAATCCTCACCTTCCCAGAGTACTACCCTTATACCCTTTTTACCAATGGCTGAGTCAAATGCGGGGTATTTTTTTCCCAACCATGGGTACAACTCACACTGCTTCCAGCAGGAATCGAACACGGATTGTCCAAATGTCGGTAGCTTAGTCAGGTGGTTTTCCCAACTAGGCTTCAGAGCCCCATTTAATATATAATAATTAAAAAAAAATTATTTAATAAATAATGTGCTGCAACTCCCCATTGTAGTTATGTTTGCTTATGATGAGCAGATGGACTGTGAAATTATTATTTCAGTGGAATATTATTTATTCTTCTTTTGTCGATGTGTTTGGCCTATTGTTGATGGCCAACATGTATTCATGGCTCGACAGGCAAACATCTATTTTAACAACAGTGGTGCGCACCTAGAAGAATACTGCAATACCTGGAAAATAAAAATAAATGTACAGAAAACAGTATATACAGTATTTACTAGAAGTAACAAAATAGCTAAGACAAACATCAAACTCAATCTCCAACACAATAGTCTCCAAAAAGAGGAACACCCTACATACTTAGGAATACAACTAGACCGACAACTAAACCTGAAGAAACACGTAGAGAATCTCACTAAGAAAGCAACACAAAGACTTCAACTAATGAAAAGGCTTTCCAGTACCTTATGGGGAGCAGATAAAGAAACTCTTAGAAATCTCTATCTGGGATATGTTCGCTCTGTTTTGGATCATGGTAGCTCGCTCCTAGTGACATGCAGCAAAACAACTAACATGGCACTGGACAAGTTACAAAATAATGCATTACGACTCATCAGCGGTGCAATGAGGTCCACTCCAGTTGCAGCCTGCGAAATCCATTGCAATGTGGAACCTTTAGAGTGAGGAGAAACAAAGCCGCTATGGTTCTCTATGAAAGACAAAAAAGAATGGAGAAGGACCACCCTAACAGAAAATTAGTAGATACATGGACTCCAAACAAAGAATTAAGCAGATGTCAGTATTACAACATGTTAGAAATATACAAAAGAAATTCCATCTACCTGAAAAACGACTACAAACATCAAGAGTCATCAAAGAAATGCCACCAGTACGAATTATAAAAAACCTGAAATAAATGTAGAGATATGTAACAGAACAGGTAAAAAAGCAGACCCAGTATCAGTAACACTAGCAGCAAGGAAAACAATAGATACTTATCCAGAAGACTGGATACATATATACACAGATGGTGCAGCCACTAACGCTACTTCAAAAGCTGGATATGGAATATTAATACATTATCCAGATGGGACAGCAGAAGAAATTGTGGCCCTTGTGGTGAAGTCTGTAACAATTATGAAGCAGCAATAACAGCTATTGAAACAGCAATTTATAATTTAAATACGATTTTCGATACCACACCATCAAAGAAAACAAACACAGTCATATTTACGGATTCCAAATCGGCTCTGCAAGCACTGGAAAACAACACGAACAAACGAGAACTCACACAGCTTATCATAGACACAGACAAACTCATTGAAACACATAACATAAGATTGGTAATGCAATGGATCCCAGGACACTCAAATATACCAGGAAATGATAAGGCAGATACATTAGCTAAGAGAGGATCTAAACAGACACAGATACATACATCCATCACACTAGACACAGCCAAACAAGTCATAAACTCCAGCAGTAGGGAGGAGTGGCTGAATGGATGGGCCTTAGGGAAAACAGGGAGAGAGCTTTTTAAATATATGGCAAGACCAAATCCACAAGACAACATCAACAACCTAACAAGAAGAGACCAAACCACCATCTTCAGACTGAGAACAGGACATGTTATGCTGAATAACCACATTAATAGAATACAACAAAACCATACCCCAATATGTCCACTCTGTAATCACCCACAAGAAACTGTAGAACATCACCTGTTTCAATGTCCAGAGCTCACTGACATCAGAACAACATTATTTCCCCAAAGACCCTCAAATGGAATACTCTGTACGGAACAACAGCAGAACTTAAAAATACCTGCAGATACTACTACATGGCATTGGGCCGAAGGGCATCAGCTCAAAGGTCACTGGATCCATAACAACAACAACAACAACAACAACAGTGGTGCCTACCGGGAATGTCCATCCTGAATGTATAAAGTCTGTGGCAGTAGATGGAGCGGATGAATAAAAAAATGATCCACAACTAAAAAAAAAACGAAACAGCAAAGTGTGTGGGACATGTGAAGCATATTCAAGACACAAAAGAAAAATGTAGCTGACCACAGTGAAAGAGATTCGATCCTTATCATATACTATTCCAAAGAAAGCCATGTAGAGGAATTCTAACTTATGCCAGAGATATGTTATATTTTAGAATATGTATATGGAACGTTAGAACTCCTTACCAAGATATAGAACTGGAAAATCTTCATATAGAAACAGAACGATTAAATATAGATATTTTAGGCATATCAGAGACAAGATGGAAAAGAGTGTGGGTTCTTATAGAATGAAAGATATACATTTATATATTCAGGCAACACAATATAACATCATTGAGGTGTAGGAATACTAATAAAAAAAAGGTGCAAAAATATATCCACTGGGGTGATACCTCAGTGGTTAGTGAATTGGACTACAAAGGACAAGAGGTAGGGTTCAATCCCAACCAACGGCTTCGGGTTCACCCAGCCTTTAATGGGTACCAGATTTTTTTTTTGGGAAAGTAAAGCGGCACGGGTGTAATACCGACCACATTACCCCAAAAATCATGTACCGAAGGTCCGTAAAATTTATGGTCACTAACACCATATTCCCTATACGCCACTTGGCGTGACGGGGGTACTTTATTATTTTTTTTTTTTATGTATAATGATAGGTTTATACTACTCAAAATGAAAACAAAACCAATCAATATAGCAATAATACAGACAATGCACCTACTCAAGACTATACAGATGAACAAATAGAGGCATACTATGATTTAAATAAAGTTATGAGGCAAGTTTTTGTCAGGTCGGGTAATTTTACCTGCTACTGTATGCAGTAAACAGTACAACCTGTGGCTGCCCTGCTGCCTTGCAGGTAAGCTCGGGAGAGTAAAAGGCTACGGGAGAGTACCCCGAAGTAAAACAACCCCACTACCTTGTGAGTGAGACTTTTTAGTCAAAGGCTAGAGGAGCCAACCGTAAACAAACCGACGGAAGGCAACAGAAAACCACCGTCGTAATTTCTTTGTATAATCATGAATCGTTAAGAGTGAAAATGAGTTACAAGAAATGTTGGACATTATAGTGAAAGAAAGCAAAAATAAAGGACTCAGCCTTAATAGCAAAAAGACAGAAGTAATGGTAACAACAAAAAAAAGACATCACCTCAGTGCAAAATAAAGACAAGTGGAACAATATTAAAACAGGTAAATGAATTTAAATATTTGGGAACTTTGTTAACCTCAGACGGAAGATGTACAAAAGAGGTGAGATGCAGAATGGCTCAGGCAAAAGCAGCTTTCCAAAAAATGAGGAAAATACTATGCAATCCATTTTTGACAATAGAAACAAGAAAAAGAGTTCTTAAATGTTATGTAACTGCTTGGTCTACATGCTTGGTAAAAGAATGATTCCTGTCAAACCACACTCAACTCCTAGAGGGAACCATGTTACAGCTGCCTACATTGGTTGATAGTGTTGCTGCTTCCATACACCACATGCTTATGCAGTTAAGTTCCTGAGAACTGTTCTCAATGCCAACCACCTCCTTCTAACTTTTCTCCCGGATGGTACACCAAAGCATTGTTGACATAAAACATTGTCCTTCCCCGGACCATTTATCTTCTTGCTTGTGATTCTCTTAGTGTAGACGTGGCATAAAATTAAAAATAATAGTGAGTGAGCTCTGTGGTAGACCAGGCTGTGTGGTTCAGAGGATCACGTACTTGAAAGCCACCTTTTGCAAAAAAGATTTGAAAAATAAAAAAAAAAATTGGCTGATATTGAGTACAAGAAAGTGAGTCATCAAGGAATCAAAAGGCACCTTGTTGTATGCATCAATTGCAGAAGCACATGTCTTCAAGCTTGCATGAAAACCTTCACGTGTCATGGGCAAAAACAACACTGCACCAAGTCTTTCTAATGGGATGGTATCCTTCAAGGTTAGTTAGAATGTTATGGTTCTGTTCCAGCCTGTAGATTATTTCCCATTCAATTGACTTTTTGGTAATTACACATTTGTTAATAAATTAAAAGTATACAATATTGAGAAAGAAAACACTAAAAAGAACACTGGGATGAGAAGCAACAACAGCAGACATCAGACCATTGAAAAGGTTGAGAGGCTCGCCAGAAGAGAGATGAGAGATACATTGTGGGTCCTGTGCAAAGTCTGATGTTTTAATAGGAAAGATCATTGGGCATAGAAATTTTGGATTTTGTGCAACAACAATACAGCGATTTGTTACTATTTCATCAATAAATAATTTACATCATTTACATGGTGTTAACCTCTGTATACATGTTACTTTTGTTCAAATATCCATTGCCCTGCAAGTATATCCATTTGTAGGGAATGCTTTGAAAGGAAACTGTAAGACAAAGTTATTGAGTTATGTGTGGGTTATCATCATTCACTCCGAACATGTCCTTAGGTGCTCAGATCCCTCCTCAGCAAGTTCCGCAGGGTCCAGCAACTGACAACTCCAGTTCTGTGTTTGTTGATAAGTCTTCTTATACTCCTACTAAGTTTCCTGTTTGTATCTTCTTCTTCTTCTTTCCTTCCTCATTTGCCTTTCAGCGTCGAGGGGAGATATAATTTGCGGTCTTTTGCTCTTCTGTTTGCTTCTGTTGCTATGTGTCCTAGTGCTTCTAATATTCTATCGATCCATCTTTTTTGTGGTCGACCTTTGGTCTGGTATTCTTGCAATGCTTATTGAAGGCTCGTTATGTTGTGTTCCTGTTTATATGACAAAGTAAAATGAGTTAATTAAATTTGTGACTAAATATTGTATGCTACTTTTTTTTAAAGCTGATAATTGTTATGGCCTGCGAATGACATTATTATTATCCTAACGGCTCCCCATCAAGGCCAGCTCCTTGTCGTGGGGATGGGCTTAACAGTCACCAGGGACTGAAAACCAAGACTGGCCAGGCCTTCCTACACCCGTGCAAGACCACAGTCTGCTCTAGCAATTTTAAGTGCTGAAGTCGGAGGCAACCAGCCAAAAGGCGCACTACAAAAATCAGGATGCCACGCACTCACGCCAATGGGAAGCATGCCTATAACTGCAAATCGATATGGCACTCGCCCTGTGATGGACACTCAGGCAGGTGCAGCGCCGGGCCCTCAGCCTCGAAAGGGCCCAACCTATATTACTGGATGTCCTTCTCAATCGCTCTGTGGAGTCAGGGGGCGAGAGAATAGAGTTACTGGCCAACCCAAATAAGACCACTCAAAATAATGCACTGGAATGCTGAAGGCATCAACAGCAAAAGAGATGGGTACAGTAAAAAGATAGAATTAGAAAATATCCTGCATGAAGAACAAGTAAGCATATGCTGTTTGCAGGAAACCCATCTAAACAACGACATAGCCTTGAAGATTAGGGATACCAGTGCTACCGATCTGACAGGAAAAACAGACAAAAGGGCGGAATACTGACTCTTGTAAGGAACAACATTAATGCATGTCAGATTGAAGTGTATATGGATGGGGCAGAATATCAAATACTGCACCTCAGGACAGGAAATACAGACTTCCATCTACTAAACTACTACTGTCCGAGTGACGCCCACTAGCACTAGACACAATTACATTAAAAGAAAGAATAATTGTATGTGGAGACTTTAACAGCCATTCACAGAGCTGGGGCTATGAAGATATGGACAAGAGAGGTGAAGAACTTGAAAATTGGCAGGATGACAATGGGCTTATACTATTAAACCAGGCAACAGATCCACCAACATTCTATTCCAGATCATGGCATACCACATCTACACCAGACCTTGCTTTCCATTCACCAGACCTGGATTGGAATATCACACGTATTGTTGGGAACAACTTGGAGGCAGCGACCACCGACCTGTCTTTTTAGTGGTGCAAAATGAGGCCGTCAGGGAGAGCAGCACTCTCTCCAGATGGAATTACAAAAAGGCAGACTGGAAAATGTATCAACATTACACCAGTGTACTGACTAAAGATCTAAATACAGACAGAGACATCAACAAGATAGTTGATGAATTCAGTAGACTAATAATACAAGCTGCCAGTGAAACAATACCCAGAGGGGCACGGAAACACTACAAACCATACTGGAATAGTGAACTAGAGCAACTGCACAATGACATGGAAACATCTCGAAAACAAGCAGAAAATAACCCCTGCCAGGAACACCACAATAACTATCAGCATGCTAAAGCCAAATTTCAATGGGCTAAACTGCAAGCCAGACGGAGAAGTTGAAAGAGAAAACAGAGTACTTGAATCTAGAACGAGACACAAGAAAAGTGTGGAAGCTTGTAAACAGCTGAATGATGAGGGTACAGAAAGGAACACAAAAATTACACTGAAGAAGGATGGAAACATTCTAACAGGTAAACATGCAGCAAATCACTTTGCAGACTCCTTTGCAAATGACAACAATATTGAAATTAGCCTAGAGAAACGTCAAGAGACCCGTCTAAAACAACAAAATGCAAGACAAGAAGAGACTGCACATGAAGTCATGGAAATACCCATTACACAAAGAGAGCTAGAGCTGGCAATATCCAAATTAAAAATGAAAAAGTCACCAGGTAGTGATGGAGTGTCTAATGAAATGATTAAGAACTTGGGAACTGCAGCTAAAGCAAAACTACTGCAGATCTACAACATTTGCTGGATCACAGGTAAAGTGCCACAGGCATGGAGAGAAGCAATTATGATACCATTACTAAAGCCAGGAAAAGATGGTTCAATGACATCCAGCTATAGACCAATCAGCCTTACAAGCTGTTTGTGCAAAACAATGGAACGTATAATCAATCTCAGACTGCAGTGGTACCTGGAAAGTGAAAATCTCCTTGTCCCACAACAAGCAGGCTTTAGACAGTGTTACTCTACCGAAGATCAGGCAACCTATCTTTCCCAGGAAATTGAGGATGCGTTTCAAGAAAAGAAACTGGTACTAGCAGCATGGATAGACCTAAAGAAAGCATTTGATAAGGTATGGAAGGAAGGGCTTTTGAAGAAACTGAGAAATTATGGAGTAAATGGCAGGATGTACAAATGGGTCAAAGCATACCTGCATAACAGGAGAGCCAGAGTGCAACTGGATGGTCTTAAGAGTAAGAAGGTCCTACTGCGCCAGGGCGTTCCACAGGGAGGGGTGTATCTCCACTCCAACACTTTTTCTGATCTACATCAATGACCTAGTTACTGAATTACCACATGGTATCAAAGTGGCAATGTATGCAGATGACTTGGTAATGTGGTGCACAGAGGAGTATGCAACAGTGGCCTCCAAATTGTTACAAAGAGCTATGAATGCACTGAATTCATGGACAAATAGATGGTGTATCAGCATCAATACAGACAAATGCAGTACTACACTTTTCACTCTTTCCCCAAAACAAAAAGCAGGAGCCATCTATATAAACAATGAGCCTGTGAAAGAAGACATACAGGCTACGTATCTCGGAGTTACATTTGATAACAAACTATCTTGGAAACAGCAGATAATAAGGCAACCCAAAAAGCAAGGAGAAAATTGGCTATTCTAAGAAAGCTGTGTGGAACTACGTGGGGTGCGAGTGGGAAAATACTCAGTAAAGTTTACCAACAGAGTATACGCCCACATTTAGAATATGGATCATCTGCATGGTGTTCAGCATCAAACACCACACTTCAAGAACTGGATAAAGTACAAAACCAGGCACTTAGGGTCATCACAGGAGCAATGAAATCAACACCAATATTAGAGATGGAGAAATTGTGGAGGATACCAGCACTGAGAGAACGGAGGGACACAAAGGTGCTGATACAGGCAGAAAAATTTGCTTGCATGCCGAGACATCCAATGAAGGACCGATTCCAAAATCTTGCATTGGGACGACTTAAGAGAAGCAGTTTTATCCACCAAGCCAAGCGTATTAGTAGACAAACACCAGACATGCCAAGAGCTGTTAACCCCCTACTGCCCATACCAGAACAGACTCCCTGGACAGAGGAATCAGGATTATCAGTTCAAATACGGACAGAAGTGAAAGGAATAGTTGATAAAGAGGACAGAATAGTCTACAGCGAAAAACAATAACTCTCAGTTTCCTGGATGAAGAATACCCACAAGACCTATGGATTCGTGTGTATACAGATGGATCAGCACAGAATGCAGTAAAAAATGGGGGAGCAGGTGCATATATAGAATACCCAAATAACACTAGGGATATGAATAAAATAGCAACAGGGAAATATTGTCACAATTATGATGCAGAAATACAAGCAATAAAGTTAGCAATAGAAAAACTGCTGAACATTAATCTTAGCCCGCAGCCTGTAGTGTTTTTGACAGATGCAAGATCAGTACTCCAGGCACTACAATCCAGAAAATTACCACATTTGCAGACCTTATTGACTGAACTCTGCAAGCACCACAGGGTTGCCCTGCAGTGGATCCCATCTCACTGTGGAATACCAGGAAATGAGAAAGCAGATCAGTTGGCAAAGGAAGGTTCAACAGGCACACAACTAGATACACCTGTTACATACCATCATAAGAAACAGATAATCAAATCAATCAGAGGACCACAAGCCCCAAATCAGGATGCCTTTTATAATATGAATAGATATGAACAAGTTATCATTATACGTCTCAGAACAGGACACAATCGACTCCATAGTCACATGTATACAAAATTCAAGATCGGCACCTCAACTACTTGTACATGTGGACAGGCGCCCCAGACTGCTGAACACATACTTCAAGACTGCACTGAATATAGTAGACTGAGGAAAATCCATTGGCCCATAGATACAACACTACAGACAAAACTATATGGGCCACTGCAAGAATTACAAAAGACAGTAACATTTATACAGGAAACGACATTGCAGATATAGACAATGCTTCAGGCGAACGAAAGATAGATAGATAGATCCTAACGGCTTTTGGCCATCAAAAAAAAAATTTTTAAATGGTTCCCCTGCTCCTGTTTTAAAGGGTGTGGAATGGAATCTTGATTCATACTGCAGGTTGGTTTCCATGTTTTCTGCTTGTTAGTAGATTTTTCGTAATCTCTTCACAGACTACACCCATGTTTCTATATCATTTATAATAATATTTTTGACTTAATTTGGTTTTGAATTAATATTCTAATTTATATACTTTATTGTATATACTTGTAAATGTGCATGCAGATTTTAATATAGATGAATACATTACTCTTAACTTAAAAGCATTAACTCTTTCCGTATGTTTCGATGCACTATGCGCCATTCTGATTTCGGCCGCATTTCGCGGCATAGTGTGTCACTCTCAATTTAATTGGTGTGAACGTCCTCAAACCGTATTATTTTTGCATGTCTTGTATCAACTTGGTATTGGCAATATCTAATTCCTAGTTCAATTGTCTAAAAAATTCTTGTATAATATGTTAGTAAGTCTGTAGAAATGTGGTTTTACAGAAGAATGTTGAGAATACCATGGACAGCTAAGAAGAGTAATGAAAATGTTCTGAAAGAGTTCAAGCAAAAAGAGAGCTAATTTCCAATATTCGCAAGAAACAATCATCATTTTCTGCCATGTCTCTCTCTCTGCGATCAAGACTCAATCAGAGTAGGATTCCAGACTCTCTCATAAAGTCAGCTGTCTTTTTAAGTGAATCGATTGCCCCAATAGTTTCTCTTCCAGGGAGGTTGGTGTGGACCACATTGCTCTTCTCAAGACTGTGTACTGGGGGCAATCCTGTAGGACATGTTTTGTAGTCATATTGTCCAGTGTACAGTGACATAGGCTGGTTGTACCTATTTTGAATTTGGTGAACATGTGATTTCTCATTCTATTGTGGCCAGTGCTTAGGCGAAGTATGATGACTTGATCCCTCCTTGATAGTTGGTGGTATCCGTCACTCTCGTTATGCTTTGGGTGTTCTCGTTTCCATTTTTCATGGAACTGACTTTTGAGGATGGATTTGGCTTCATCATAACTGAGCGGATGGTTCTCTCGTGGTAATCTGCCTCCCTCTTTAGCTAATTTGTCTGCGCGTTCGTTCCCATGTATATTACAGTGTGATGGATTCCACTGAATGACTACTCTCTGGAAGTTATTGCATAGTTGGTCCAGGGTTGTTCTCAAGTCACCTAGTTCATTGCTCTTGGGGCTTTTTAGAGCTGATAGTACTTACAGTGCATCAGTCAGAATCACCAATTTATTGTGCATGTTGTTTTGCAATGTAATGAGAAGAGAACAACTGGAATATATTGTAACAACTGAAAAAATTGAGGGACAAAGAGATAGAAGGATGCAAAGAGTAAAAATACCAGACAGCTTAAGAAAATGGCTTGGCAGAAGGTAAAGAACAGAAATGATAAATAACTGTCGAGATCAAAAGTTGTGAAGAGACATGATCACAAACACCAGCAGTCCTGGTACTTGATGATGATGATAATATGTTATGTGCTTGATTAATATAAACACATAGTTTGATAATTAAAAGCATTAAAAATGTTGTCTCTGAAATCTCTTCCCCTTGATGCTGAAAGACAAATGTGGAAGGGAAGAAGAAGAATATATTTCAAGCTATATAGTTTTTAAACTTAAAAAAAATTCTTTTGTTTACTAGTACATAAAAATCAACATTTTCAACACTTACCCTAAGGATTATAGATCTTTTCACAACTCGTCATTTATTCATAGCATAGATAGCTATGCATACCATTGATTTGGAATATTTATGATGACCACAACTGTGTTCATCTTTGAAAAAAACTGTCATTATAAATCAAAACATAGCAAGATTTTAGTTAAGAATGCAACTGTATATTGTGTAAAAATAATAGTCATATTATAAAATGAGGGACTGGGTGGTCTAGAGGTAAAATGTCAACTTATGAACAAGAAAGTTCCAGGTTTAAATCCCACCACATGCTGTATAACCCTTCCCTGGTATCTGGGTAGTGAGTTCTGATGACCATCCCTCCTCAAATACAGCAAAAAAATGGGAGGTCCCATAAGCATTCACGCACGTTAAAGAACCATTGGCAGTTAAAAAGGGCAGGCCCAAAATGGCCACTGCTTGGGAAAAATCATTAAACAAATCTACCCATGCAGAAGACAGATGTGTCGGGCTGAAAAGTGCAGATATTGTGGCTTTGCCTGTCAACAAGTGACACAACGTATACATATCCACTTAATGAGTGATTGCTAAGAAAAGAGATAATAAAAAATGTGTTATTTGTAAATAACTTCATCGACTTCAAAAAAGCATTTGATAGTATTCATAGAGATTCTTTGTGGAAAATTCTGAAGCAATATGGTTTACCATCAAAAATCATAAATATTATCAAAGACATGTATGATGGTTACACATGTGCAGTTCGAACAGAGGAAGGACTGAGCGAATGTTTCCCAATAGAAACTGGGGTTAAACAAGGATGTATTTTATCGCCCTTGTTATTTGGAATTGTTATGGACTTCATAATGAAGAAATGCTGCACTGGTAATAAAGGCATCGAATGGATACAAGGAGACCATTTGGAGGACCTCGACTTTGCTGATGACATAGTTCTCATCAGCAGTCAGATAAAAACGATGCAGGAAAACACAAATGAACTATCATCAATAGCCAGCAAAATTGGGCTTGAGGTCAATCATGAAAAGACTAAAGTCATGAAAAGTTTAATTCCAACAAGTGACAAAATATACATGGAAAACAAACCAGTAGAAGAGATCGATCACTTTATCTATCTTGGAAGTCACATTGATCGAGAAGGGGATACGAGCAAAGAAATTAGAATCAGACTGGCTAAAGCAGCAATGTCTTTCAGAAGCCTTGAAAAGTTGTGGAAATCAAAACTCATTAGCACAAACACAAAACTTAGGCTATTCAAATCAAATGTACTATCAACCCTTACGTATGCGTGTGAAAGCTGGAAAACAACAAGAGATATAGAAACAAAGTTGAACGCATTCGAAAATAAATGTCTAAGGAAAATACTTGGTATAGAATGGAACGAATTCAAAACAAACGAGGAAATTAGAGAAATCGCCAATCAACCACTAATATCTTCAGTAATAAAGAAAAGACGATGGTCATACGTTGGACATGTGATGAGAAGAGATAATAATCGAATAGCAAAGCAAGCCCTCATATGGGAAACAACAGGTAAAAGAAAAAGAGGAAGACCCAGGGAGACACTGAGAAGAACATTGATGAGAGAGGCAAGAGCAGCAGGAATCGGCTCCCTCAATGAGATAGAACTGCTTGCACAGAACAGAGACAGATGGCGAGATTTGATAAAATATCTTTAAAAGAAAACTGCTAGAACAAAAATTCATATAGGAGAAGGTGTATCTTGGTCTACGCCCTATGGGCCGGTTACGGCTCGAAAGGTCAATAGATAGATATTTGTAAATGTCAGTACATTGGTCATTGCAGTGTAATAGTTTGAATTCTAATACAAGATTTTTGGCTTAGATTCCAAACTTACTGAGTTTAATTCCAAGAAAGAATTGTGACCCAGACTGTTCATTAGAAAAATTGGTGGAAGACGAGTTGGATAGAGTTCATAAAGAAGATAATAGACATTGTAAGGGAATAGAATGGCAGAATGTCAAAAGCACAATTTATAAACATCTGTAGAGGCAGAAAGCTTTGTAGTGACATAATGTGTAAAATAAACTTAAAATAGTACTAAGCAGCTGAACCTATAGAGAGATGAGACTAACTATGACTTTTCATCAGGTACCCACCTACAAATCTTAATACAATAGCAAACATGAAAGGTAGGCGAGTACTAATAAAAAATGGCAGAAGAGGAAGTGTCACCAGGATATATATGCCTGATGGTCACATGATAGATGAAGACCTGATATGCAAGTATGATCTAGAGGGCCAAAAAGGAGATACTTGCATTAATAGGAAAGTACAAATATACAATTTATTTCCGGTCTGTGATCGTTACCCTATGCTATAGTCATTGAGATCGCCTTTCGTGGAAGACACTACTGCAATAGCCAATTTTTTAGTTGGCTGGGTGGCAGTGTACCAAGCGTTCGGCTTCTCATGGCAAGGCGCGGTGCCACTGAGTACGGGTTCGATCCCACTTCGGACCATATATTGTTCTTCGTTTTTTTCTATTGTTGTTTGTCTGTCAATTTTTCCGAGTGCTAACACATACTTCTTTGTTCTATTATTCCCTATTATCGCCTCGGAAGTTCCCCATATAATAATATTTATGTATTATTATTTGTACCCAGTATATAACCACTGGGAACTACTATTCGTGCTGTTTCGTCCAATAAATGTTTGTCTACAACACAAGTATTCAGCCCTACTGGGAGATACTTGCATTAATAGGAAAGTATAAATATACAATTTATTTCCGGTCTGTGATCGTTACCCTATGCTATAGTCATTGAGATCGCCTTTCGTGGAAGACACTACTGCAATAGCCAATTTTTTAGTTGGCTGCGTGGCAGTGTACCAAGCGTTCGGCTTCTCGTGGCAAGGCGCGGTGCCACTGAGTACGGGTTCGATCCCACTTCGGACCATATATTGTTCTTCGTTTTTTTCTATTGTTGTTTGTCTGTCAATTTTTCAGAGTGCTAACACATACTTCTTTGTTCTATTATCGCCAAAAAGGAGCCAGACAGTGATAAAGGAGAAAGGGTCCCCTGAGGATGGATGAAAGGTGGGAGGGGTCCCCATAGTGTAGAAGGAAAAAGAGAGAAAGCAGAGTTGGCAAGAGGGAAGAAGAGCAGCAGAGATGGTAAAGATGACTCCGTGAAGAATAAAGATAGGATACAGAAGAGAGTGTAAGAGGAGGGCAGTGATTAAAAGAAATAGTGAAAAGTTTAACCCACTCAGATGGAGAGTGTCAAAATGGGCTATGAGTTGGTTTTCCAAAGTGAACCGACTGCTGTTCTACAGAGCAAATCGATTTACTTCTTTATGATCACCTCTGCCAGTGCATGACATGGTAGGGAGGCAGTAGTGGGATGTGATAAACACTCCAAGGTATGGTGACAGCGTTACAAAGAAGGAACACAACACAATACTGATCTTTTGGCCTGTGGACTTCTTCAGAATACAGGGACAATGACAACAAATGGTGAAGTACAATTATCTATAACTATATGTCGGATGATCAAGTATAGGGAGAGAAGTCAGATGGTACTATAAGAAAAGAGAGAGAGTGAGAGATATGTGCTACATGATGGGAGGTAGGATAGGTATAGAGATAGAAAAAAGTAAATAATATATCTATAAAAGTATAGAAAAAATGACTTAGCTGAACTACTGGTCAGTCCTGCTTGATGGAAATCATCAGAATGACTGGTCTGCTTAGGCTTCATGAGGTAGAAACAAGCGTGGACGTGCCACACAAAGAACAGGAGTTGTCGATTATAACTGTGAGGGAAAAAGGGGAAGGGGGAAGAAAGGGGAAATGAAGAGCGTCAGACCGCTTATGTAAACACTGGCCGAAGAGCATTCTATCCAAGGGGGGGGATGAGTATAGGGGGTGAGACCAGACTGACGGGAAGTGCGGAGAACTTGGCGAAGGGCAGGGAGGACAGCTGCTTCAGGATAAAGGCGTAGGCAGAAGAAATGAAGCATGAGGTGGGCATTGTGTAGGAAATCTTCATCGTCTTGGCAAAGGAGACGAAGTCTAAGAAGCTGAGAATAGGGAAGAGAGTTCTTACAGGATGTAGGGTGAGAGGAGTTGTAGCGGAGGAAACTGTGGGAGTTGGTAGCCTTGTAGAAGACCGAGGTGAAAAGATGAGAGGTCCCCAAGGAGACTGTGATGCCTAGGAAAGATACGGAAGAGGTGGAGATGTGGATAGAGGGGTGGAAATGTCCGACATATTCGATGAAACATGAGATCTCATCCTTGGAAAGGTTAGTCATCGATGTACTTACGATACATAAGGGGAAGAGGGCCCTGGTAGGTGTGGATGATCTGTTGCTCAAGGCAACCCATGAAGAGACAGGCATAGCTAGGGCCCATTTTGGTGCCCATCTGGGTGAAGAAATTGCCATTGAACTCAAAAGAATTGAGGCTCAGGACTAATTCCACTAGGCGGAGGATGCCAGTGGCGATGGAAGGTTGTCTCCTCCGGTCCTGGAAAAATTGAAGAGCTCGAAGGCCGTCGGATGGGGAATAGAAGTATAAAGGGAGCAGACATCCATAACAAAGAGGCAGTAGTGGCGGTCAGGAGGGAGGGTGATAGCGGCAAAGATGTTGAGGGCGTCATTAGTGTCTTTGACATAAGAAGGGAGGCCCATGACTATTGGTTGAAAGACATTGTCAAGAAAGTCAGAAATGAGATGGAAGAGACAATAGGTCATCCAGGAGAGTCAGGTTTATGTATCTTAGGCAGCATGTAGAAAGGGTCTGCTTAAGCAGTGTTCAGGAAGGGGTACTCTATACGTGATGTAATGTTTTTTCTGAAGTATGTCATCTTATATGTTGGGATCTTCTGTCTTTCATTTTCTTAGATAAGGACCATGTTTACAGTTGATGAGAGCATCAGTAACATAGTTATAATGAACTGGTTTGGGGAATGAAGGTTTTAAGTGCAGCTCAGTGCTTTCCAGTCAACTCAGCTGATAAAGGAATGGATACCTGGCTTGCAGGGTTGTAAAAAAAAAAAAAGTAAAGTACCCCTGTCACGCCAAGTGGCGTATAGGGAATATGGTGTTAGTGAGCATAAATTTTACAGACCTTCGGCACATGATTTTTGGGGTGATGTGGTCAGTATTACACCCGTGCCGCTTCACTTTCCCAGAAAAAAATCTGGTACCCATTAAAGGCTGGGTGAACCCGGAAGCTGTCAGTCGGGATCGAACCCTACCCCTTGTCCTTTGTAGTCCAGTTCACTAACCACTGAGCTATCCCAGGCTCGCAGGGTTGGGGGGAAGAATATTGACGGTGAGGAAGATAACTGGCCCCCTCACTTCTAAATGCTGTTACTTAGTCTGTGGACTTTTGTATTTCACTCCCATAAAACATGATACATGTTATGAAACTACGTTTTTTTTAACCATCGATAAAAGTGGTGTGATAAATATGCTATTTATCAATTATTGTTTTTTTACCATGTAAGTGTTTGAGTAATGATACATTTGATATATACCACTTTATTGGCTTGTTAACATTGTTTCAATTTCTTTATATGGTTTTCCAAATCCTCTTTGAAAGTGCTCCCATATACTTGAATGCTAAATGCTAGAGTTATGCTAGAGCTATGTTAGAGTCAATCTGATTATCCACTTAACAAATTTAGCTGATGATGCTGAGTTGTACACACCTCAATGCTCCTCTTTGTCAAGTCCAAGTTTGAGAATGCGACCTTCCCCTGTCTAGAGTTGATATGCGGTTTACGTCAACACATTGAGTGCTATTCCAAGGCATCGTTGGAATTGTTTGACGCCAAGTATTTACATGTTACAACTCATTAATATGGACTGCTCTGCCAAGTCAATCACAGTTTTCACTTTAGAGATTGTGCATCACCTTTTTGTGCATTGTTGGCTGCATTTATTAAAGTAATTGGGATTTTATGGGCGCAGCCATTGTTGTGTGTGCTACGTCATCACAATGGTTGATTGTATATCCCTAAAAAGGCGTATGCTGATAGTGAAAGGCGGAATGGAGTTTCGTATATGACTTCGCAGCACGGGGTGAGTCCCGAAGGTTCATGTTAGTCAGGAGGGATTCATAATTTCACAAATTCACCTTGCAGGGAGATCTTACAGTCGGTTGTTTGATGTGCGACGGGGATAGTCCGATGACTAACTGTGTTTTCATGTGTTCGGATTTGGAGTCAAGGTGATGTCCTAGCATCATCAAGCGCTATACATTTTAAAAAAATATGGTGATCATCATTTTCAGGAGGATGTGAACTTCCGGTCAATGTGGTGGATAGGTGGCAGGAACCATTCGAGGCTATGTCTATCTATCTATCTTTCGTTCGCCTGAAGTATTGTCTATATCTGCAATGTCGTTTCCTGTATAAATTTTACTGTCTTTTGTAATTCTTGCAGTGGCCCATATAGTTTTGTCTGTAGTGTTGTATCTATGGGCCAATGGATTTTCCTCAGTCTACTATATTCAGTGCAGTCTTGAAGTATGTGTTCAGCAGTCTGGGGCGCCTGTCCACATGTACAAGTAGTTGATGTGCCGATCTTGAATTTTGTATACATGTGACTATGGAGTCGATTGTGTCCTGTTCTTAGGCATATAATGATAACTTGTTCATATCTATTCATATTATGAAAGGCATCCTGATTTGGGGCTTGTGGTCCTCTGATTGATTTGATTATCTGTTTCTTATGATGGTATGTAACTGGTGTATCTAGTTGTGTGCCTGTTGAACCTTCCTTTGCCAACTGATCTGCTTTCTCATTTCCTGGTATTCCACAGTGAGACGGGATCCACTGCAGGGCAACGAGGCTATGTCTGAAAAGTGTTCTTTGTTGCAGTTTCCTCATATTCCAAGTCCGGCTTGTTGCAGGAGCTACTGAGTTAAGTGCTCTGTGCATACCGCGAGCTGTCCGTTTCATCTGTTTAGATCGTGTTTCGATATTCCGATTGTTTACGATGAGTGATTATATCGTAAGATGGAGAACTAATGGCTGTGTTCACTTTCTGAGCAGTTTCACCTTATGTCTTTTGGCGTGTGCTGAGACTGCTATGATGGGGACTACAGCTACCTTTCTTTGTTTGGAAGATGAGATAGTAATTTGGATAATTCCACTGGCGCAGGTAGTTGAGCAATTATGGATTTTAATTCATTTGCAGTAGTACCGGGGCCTTCCATAACTATAACTTGAATGCTGAGACTTGCTTAAATATGGTAGCATTGACATTAATGCTTAGTTTACAAACTGATCTACTTATCTTCAGGGTTTCTGTTTGGATGTTATATCTTTCATATGTATAATGATTGAAGTAGAATCTTTTGTTATTCTGCAATACAAATACTAAATACAATTAAGACATGACTAATGAAATTTTTGGGGCATGTTAAAAGACACAACAGCCTACTAAAAGTAATATTGGAAGGGAAAATACAAGGTAAAAGAGGCAGAGGCAGACCAAGCTATCATGGACGAGTAACATCAAAAGGTGGACAAGTCAATCTATGACAACTTGCACCATCAAAGCAAGAAATTGAGTGGAGTGGCGATCCATGTCAGCCAACCTTCGTTGCGGAGACGGCACTCGATGATGATGATGAGTGACTGAAGGAGCAGTTTATTCAATGAGTCATGTTCTGAGTCTGCTTCATCTACTGAGTTTAATTCACGTTCTGAATTTACTATATCTTCATGCTTTGCTTCTGGTCTTGATCTATCAATTTGTACATTAAATAGCAATGGCGATAGTATAGAACTTCCACTTACTCTTTTTATTAGCTCAAATGTTAATCTATCATTTGTTTGTATAACACTTTCGCACATTTAGTGCATTGTTGTAATGTTATGTTGTAATTACCACTGTATTCTTTAATGTTAGATATGGCCCAGAGTTTGCATCTATCTACTCTTTCAAAAGCTTTTGCCTAATTTTAAAATGTCATGTGAGTTGTCAAACAAAATCATTCACTTTATCTTTCTGCTGTATTACAAATGAGGTGATAGATTACTATATCACTGATTGCAGTAAGATGACTCAACAGTAATGACTATCATACAAATACCACCAGATCACCATCAAGGGAGTTGTGTTCTAATTAGGCAGCAGTGCAGCTCTACCATACAGAACAAATTCTAGTTGATATGTATTTTTTTTTCTCAATATTAGTCCCATACTAAATATAATCAGACTAAGATATATAATTAGGTGGTAGAAATATAACATTTGAATAATATATTAACTGATTACAACTAAAATGGGCTTGTTATCATCACGCTTTTCATTTCATAATATGCACATTCCAGTTTATTTAGACCTTGAAGATAATGTGAAAGACCTCAATGGCCTTCTTGATTTCCTATGTTTTGATGGAGAAATTGGAACTTGTCCTTATTAGTTCTGTAACACTAGTTCTTCTATATCAATAGACCTGTCGGCCGGTCTGTTTTGGTGCCAGTGTACCCAACTATGTTAAGTGATGTCTTTATCATCATAGATTTCTTATCTTGTGCTTCAATCACATTCAAAATGAAGAAACTTGAATAGAAATGAATAGCACTAGATATACAAATATTGTGAAGTTCAGATTTATGTTGGGTTACTTGACTTAGATTGAGTCATTCCATTGCTTATGCTGAAACTTACATTGCAGTCCAACCATACAAAGCAAATTCTAGTTGATTTATTATTTTTGTTCTTCAGTATTAGCCCCATAACCTAACCTAAAATAGTAAAATAGATAAGTAAGAGCTGACGACAGAGACATTTTTTACATAAAATTGTGACCAATACTTCTCCTTAGTGTTCACCCATTAAGTGGATGTGGATGCATTGTGCTGCTAGTTTATAGCGGTGATGTGATATCTGCACCTTACAGGAGCTAAGTAAGTAATTAAGAGCCCATTGTTATTCTCAAACTTAGACCACTGAGATTGGAAATTCTCATAATTCAATGTCCTTTTTCTAACTTACGGGTTTGCGACAATAAAGACCCAAATATAGATAAATAATATGGTAAGGACTTGGAAAATAGTAAAGCTCGAGACTCGAAATGGCATCCTAGCACGTGAGTTTGCTTCCTTATGTGCTCGGCCGCCTATCCAGAAGTGTTCTGAGACTTCTGGGTAGTGTTGCATCAAGCATTGAAACTTAGAATGAAAGGCGACATTCCTCACCTACCCAGAGTGTTACCCTGGTACCCATTTCTACCAGTGGCTGGGTCGACCGCATGGGTTATTTTTTTCCAACCATAAGTACAGTTCACACTGTTTCCAGTATATTTGCATACATATATGTATATATCTTCATTAAGGACCATGCTTGCTGGCGTAGGAGATCATGTCTCTCCACAACTTTCGATCTCGACAGTTATTTATTATTTCTGTTGTTGACCTTCTGCCAAGCCATTCTCTTAAGCTGTCTAGTATCTTCTCTCTTTGCTTCCCTCTATCTCTTTATCCCTCAATTATCCCAGTTGTCACAATATATTCCAGCTGTTCCCTTCTCATTGCATGGCCAAAAAATGATGATTGTTTTTTCCTAATTTTGGAAATTAGCTCTCTTTTTGCTTTGGTCTCTTTCAGAACGTTTTCATTGCTCTTCTCAGCTGTCCATGGTATTCTCAATATTCTTGTGTGAAACCATATTTCTACAGCCTCCAATGATTTTCTTGTCTGTTGTCCTATTGTCCATGTATTAGAACCAGTCTTAACATCCATATGTTAAGACTGGTTCTACATATTATTTAACAACTCTGTTTCTTGTTGCTATTGTCAAATGAATTGCACAGTATCTTCCTCATTTTTTAGAAAGCTGATTTTGTCTGAGCCATTCTGCATCTCATCTCTGTTGTACATCTACCATCTGAGGTTAACATTGTTTCCAGATATTAAAATTCATTTACCTGTTTTAATATTGTTTCACTTGTCTTTATTGTGCATTGTGATGATGTCTTTTTCTTTGTTGCTACCGTTACTACTGTCTTTTTGTTAAGGCTGAGTCCTTTGCTTTCCTTCACTATGATGTCTAACATTTCTTGTAACTCATTTTTGCTCTTAGCGATTAAGACTGTATCATCAGTATACCTGAGATTATTTATATATGACCTCTAATTGTTATTCCAGGCATGCCCCTTATGGATCTTAAAATAATCTCAACTATACATATTAAATAAATATTGTGACAGCACACAACCTTGCCTAACACCCTGTTTTATTTGTAAAATAGTGTACAGGTTGTTAAAAAACAGGTTATTTACCCATCAATATATCAGAGTATATATTTTAAGGAAGGAGAGCAACAGGTTTCATTCAGAGGTTGGCAGTCAGTTAGACTAGACTGATCAGTGAGAATAAGCTATAGGAATTAATAGTCAGATAGTAGCACAGGCTTATAAACTTGAATCAATCAATTATCCCGCAACCTTATCAGCCATTAGGTACCATAGATAACATTTTCACAATTTGCTTCTAATCTTCGCAATTTAGAACATCTCCTGCAATACAGCATAAGACATTCCTGTCCATTCTCTGATCTATACATTCTCAGATGTTATTCCACCCATCTTTTCTTTTGTCCTCCCTGTCTTCTTTTGCCCTGATACTATGCTATGCAGAAAGGTTTTGACATGGCTTGTGGACAGTGTGACATGTTCATACCAGGTCAGTTTCTGTTCTTTTATTATTGACAATAGATCTTTTATTGGTCCAGTGTATCATTGGATTCTTTCTCACACTTCTTCGATGGTGAAATGTTCTCTGTATGATATATTTAATATCTTTCTATACCATTTCATCTCCAATGCCTGTATTATTTTTGGAGAACAGCAGTTAGTGTCCAGGTTTCACAGGCATATATAAATACAGATGTTACTACTGTTCGTAATAATCTGATTTTCGTGTTAAGAGAGCTGTTTTTTGCTTTTTCATATGCAGTTGAGTCTTGTCATGACTACCATCGCTTGTGCTATTCTGGCTAGTATTTCTAGTCTTGATCCTTCGTCAGTGACAGTAAAGCCCAAATATTTGAATTTGATGACCTGTTCGAGTTTTTCTTCATCTATGCATATTGTTCCTCCTATTGCATAGCGTCTTGTTTATCATGAAGTTGGCATGTATTTCCATTCTGTAACCTCTTGCCCCTGCTATCTAGGCATTTCCTGAGTTCTTCGAGCTCTGATGTGCTGTCAATCAGTTCATCTATATCATCTGCAAAACGTAGGTTGGTAATTGTTCTGCCTCTAATGCTGACATCACCATGATGATTTTCAAGGGCATCGCCATGATTTTAAAAATAAAAAACATTAATAATGTCAGGGAGAGTAAGCAACCTTGTCACACTCCTACGGATGTAGTGAACCAATTGCCCAATGTACAATAAAGTAAATGCTGCACTTTTGGAGTGTTCATAAAGTTGTTTGATAGTGTTGGTTATCTGTTCATAGATATTGTATTTATTCATAGTAGCCCAAAGTGCTTCATGTAAACTCTGTCAAATGCTTTTTTAAAATCAATAAACACATGGTTCAGCTTTTTCTGATGTTGAAGATATTTTTCAGAAAGTATACAAAGATTAAATCACGACTACAACGTTAAGGGGTATTTCCAAAGGAAAGCCCTCATTTGGTAGGGGACATCAAATGCTACAGGTGGTACCTGATTGTCATCAGGCTACTGTAAGCAAAATAAAGATAAAACAAACTCTAAAGATAGGTACTTAGAATGTGAGAACACTCATGCAGAAGGATAAACTGG
Source organism: Megaustenia siamemsis (assembly GCA_032433765.1). Classification (NCBI taxonomy): domain Eukaryota; kingdom Metazoa; phylum Mollusca; class Gastropoda; order Stylommatophora; family Ariophantidae; genus Megaustenia; species Megaustenia siamemsis. The sequence goes on along the minus strand of JAVIAB010000046.1, from coordinate 29,078,872 downwards.
AAAACATCAAACAGGAAATGAAAAGAATGGGTTTACATTTATTGGGACTTTGCGAAATGAGATACACTGGATCAGGGTAGATATATTCTGATGAACATTAAATAATCTATTTTGGAGGTACTGAACACCAAAGAGGAGTAGGCATCATCTTGGATGCAGAAAGAGCAAGAACAGTGAAAAGTTTTTACCCAACATCTGACAGTGTCCTTTTAGTGAAATTGGATAGAAAGCCAATAGATATAAATCTCATACAAGTTTATGCACCAATAGCAGACAGTCTAGAGGAAACAGTCGATAAATTTTACGAGTTAAATAAGACACTTCGTGAATGCAAACCACATGAAAACACCATAGTTCTAGGGGATCTCAACGCAAAAGTAGGAAAGGAAAGAGTTGAGGAAGTTGTTGGTAACTATGACTTAGGCGAAAGGAATGAAAGATGTGACAAAATTATTTACTGGGCAGGAACACACAACATAATCATGGAAAAGCCCAGGAGAAAACGCACATAATCAAATTGATTACATAATGATAAGCAATAGATTTAGAAACAGTCTGGTGTGTGTGAAAACTAAACCAGGGACAGATTGCGATAGTGATCATGTACCAGTTGTGGGAAAGCTTAGAGTAAACTTAAAAGCAGCAAAACAAGCCTCAGTTAACATCAAGTTAAATTTAGATTTATTCAAATCAGACAAGAAGCTGCAAGAGAAATATAACATCACAATTCAGAAGTGGTACAATGCAGTAGAGAAGATACAAAGCATTGATGAAAGTGGGAAATGCTAAAAGAATTAATGCAACAAACATCAAAAGAGTTCATACCACCAGTGAGGACAAATTCAAGAAAGAAATGGATGACAGATGACATTTTGCAGCTAATGGATACAAGAAGAAGAAATAAACAAAATAAAGATGAGTATAAGAGATTAAATAAAGAAATTGTAATAAAAAACAATGAAGCTAAAGAAGCGTATCTAAAAGAGAGGTGCAAAGAGATTGAAATGCAACAAAAAGGATAGCAACAAAGCTATATACAAACAAATTGAAGAATTAACAGGTAGAAAAACGCAATAAAAAACTGTATGCTTAAGATCAAAGGAAGGAGTACTATTATATAGGACCAGAAATACTCAAAGAAGAAGTGGAAGACAACTTGCGCAATATGAAAGTAGGAGAAGGACCTGGACAGATAATGTAACTCATCATCATCATCGAGTGCCTTCTCTGCAACGAAGGTTGGCTACCATGGATCGCCATTCTACTCTGTTTCTTGCTTTCATGGTGCAAGCTGTCATAGATTGACTTGTCCATCTTTTCATGTTACTTGTCCATGTTAGTCTTGGTCTGCCTCTTTTACCTTGTATTTTCCCTTCCAATATTACTTTTAGTAGGCTGTTGTGTCTTTTAATATGCCCCAAAAATTTCATTTGTCTTGTCTTGATTATATTTAGTAGTTCTCTTTTTATTTTCAGCTGTTTTAAAACTTCATTTGTTATCTTTTCTTTCCATCCAATTCTACCTATTCTTCTATAAATCCACATTTCAAAGGCTTCAATTTCTGTTCTGTTTGAATGTAACTAAAGAAGAGATTAAAGCCATGGGTGATTTTGGAATAGAAATAATAACAAAAATATTGAATGATATCTACAACAGCAAATATATACCAGACGACCTGCTCAAATCAATATTCATAGCCCTACCAAAGAAATCTTATGCGGTTGATTGCGATGATCATCGCACAATAAGCCTTATGAGTCACATGACTAAGATATTACTAAGAATCATCATGCGAAGAGTGCGAGACAAAATCAGTCCAGAAATTAGTGATGAACAGTGTGGTTTTGTTAGAGGTATAGTAACGAGCAATACCATATACATCATAAGATCTTTATAGTGGAATACATCAAAAGATCTTTAATGGAAAGAGCCATAGAGGTGAAAACAGATCTATACCTATGTTTCATAGATTATACCAAAGCATTTGACAAAGTAAAGCATCAAGAAATAATCAAAATTCTAGAAGGCATAAACATAGACAGCAAAGATCTAAGAATAATAAAGAACATGTACTAGCAACAAGCCGCGGCCATAAGAACTGGAAATCAATTGGGAATGTTTCAACAAATAAAACATGGTGTTAGGAAGGTTGTGTGCTGTCACCAGATTTGTTTAATATATATAGTGAGATTATTTTAAGATCCATAAGGGGCAAGCCTGGAATAAGAATTGGAGGTCATAATATAAATAATCTAAGGTATGCTGGTGATACAGTCTTAATCGCTAAGAGTGAAAATAAGTTACAAGAAATGTTAGACATTATAGTGAAAGATAGCAAAAATAAATGACTCAGCCTTAATAGCAAAAAGACAGAAGTACAGGTAACAACAAAGAAACAGACATCACCTCAGTGTAAAATATAGACAAGTGGAACAATATTAAAACAGGTAAATGAATTTAAATATTTGGGAACTTTGTTAACCTCAGACGGAATTTGTACAACAGAGGTGAGATGCAGAATGGCTCAGGCAAAAGCAGCTTTCCAAAAAAGGAGGAAAATACTATGCAATCCATTTTTGACAATAGAAATAAGAAAACGAGTTCTTAAATGTTAATATAGAGCCAGTCTTAACATAGAAGCCAGAGAACAGCTGGAATATATTGTAACAACTGGGAAAATTGAGGGATGAAGAGATAGAGGGAAGCAAAGAGATAAGATACCAGACAGCTTAAGAGAATGGCTTGGCAGAAGGTCAACAACAGAAATGATAAATAACTGTCGAGATCGAAAGCTGTGGAGAGACATGGTCACCTACACCAGCTGGCCCGGTACTTGATGATGATGATGATCATGAATAGCACAAGTAGACAAAATAATGGGAAATATGTTAAAAGATGAAATGGTACACAGAACGGCACAATGGGAAGAAGAGATGAAAAACAAAAAAGTCATTGTTGCTTTTGGTAGGAATTGAGATTGGTGCACATGGCATACATACATTGAAATTAAACAGTTCACAGCTGACAATTCTGAAGAAGGTGAAATTATTATGTAAACCCTTACAGGTCTGTACTGTGTGCAAGAAAAGAAGTCAGGATAGTGTTTCTTGGTTAGAGTCTTCGTCTTGTTAGTGTTCACCCGCTAAGTGGGCGTGGATGCATTGTTTAACTAGTTTATGACAAAACAGCAATATCTGCGCTTTTCGACTTGATACATCCGCCTTCAGCATATGTTCATTTGTTTTTTTTATTTTTGCATGAATAGTGGTCATTTTAGGTCTACTCTTTTCAACTCAATTGCCAATAATTCTTTAAAGTGCACAATTACACATGGGACCCCCTATCTTTTGATGTTTAACGAGAGGGCTAGATATCAGATCTCACCACCAAGAGACCAGAGAAAGATAATGCCACAAAAAAATCACATATTTGAGTTTCCACTGTCTGTGGTTTGGATTGAGCTAGGGACCTTCCTGTCTAGAAGCCTATGTATTTCTGGACCACCAAGTCCCCCTGGATGGAGTCAAAAACAGAGAATCATTTCAGAGGAGAACTGAGTTTATTTTGCTATCTGTAGTAACTATGATGGGCATGTGATGAGGAAGGATAATAACCAAATAAGAAAGCAAGCTCTCATGTGGGAGTTATTGAGTTATTTGCGGGTCATCATCATTGCACTCCGAACATGTCCATAGGTGCTCAGATCCCCTCCTCAGCAATTCCCGCAGTGTCCAGCGACTGACGACTCCAGTTCTATGTTGGTTGATAAGTCTTCTTACACGGTCACTAAGTTTCTCATTTCTGGCTGTGCCCACCTTAACTCCCATTTCCATCATCCGAAGAAGTGACGTGGATCTGTGTTTGTCGAAGTCCTGTGCTCTTCCCACTTCTCGGAGGGCATTGATGATGTCCGCCCGATCCAATGGTTGCCCGTCCTCAGCGACAGGGCTAGCCAACCTGTCCGCTCTTTCATTTCCCCGTACTCCTGCATGTCCAGGGACAAAGACAAAGGTGACCTTACGTATTTTGGATTTCTGCAACGACTCTATCCATTGCATGTGTACTGAGCCCACCTCCACTTTTTTTATCATGCTCATCGAATCACTCAGTATACATGCGTGGGTGTAGTCTTGTGACTCTAACCATTTGAATGCCTTGGTCACTGCCATCGCCTCCATTGTAATGCTACTCGTGGTCATGACGTATGCACCACTGTCTTCTTTGACTATTCTGCCTGCCGAGCGTGCTGTAAATGCCCATGCACTTCTTTGGTGTCGTCTTACAGATCTGTCTGTATGGATGACTGCATCTTTCTGATCGGTGTTATCGCAGTTGAGACTGTTGACCTCAGCATTAACCACGACCGGGTTCTGTTCCCTACTTTTCCTGTCGAGTGTGACAATACACGAGAAAGTCCCCTTGAAAGTCGTAGGCACCGATATCCACTCCTCACCAACGCTGATATTGGTAAGCCCACAAACCTGTTTGATGACATCTTCTGCTCGGCCCACCCATGATTTGCCTCTTTTTAGCCTGGCACCTTTCCCTGTGTTGAGCACATGGTGCAATGGATGCTCTTTATCTGTACTAATCTTCAGGTATGCTCGTGCTCTCCAGATCTTGATTCTGTCATCCATGGTTGGAAAGTCAAGAAGATACCTCATTGCTATACAGGGAGTGTCCCTTGTACATCCCAAGATAATGCGCATGGCTTCATTTTGTATTTTCTCCAGCCTATCAATTTGAGTCGTACTGACAGTAAGAATTGCCAGGACATACTAAATTGGTGCAAGGACTAATCCCTGGAACAGAAGAGTTTCCTCATGTGGGAAACAACAGGTAAGAGGAAAAGAGGCTGACCCAGAGAGACAATGATAAGAACATTGATCAGAGAGGCAAGAGCAGCACGAATTGGCTCCCTCAATGAGATAGAATTGCTTGCACAGTACAGAGACAAATGGCGAGATTTGATAAAAGATCTTTCCCAGGATTGAAAACTGCTAGCATAAAAATTTAGATAAGAGAAAGTGTATCTGGGTTTATGCCCTATGGGCTGGCTACGGCTCAACAGGTCAATAGATAGGTAGATAGTAACTCTACCATTAGTAAGAGAAGGTGGACATATGTCAAACATGTGTTGAGAAGAGACAGCAAGAGAATTCCAAAACAGGCTCTTTAATGAGAAACATCATCATGTGCCATACTGGTTGGCATAGGTGATCATGTCCTTCCACAGTCTTCTATCTACAGAAGAGATATTCTATCCTGCATCCTAAAGTTCTGTTGTTGACTGTTTTCCATGCCATGACACCAAGCTATCCAGTATTTTCTCTCTTTGTCATCTGCAGTCTCTCTAGCCTTTTATTTTGTCAATTATAACAAAATATTCCAACTTTCCTCTTCTCATGACTTGCCCGAAAAATGTTGATTGTTTCTTTCTGATGTTTTTTTAGGAGTTCCCTTTTTATGTTGGCCTCTTTGAGAATTTCCTCATTGGTCTTTTTAGCTGTCCATGGAACTTTCAACATTCTTCGGAGAAATCCCATCTCTGTGGCCTATAATTGTCTTTTCATTTGTTTGTCTACTGTCCATGATTCGCTTCCATAGTCAGAATTGGTTCTATTTAGCACCGATGAACTCTCTTTCTCACTTCTATTGACATAGATTTGTTGCATAAGAGATTTTTCATTTTTTAAATGCTATTTTGGCCTGAACTATTCTGCTTTTTATTACTGTGGTGCATCTTCCATCTGATGTTATTATTGTGCCCAAGTATTTGACGCGTTGCACTTGTGTTTCATATTTGTCCTGTTTATTTTTATGCTGCTTGATGGTGATGATTGTTTCTTTGATATGACCATTACTTCTGTTTTCTTACTATTTAGACTGAGACTTTTTTTTGTTGCTTTCTTTTACTATTATGTCTATCATTTCTTGAAGCTCATTCTCTGTCTCTGCTATTAAGACTGTATCATCCGCATATCGCAAATTATTTATGTTGTGACCGTTGACTTCAATTTCCTTTTTTGTCTACTATTGATCTCATAATATGTTTGCTTTAAAGTGAAAGCAAATCCGGTGACAGAACACAGCCTTGTCTGACTCCTTGTTTTATACATTTTGGTATATTTTGAGAAACATCAATATACAGAAAAAAGAGGAAGACCTAGATAGACACTGAAAAGACATCTATAAGAGAAGCAAAGTTGGCAGGTTAAAGTTGGCAAGGTTGGCTCATTAGATAAGTTTGAACATCTCACCAATAATAGAGATGGGTGGTGAAAAACACAATGAACCGTATGCGACATGTTGCAGCACTGGAAGGATCAAGTATGAGATTGAAGATTGAAACAATTACTGCTCATGTGATTTCAAAACACATTTGAATGAGCAAATATTACTGAATTTTCTGTATATTCTTCTGAAGGTCGAGAACTAATATCTCCAGTGATAATGAATAGCATATGTTTGCCACAGTGTTGTGGTGATAATTTAAATAATCATCAGCAACTTAATAAGTTTAATATTTGGATATGTAAAAAATGAATTAAATAATTTGTCTTTTCCACAAAACATTTCAGTAAAGTGCCATTGGCTAGAACTGAGTACAAGCTCTAACAGGACCTTTGCGATGAAAATGTTGGTTCTATGTTGATACCAGGTGAGACAGGACTAAAGTGGTTCAACATTAGCATATGTGTATTTATGTGTGGTTATGTATTTATTTTGCAGAAAAAAAATTTCTGTCATGCATGACTTGGTGGTCATTCAGAAGCAATATGGCTTACCATAAAAAATCATAAATATTATTAAAGACATGTATGATGGTTACTTACACATGTGCAGTTCGAACAGAGGAAGGACTGAGTGAATGTTTCCCAATAGAAACGGGTTAAACAAGGATGTATTTTATCATCCTTGTTATTTGGAGTTGTTATGGGCTTCATAATGAAGAAATGCTGCACTGGTAATAAAGGAATCAAATGGATACAAGGAGACCATTTGGAGGACCTCGACTTTGCTGATGACATAGTCCTCATCAGCAGTCAGATAAAAATTATGCAGGAAAACACAAATGAACTATCATCAATAACCAGCAAAATTGGGCTTGAGATCAATCATGAAAAGACTAAGGTCATGAAAAGCTTAATTCCAACAGACGACAAAATATACATGGAAAACAAACCAGTGGAAGAGATCAATCACTATCTATCTTGGAAGTCACATTGATCGAGAAGTGGATACAAGCAAAGAAATTATAATCAGAATAGCTAAAGCAGCAATGTCTTTCAGAAGCCTTAAAAAGTTATGGAAATCAAATTTAACAGCACAAACATAAAACTTAGACTATCAAATCAAACGCACTATCAACCCTTACACATGCGTGTGAAAACTGGAAAATAACAAGAGACATAGAAACAAAGTTGAATGCATTTGAAAATAAATGTCTAAGGAAAATATTTGGTATAGAGTGGAACGAATTCAAAACAAACGAGGAAATTAGAGAAATCGCCAATCAACCACTAATATCTTCAGTAATAAAGAAAAGATGATGGTCATATGTTGGACATGTGATGAGAAGAGATAATAACCAATAGCAAAGCAAGCCGTCATGTGGAAAACAAGAGGAAAAGAGGAAGATTCAGAGGATAACTGAGAAGAACATTGATGAGAGAGGCAAGAGAAGCAGGAATCAGCTCCCTCAATGAGATAGCGCTGCTTGCACAGAACAGAGACAAATGGTGAGATTTGATAAAATATCTTTAAAAGAATTGAAAACTGCTAGAACAAAAATTTAGATAAAAGATGGAGTATCTGGGTCTACGCCCTATGGGCCGGCTACAGCTCGAAAGGTCAATAGATAGAAAGATGACTTATGAACAATTTATCAGGAAACCTCGTATCCCAGAATGTTTCATAATTAGCTGCATTTTGAATGCTAATTATAGTGAAGTGGTTATAGTGCTGGTTTGGCAATAGAGTGAAGTTGGAGGTTTTCAGTTCCAGCCCTGCAATCTTCAGTCAACCCACTAAAAAAAGAAGGGACACCTTACTTAACAAATTTAGGAAAGATAATAACAGTGAGAAACAGTTTTAGCCTCCATCATCTTCAAATGCTGTGATCTCATGTGGTGAAGTTTAATATTTCACTTCCCTATAACATTATATGTCTGACATCCCAGACTTGTACATCATGAGTCAACATTTTAAAGGGACGTCATGGTAGTGAAATAGTTATTACCACATATCTGCTTACCAGATTGTGTAAAGTTTGACTCTCAGCTGTGGCAAGTTTTTCAATTAACACTGCTTTAGATTTTACTCAGCCACCAAAAATGAGAACCTAAGATTTTCTTTGTAAAACTGAGACTGCTACTGTAGTGCTGACTATAAAACATGTGAATGATCATGGAAAATATGGATGCCAACACCACAATTCTCATACACAGTGGCTGCATGTTGCCCATGCAGCATTTCTAATACAATAAAATTCAAGCAATCATAAAATGATAATAACTAACTTTTTGAAAATGTTTCAGTGCAAGTTACAAAGTTTGTACAGCATACTTTTATCTTATTGCATAATCTTGTAAGAATTTAGAGTACAGTGGATACTGTTCAATTGCAAAGATGCTCCTATATGCAGGAAACAATCAACTTTAAAGATTGGGAAGCAATATGAAATCGTGCCAGAATATATTTTTGAAGGGGCTCTCATATAATTTAACTCTCTCCCTCCCTGATTATTTTGCTGGTTTGACCTGAATTATCTGACTCAGATTTGTGAAAATCTGATGTCACCAATGTACAAATTCTGTACACATTTTATTTCTAAATAAGGCATATCGTATCATATACCACATTAAAGAAGGAATATTGCACAGCATGGAAATAATATTTTTAGGAAATAAAATCATTGGGATAAGTAATTAAATTGTTAAGAAAGAGGAAAATGAAAGTGGAAACATTTTTAATGTTGCTCAATCACTATTCAATGAAATGTGATAATATAAACATACTATTTCTTACAAAAATTTAGTATGGTTTATTTTTACAGCTGTTGTGGTCTTTTAAATAATCCAAAGGGCCTAAGGTTTCACCTGTTTTCCTTTGGAAGCCACGATAACAGGACAAAACACATAAAAAAAGAAAGCATAATCCGAGATACAATTTATAAATCAAGTTCAAGTCGTTTGTGGAAGTGAATATGTAGCAGTGGAAACCACTCATCTATACATTGAATTAAGACTTAAGAAAAAGTGACACAGAAGAATTATTGAGACATTCCGCAAGAGCCGGAGAGAATGTTATTGGAAAGTAAAGGACAAAGGAACTGCGCATGTGAGAGTGTTACTGGGAAGGCAAAGAATTAACTTCTATGCCCTTGGACAGTAGTTGATTAATGTAATCAAGCAATTAAGTAAACATTTGACAGTCATTAAAAATCATTTCATATTCATGTATTACCTGATTTGCATTAAAGTTGTGACATAAGAAAGTAGCAAAATAGTATATTTTTTAAATTGCAATTTAAAAAAAAAAGATTTAATCATATGCAACAGTGTGACCCAACCCTTGGCTTCATTTTGGTGGCCCATGGACTAAAAATTATGGGTATTGTGGGGGAAAAAATCAATCTTTTCTGCTGTACTTGTAACTTCATTGGTACAAAATACTCTACATTTGAGGACCTCGGTAGCCTAGTTGGGAAAACCACCCGACTGGACTAGTGGCGTTCGGACAACCGATGTTCGATTCCCACTGGAAGCCGTGTGGGCTGTGCTCGTTGTTGGAAAAAAAAATACCCCAACGGTCGACCCAGCCATTGGCAGAAATGGGTACCAGGGTATTACCCTGGGAAGGTGAGGAATGTCGCCTCGCATCATGAGTTTCGATGCTTGAAGCAACACTATCCAGAGATCTCCGAACATTTCTATATAGGCCGAGCACATATGGGTGGAAACTCGCGTGCTAAGACGCCGGTTCAAGTCTCGTACTTTACCTTTACTCTGTATTCATGTAACAATATAGCCCCTGGCTCATGAACAGTAACAGGTGATAATATTTTTGACTAGACTAGAAATTTAAAAGGCTTTAATGAAGACTTCACAAGAAAAGCTTTCTTTAGATCCGTCCCATCTAATAAATGGTGTAAAACCATTTTCATGAGGGTGTGAATTTGGGTTCTTGTGGATAGCAGGAAATTCCTGCCCTAGGTGCGAAGTTGTCATTGTGAAAACAATCACAGAATCTTAGCGACTTCAAAGACAATGAAAATCAGTTGATTATCTAGGTCATTGTGGATATAGAGCACATCTACACTAGATAGGACTCAGTGACATTGCTACATGTGACTGCAGAGCAGCTAAACAAACTCCAGAATTTACACTACAGGACTGCAGCACTCTGAACACCATAAGAACACAAATATGACCACAGAAATGACCCTACATGACAAGTTATGGGGAACACATGATGACCCTCCATGCACCGTTTTGTTAGTGACCCAGGCTGGTCTAAATGCATAGCAATAGTTGATTGCTGAAGAAGAAAAAGAAGGTTGATTGACTGCTTTTGTCAGAATGCGAACACTGGAAAAATGCTATAAAATCACCGGATGTGGCCATCTCCATAAGTGTAAAGAAGGCTTGATCAATAGATTGATAATCATCAGATATTATCCAGTTATGAGCATTAGTTATGGGCGTTATCAGGAGATAAAAAACTGAAAAATTACAGCAAATGTTCGTGGAGTTTAAACAGTCTTTAAACACAAAGTTTTGAGTTTAAAGCCAATTTTTTACTTGAAAGTTCACAGTTTTTAAGTTAAGAGCTGTCACTGAGAGTTTTATTTATTTTTTTTTTCCCTTGAATTAGAGTTCAGTGTTCTAGTTTCACTTGAAGTTAAGTTTGAGAAGCAATTATTAGAATAATGCAGTCAAAATATTTATTGTTTTGAATGGCGCAGTTTCTCAATTTAGAGGCTTTGGAAAATGCTCTGATTTTACAATAAATGGAGCTAAGACAATGTTTGGCAATACAACTGGATTAATAAGAGTTTCTTAAAAAAAAAAAGGGAATAAATTGTTTGTTCTTACATTATATTATCCATCAGGAGGCATTATATGGAAAAATTATAAAAATCATTGACACTATGATCACAGTTATAAATGCTGTAAATTTAATAAGAGGAGGGAAAAAGCTCAGACATAGAAAGTTTATAGCATTTTTAGATTATTTAGATACTGAATATGGTGACATTTCATTGCACTATGAAGATCTCTGGCTTGGTGCTGAAATTGTCTGCAACAATTTTTTGAGCTCAGGAATATTATTATTACTTTAAAAAAAAAATAAAATATTGGAAATGAGTTAGTAGGTAAGCTGAAAGACAAGAAATTTGTGCAAAAGCTGAAATTGCAAGGCAGAAAACAATATCTCTCAGCTTTTTGAACATATTTTGAAGGGATTTGTTGGAAACTTGTAGTCATGAAAAATGCATTAAATGTAAGTGATATAGCACACATACCAGAATTTGCAGGAAGAAGGAAATGAAACAAATTTCAATGAGTTTAAAGAAATATGTGATGGAAAGGAGAAATCCCAGACAAGATAAAAAAATTAATGTCGTGAACCCCAAACTTTCACTGTTAACAATCCCATGGAAACTGAAGTGAGTCAGGAGTCCTCTAAGCTTCAAATGAAGATTTACAGGCAGATTGATTTTTTTTTTTCCGCAAGTCAAAAAGTTTATAATTTCTGAGGACTTCTGGAAAATCTTATCAAAAGACCATTTATCCAAATAGCATAAACTTTCATTTGGATATATCCTTATCCTTATTTAGTAATGCATGTGTAAGTGAAAGTGCTTTCTCAGCTTTAAAAGCTATTAAACCTAAAACTAGAAATCACATTGAAAGTTCTTTCCTGTCTAAGACTTTCCTGAACAGATTTTAATGTAAACATTGAGGAGCTTGTTTCAGAAAAGGAGTCATCATAATAAATTACCTGGGAGTACATTCTACTAATAAATTACTTGTCTGCTTGTAAACTTATGGTGTTACCATATACTAACCTATATGGTTACACACACACCACATATATATAATATGTGTGTGTATTATATAATAATTGTATATTATTAATAAAACCTTACTGTTTCCTTAATAATTTACAATTATTATATAATACAATATATATACTATATAATAAAAATGCAAGCAATACCTTATAATGTGACATATAAAAACAGATACTGGTAAATGTTGTTAAACCAAAGTTAGCACAAAAGCCATAAGTGATAAAGTTTATTCAAGAAACTTGGCAGTAAATGTGACTGCAGGAGAGCAAGAGATCACAATCTCTCTCTTCTCTTGTCATTAAATAGAGCGGTTCAAATATGACGTCATGGGAAGCACCAAGATGGAAGCTTGTACGCGTTCGAGCCATGGTGTAAACAAATTTGACTTTGAACATCATGCTATCTGTTATCAAAGTGAGTTTAGAAATGTAACCACGGGTTTGATAATAAATGTTTGTACACAGTTCGTTAACCACCGATGTAGATCAAGTCTTTATTCTGCTGGCTTCGTTCGTGACTTGGAAGTTAATGACCTAACTTGTGCAGACGGTTGGTTTGGGACAAATTGTACGTTACAATTTCACTGCTATAATGACTCAGTTTGTGACAAAACTACAGGGAGATGCCCAAACAATGACAGTTGTCAGCATGAATATTTCGGACCCCAGTGTCAGTACTTGGATCTCATTTATAATACGACGCCCAAAAATCTGATCCTACTTTCCTGTTTGATAACACGACACCACAATGTAATCCGGACACAGATTCTACATCAGTTGAGGCGACTCTCAATCAGTCTTTGCCGTTCTCC
>JAVIAB010000046.1:28676095-29065879 GCA_032433765.1 Megaustenia siamemsis | reverse complement strand
TTGATCTATCAATTTGTACATTAAATAGCAATGGCGATAGTATAGAACTTCCACTTACTCTTTTTATTAGCTCAAATGTTAATCTATCATTTGTTTGTATAACACTTTCGCACATTTAGTGCATTGTTGTAATGTTATGTTGTAATTACCACTGTATTCTTTAATGTTAGATATGGCCCGAGTTTGCATCTATCTACTCTTTCAAAAGCTTTTGCCTAATTTTTAAATGTCATGTGAGTTGTCAAACAAAATCATTCACTTTATCTTTCTGCTGTATTACAAATGAGGTGATAGATTACTATATCACTGATTGCAGTAAGATGACTCAACAGTAATGACTATCATACAAACACCACCAGATCACCATCAAGGGAGTTGTGTTCTAATTAGCAGCAGTGCAGCTCTACCATACAGAACAAATTCTAGTTGATATGTATTTTTTTTTCTCAATATTAGTCCCATACTAAATATAATCAGACTAAGATATATAATTAGGTGGTAGAAATATAACATTTGAATAATATATTAACTGATTACAACTAAAATGGGCTTGTTATCATCACGCTTTTCATTTCATAATATGCACATTCCAGTTTATTTAGACCTTGAAGATAATGTGAAAGACCTCAATGGCCTTCTTGATTTCCTATGTTTTGATGGAGAAATTGGAACTTGTCCTTATTAGTTCTGTAACACTAGTTCTTCTATATCAATAGACCTGTCGGCCGGTCTGTTTTGGTGCCAGTGTACCCAACTATGTTAAGTGATGTCTTTATCATCATAGATTTCTTATCTTGTGCTTCAATCACATTCAAAATGAAGAAACTTGAATAGAATGAATAGCACTAGATATACAAATATTGTGAAGTTCCGATTTATGTTGGGTTACTTGACTTAGATTGAGTCATTCCATTGCTTATGCTGAAACTTACATTGCAGTCCAACCATACAAAGCAAATTCTAGTTGATTTATTATTTTTGTTCTTCAATTAGCCCCATAACCTAACCTAAAATAGTAAAATAGATAAGTAAGAGCTGACGACAGAGACATTTTTTACATAAAATTGTGACCAATACTTCTCCTTAGTGTTCACCCATTAAGTGGATGTGGATGCATTGTGCTGCTAGTTTATAGCGGTGATGTGATATCTGCACCTTACAGGAGCTAAGTAAGTAATTAAGAGCCCATTGTTATTCTCAAACTTAGACCACTGAGATTGGAAATTCTCATAATTCAATGTCCTTTTTCTAACTTACGGGTTTGCGACAATAAAGACCCAAATATAGATAAATAATATGGTAAGGACTTGGAAATAGTAAAGCTCGAGACTCGAAATGGCATCCTAGCACGTGAGTTTGCTTCCTTATGTGCTCGGCCGCCTATCCAGAAGTGTTCTGAGACTTCTGGGTAGTGTTGCATCAAGCATTGAAACTTAGAATGAAAGGCGACATTCCTCACCTACCCAGAGTGTTACCCTGGTACCCATTTCTACCAGTGGCTGGGTCGACCGCATGGGTTATTTTTTTCCAACCATAAGTACAGTTCACACTGTTTCCAGTATATTTGCATACATATATGTATATATCTTCATTAAGGACCATGCTTGCTGGCGTAGGAGATCATGTCTCTCCACAACTTTTGATCTCGACAGTTATTTATTATTTCTGTTGTTGACCTTCTGCCAAGCCATTCTCTTAAGCTGTCTAGTATCTTCTCTCTTTGCTTCCCTCTATCTCTTTATCCCTCAATTATCCCAGTTGTCACAATATATTCCAGCTGTTCCCTTCTCATTGCATGGCCAAAAAATGATGATTGTTTTTTTCCTAATTTTGGAAATTAGCTCTCTTTTTGCTTTGGTCTCTTTCAGAACGTTTTCATTGCTCTTCTCAGCTGTCCATGGTATTCTCAATATTCTTGTGTGAAACCATATTTCTACAGCCTCCAATGATTTTCTTGTCTGTTGTCCTATTGTCCATGTATTAGAACCAGTCTTAACATCCATATGTTAAAACTGGTTCTACATATTATTTAACAACTCTGTTTCTTGTTGCTATTGTCAAATGAATTGCACAGTATCTTCCTCATTTTTTAGAAAGCTGATTTTGTCTGAGCCATTCTGCATCTCATCTCTGTTGTACATCTACCATCTGAGGTTAACATTGTTTCCAGATATTAAAATTCATTTACCTGTTTTAATATTGTTTCACTTGTCTTTATTGTGCATTGTGATGATGTCTTTTTCTTTTTGCTACCGTTACTACTGTCTTTTTGTTAAGGCTGAGTCCTTTGCTTTCCTTCACTATGATGTCTAACATTTCTTGTAACTCATTTTTGCTCTTAGCGATTAAGACTGTATCATCAGTATACCTGAGATTATTTATATATGACCTCTAATTGTTATTCCAGGCATGCCCCTTATGGATCTTAAAATAATCTCAACTATACATATTAAATAAATATTGTGACAGCACACAACTTGCCTAACACCCTGTTTTATTTGTAAAATAGTGTACAGGTTGTTAAAAAACAGGTTATTTACCCATCAATATATCAGAGTATATATTTTAAGGAAGGAGAGCAACAGGTTTCATTCAGAGGTTGGCAGTCAGTTAGACTAGACTGATTAGTGAGAATAAGCTATAGGAATTAATAGTCAGATAGTAGCACAGGCTTATAAACTTGAATCAATCAATTATCCCGCAACCTTATCAGCCATTAGGGTACCATAGATACATTTTCACAATTTGCTTCTAATCTTCGCAATTTAGAACATCTCCTGCAATACAGCATAAGACATTCCTGTCCATTCTCTGATCTATACATTCTCAGATGTTATTCCACCCATCTTTTCTTTTGTCCTCCCTGTCTTCTTTTGCCCTGATACTATGCTATGCAGAAAGGTTTTGACATGGCTTGTGGACAGTGTGACATGTTCATACCAGGTCAGTTTCTGTTCTTTTATTATTGACAATAGATCTTTTATTGGTCCAGTGTATCATTGGATTCTTTCTCACACTTCTTCGATGGTGAAATGTTCTCTGTATGATATATTTAATATCTTTCTATACCATTTCATCTCCAATGCCTGTATTATTTTTTGGAGAACAGCAGTTAGTGTCCAGGTTTCACAGGCATATATATACAGATGTTACTACTGTTCGTAATAATCTGATTTTCGTGTTAAGAGAGCTGTTTTTGCTTTTTCATATGCAGTTGAGTCTTGTCATAACTACCATCGCTTGTGCTATTCTGGCTAGTATTTCTAGTCTTGATCCTTCGTCAGTGACAGTAAAGCCCAAATATTTGAATTTGATGACCTGTTCGAGTTTTTCTTCATCTATGCATATTGTTCCTCCTATTGCATAGCGTCTTGTTTATCATGAAGTTGGCATGTATTTCCATTCTGTAACCTCTTGCCCCTGCTATCTAGGCATTTCCTGAGTTCTTCGAGCTCTGATGTGCTGTCAATCAGTTCATCTATATCATCTGCAAAACGTAGGTTGGTAATTGTTCTGCCTCTAATGCTGACATCACCATGATGATTTTCAAGGGCATCGGCCATGATTTTAAAATAAAAAACATTAATAATGTCAGGGAGAGTAAGCAACCTTGTCACACTCCTACGGATGTAGTGAACCAATTGCCCAATCTACAATAAGTAAATGCTGCACTTTTGGAGTGTTCATAAAGTTGTTTGATAGTGTTGGTTATCTGTTCATAGATATTGTATTTATTCATAGTAGCCCAAAGTGCTTCATGTAAACTCTGTCAAATGCTTTTTTAAAATCAATAAACACATGGTTCAGCTTTTTCTGATGTTGAAGATATTTTTCAGAAAGTATACAAAGATTAAATCACGACTACAACGTTAAGGGGTATTTCCAAAGGAAAGCCCTCATTTGGTAGGGGACATCAAATGCTACAGGTGGTACCTGATTGTCATCAGGCTACTGTAAGCAAAATAAAGATAAAACAAACTCTAAAGATAGGTACTTAGAATGTGAGAACACTCATGCAGAAGGATAAACTGGAAAACATCAAACAGGAAATGAAAAGAATGGGTTTACATTTATTGGGACTTTGCGAAATGAGATACACTGGATCAGGGTAGATATATTCTGATGAACATTAAATAATCTATTTTGGAGGTACTGAACACCAAAGAGGAGTAGGCATCATCTTGGATGCAGAAAGAGCAAGAACAGTGAAAAGTTTTTACCCAACATCTGACAGTGTCCTTTTAGTGAAATTGGATAGAAAGCCAATAGATATAAATCTCATACAAGTTTATGCACCAATAGCAGACAGTCTAGAGGAAACAGTCGATAAATTTTACGAGTTAAATAAGACACTTCGTGAATGCAAACCACATGAAAACACCATAGTTCTAGGGGATCTCAACGCAAAAGTAGGAAAGGAAAGAGTTGAGGAAGTTGTTGGTAACTATGACTTAGGCGAAAGGAATGAAAGATGTGACAAAATTATTTACTGGGCAGGAACACACAACATAATCATGGAAAAGCCCAGGAGAAAACGCACATAATCAAATTGATTACATAATGATAAGCAATAGATTTAGAAACAGTCTGGTGTGTGTGAAAACTAAACCAGGGGCAGATTGCGATAGTGATCATGTACCAGTTGTGGGAAAGCTTAGAGTAAACTTAAAAGCAGCAAAACAAGCCTCAGTTAACATCAAGTTAAATTTAGATTTATTCAAATCAGACAAGAAGCTGCAAGAGAATTATAACATCACAATTCAGAAGTGGTACAATGCAGTAGAGAAGATACAAAGCATTGATGAAAGTGGGAAATGCTAAAAGAATTAATGCAACAAACATCAAAGAGTTCATACCACCAGTGAGGACAAATTCAAGAAAGAAATGGATGACAGATGACATTTTGCAGCTAATGGATACAAGAAGAAGAAATAAACAAAATAAAGATGAGTATAAGAGATTAAATAAAGAAATTGTAATAAAAAACAATGAAGCTAAAGAAGCGTATCTAAAAGAGAGGTGCAAAGAGATTGAAATGCAACAAAAAGGATAGCAACAAAGCTATATACAAACAAATTGAAGAATTAACAGGTAGAAAAACGCAATAAAAAACTGTATGCTTAAGATCAAAGGAAGGAGTACTATTATATAGGACCAGAAATACTCAAAGAAGAAGTGGAAGACAACTTGCGCAATATGAAAGTAGGAGAAGGACCTGGACAGATAATGTAACTCATCATCATCATCGAGTGCCTTCTCTGCAACGAAGGTTGGCTACCATGGATCGCCATTCTACTCTGTTTCTTGCTTTCATGGTGCAAGCTGTCATAGATTGACTTGTCCATCTTTTCATGTTACTCGTCCATGTTAGTCTTGGTCTGCCTCTTTTACCTTGTATTTTCCCTTCCAATATTACTTTTAGTAGGCTGTTGTGTCTTTTAATATGCCCCAAAAATTTCATTTGTCTTGTCTTGATTGTATTTAGTAGTTCTCTTTTTATTTTCAGCTGTTTTAAAACTTCATTTGTTATCTTTTCTTTCCATCCAATTCTACCTATTCTTCTATAAATCCACATTTCAAAGGCTTCAATTTTCTGTTCTGTTTGAATGTAACTAAAGAAGAGATTAAAGCCATGGGTGATTTTGGAATAGAAATAATAACAAAAATATTGAATGATATCTACAACAGCAAATATATACCAGACGACCTGCTCAAATCAATATTCATAGCCCTACCAAAGAAATCTGATGCGGTTGATTGCGATGATCATCGCACAATAAGCCTTATGAGTCACATGACTAAGATATTACTAAGAATCATCATGCGAAGAGTGCGAAACAAAATCAGTCCAGTAATTAGTGATGAACAGTGTGGTTTTGTTAGAGGTATAGTAACGAGCAATACCATATACATCATAAGATCTTTATAGTGGAATACATCAAAAGATCTTTAATGGAAAGAGCCATAGAGGTGAAAACAGATCTATACCTATGTTTCATAGATTATACCAAAGCATTTGACAAAGTAAAGCATCAAGAAATAATCAAAATTCTAGAAGGCATAAACATAGACAGCAAAGATCTAAGAATAATAAAGAACATGTACTAGCAACAAGCCGCGGCCATAAGAACTGGAAATCAATTGGGAATGTTTCAACAAATAAAACATGGTGTTAGGAAGGTTGTGTGCTGTCACCAGATTTGTTTAATATATATAGTGAGATTATTTTAAGATCCATAAGGGGCAAGCCTGGAATAACAATTGGAGGTCATAATATAAATAATCTAAGGTATGCTGGTGATACAGTCTTAATCGCTAAGAGTGAAAATAAGTTACAAGAAATGTTAGACATTATAGTGAAAGATAGCAAAAATAAATGACTCAGCCTTAATAGCAAAAAGACAGAAGTACAGGTAACAACAAAGAAACAGACATCACCTCAGTGTAAAATATAGACAAGTGGAACAATATTAAAACAGGTAAATGAATTTAAATATTTGGGAACTTTGTTAACCTCAGACGGAATTTGTACAACAGAGGTGAGATGCAGAATGGCTCAGGCAAAAGCAGCTTTCCAAAAAAGGAGGAAATACTATGCAATCCATTTTTGACAATAGAAATAAGAAAACGAGTTCTTAAATGTTAATATAGAGCCAGTCTTAACATAGAAGCCAGAGAACAGCTGGAATATATTGTAACAACTGGGAAAATTGAGGGATGAAGAGATAGAGGGAAGCAAAGAGATAAGATACCAGACAGCTTAAGAGAATGGCTTGGCAGAAGGTCAACAACAGAAATGATAAATAACTGTCGAGATCGAAAGCTGTGGAGAGACATGGTCACCTACACCAGCTGGCCCGGTACTTGATGATGATGATGATCATGAATAGCACAAGTAGACAAAATAATGGGAAATATGTTAAAAGATGAAATGGTACACAGAACGGCACAATGGGAAGAAGAGATGAAAAACAAAAAAGTCATTGTTGCTTTTGGTAGGAATTGAGATTGGTGCACATGGCATACATACATTGAAATTAAACAGTTCACAGCTGACAATTCTGAAGAAGGTGAAATTATTATGTAAACCCTTACAGGTCTGTACTGTGTGCAAGAAAAGAAGTCAGGATAGTGTTTCTTGGTTAGAGTCTTCGTCTTGTTAGTGTTCACCCGCTAAGTGGGCGTGGATGCATTGTTTAACTAGTTTATGACAAAACAGCAATATCTGCGCTTTTCGACTTGATACATCCGCCTTCAGCATATGTTCATTTGTTTTTTTTATTTTTGCATGAATAGTGGTCATTTTAGGTCTACTCTTTTCAACTCAATTGCCAATAATTCTTTAAAGTGCACAATTACACATGGGACCCCCTATCTTTTGATGTTTAACGAGAGGGCTAGATATCAGATCTCACCACCAAGAGACCAGAGAAAGATAATGCCACAAAAAATCACATATTTGAGTTTCCACTGTCTGTGGTTTGGATTGAGCTAGGGACCTTCCTGTCTAGAAGCCTATGTATTTCTGGACCACCAAGTCCCCCTGGATGGAGTCAAAAACAGAGAATCATTTCAGAGGAGAACTGAGTTTATTTTGCTATCTGTAGTAACTATGATGGGCATGTGATGAGGAAGGATAATAACCAAATAAGAAAGCAAGCTCTCATGTGGGAGTTATTGAGTTATTTGCGGGTCATCATCATTGCACTCCGAACATGTCCATAGGTGCTCAGATCCCCTCCTCAGCAATTCCCGCAGTGTCCAGCGACTGACGACTCCAGTTCTATGTTGGTTGATAAGTCTTCTTACACGGTCACTAAGTTTCTCATTTCTGGCTGTGCCCACCTTAACTCCCATTTCCATCATCCGAAGAAGTGACGTGGATCTGTGTTTGTCGAAGTCCTGTGCTCTTCCCACTTCTCGGAGGGCATTGATGATGTCCGCCCGATCCAATGGTTGCCCGTCCTCAGCGACAGGGCTAGCCAACCTGTCCGCTCTTTCATTTCCCCGTACTCCTGCATGTCCAGGGACAAAGACAAAGGTGACCTTACGTATTTTGGATTTCTGCAACGACTCTATCCATTGCATGTGTACTGAGCCCACCTCCACTTTTTTTATCATGCTCATCGAATCACTCAGTATACATGCGTGGGTGTAGTCTTGTGACTCTAACCATTTGAATGCCTTGGTCACTGCCATCGCCTCCATTGTAATGCTACTCGTGGTCATGACGTATGCACCACTGTCTTCTTTGACTATTCTGCCTGCCGAGCGTGCTGTAAATGCCCATGCACTTCTTTGGTGTCGTCTTACAGATCTGTCTGTATGGATGACTGCATCTTTCTGATCGGTGTTATCGCAGTTGAGACTGTTGACCTCAGCATTAACCACGACCGGGTTCTGTTCCCTACTTTTCCTGTCGAGTGTGACAATACACGAGAAAGTCCCCTTGAAAGTCGTAGGCACCGATATCCACTCCTCACCAACGCTGATATTGGTAAGCCCACAAACCTGTTTGATGACATCTTCTGCTCGGCCCACCCATGATTTGCCTCTTTTTAGCCTGGCACCTTTCCCTGTGTTGAGCACATGGTGCAATGGATGCTCTTTATCTGTACTAATCTTCAGGTATGCTCGTGCTCTCCAGATCTTGATTCTGTCATCCATGGTTGGAAAGTCAAGAAGATACCTCATTGCTATACAGGGAGTGTCCCTTGTACATCCCAAGATAATGCGCATGGCTTCATTTTGTATTTTCTCCAGCCTATCAATTTGAGTCGTACTGACAGTAAGAATTGCCAGGACATACTAAATTGGTGCAAGGACTAATCCCTGGAACAGAAGAGTTTCCTCATGTGGGAAACAACAGGTAAGAGGAAAAGAGGCTGACCCAGAGAGACAATGATAAGAACATTGATCAGAGAGGCAAGAGCAGCACGAATTGGCTCCCTCAATGAGATAGAATTGCTTGCACAGTACAGAGACAAATGGCGAGATTTGATAAAAGATCTTTCCCAGGATTGAAAACTGCTAGCATAAAAATTTAGATAAGAGAAAGTGTATCTGGGTTTATGCCCTATGGGCTGGCTACGGCTCAACAGGTCAATAGATAGGTAGATAGTAACTCTACCATTAGTAAGAGAAGGTGGACATATGTCAAACATGTGTTGAGAAGAGACAGCAAGAGAATTCCAAAACAGGCTCTTTAATGAGAAACATCATCATGTGCCATACTGGTTGGCATAGGTGATCATGTCCTTCCACAGTCTTCTATCTACAGAAGAGATATTCTATCCTGCATCCTAAAAGTTCTGTTGTTGACTGTTTTCCATGCCATGACACCAAGCTATCCAGTATTTTCTCTCTTTGTCATCTGCAGTCTCTCTAGCCTTTTATTTTGTCAATTATAACAAAATATTCCAACTTTCCTCTTCTCATGACTTGCCCGAAAAATGTTGATTGTTTCTTTCTGATGTTTTTTTAGGAGTTCCCTTTTTATGTTGGCCTCTTTGAGAATTTCCTCATTGGTCTTTTTAGCTGTCCATGGAACTTTCAACATTCTTCGGAGAAATCCCATCTCTGTGGCCTATAATTGTCTTTTCATTTGTTTGTCTACTGTCCATGATTCGCTTCCATAGGTCAGAATTGGTTCTATTTAGCACCGATGAACTCTCTTTCTCACTTCTATTGACATAGATTTGTTGCATAAGAGATTTTTCATTTTTTAAATGCTATTTTGGCCTGAACTATTCTGCTTTTTATTACTGTGGTGCATCTTCCATCTGATGTTATTATTGTGCCCAAGTATTTGACGCGTTGCACTTGTGTTTCATATTTGTCCTGTTTATTTTTATGCTGCTTGATGGTGATGATTGTTTCTTTGATATGACCATTACTTCTGTTTTCTTACTATTTAGACTGAGACTTTTTTTTGTTGCTTTCTTTTACTATTATGTCTATCATTTCTTGAAGCTCATTCTCTGTCTCTGCTATTAAGACTGTATCATCCGCATATCGCAAATTATTTATGTTGTGACCGTTGACTTCAATTTCCTTTTTTGTCTACTATTGATCTCATAATATGTTTGCTTTAAAGTGAAAGCAAATCCGGTGACAGAACACAGCCTTGTCTGACTCCTTGTTTTATACATTTTGGTATATTTTGAGAAACATCAATATACAGAAAAAAGAGGAAGACCTAGATAGACACTGAAAAGACATCTATAAGAGAAGCAAAGTTGGCAGGTTAAAGTTGGCAAGGTTGGCTCATTAGATAAGTTTGAACATCTCACCAATAATAGAGATGGGTGGTGAAAAACACAATGAACCGTATGCGACATGTTGCAGCACTGGAAGGATCAAGTATGAGATTGAAGATTGAAACAATTACTGCTCATGTGATTTCAAAACACATTTGAATGAGCAAATATTACTGAATTTTCTGTATATTCTTCTGAAGGTCGAGAACTAATATCTCCAGTGATAATGAATAGCATATGTTTGCCACAGTGTTGTGGTGATAATTTAAATAATCATCAGCAACTTAATAAGTTTAATATTTGGATATGTAAAAAATGAATTAAATAATTTGTCTTTTCCACAAAACATTTCAGTAAAGTGCCATTGGCTAGAACTGAGTACAAGCTCTAACAGGACCTTTGCGATGAAAATGTTGGTTCTATGTTGATACCAGGTGAGACAGGACTAAAGTGGTTCAACATTAGCATATGTGTATTTATGTGTGGTTATGTATTTATTTTGCAGAAAAAAAAATTTCTGTCATGCATGACTTGGTGGTCATTCAGAAGCAATATGGCTTACCATAAAAAATCATAAATATTATTAAAGACATGTATGATGGTTACTTACACATGTGCAGTTCGAACAGAGGAAGGACTGAGTGAATGTTTCCCAATAGAAACGGGTTAAACAAGGATGTATTTTATCATCCTTGTTATTTGGAGTTGTTATGGGCTTCATAATGAAGAAATGCTGCACTGGTAATAAAGGAATCAAATGGATACAAGGAGACCATTTGGAGGACCTCGACTTTGCTGATGACATAGTCCTCATCAGCAGTCAGATAAAAATTATGCAGGAAAACACAAATGAACTATCATCAATAACCAGCAAAATTGGGCTTGAGATCAATCATGAAAAGACTAAGGTCATGAAAAGCTTAATTCCAACAGACGACAAAATATACATGGAAAACAAACCAGTGGAAGAGATCAATCACTATCTATCTTGGAAGTCACATTGATCGAGAAGTGGATACAAGCAAAGAAATTATAATCAGAATAGCTAAAGCAGCAATGTCTTTCAGAAGCCTTAAAAAGTTATGGAAATCAAAATTTAACAGCACAAACATAAAACTTAGACTATCAAATCAAACGCACTATCAACCCTTACACATGCGTGTGAAAACTGGAAAATAACAAGAGACATAGAAACAAAGTTGAATGCATTTGAAAATAAATGTCTAAGGAAAATATTTGGTATAGAGTGGAACGAATTCAAAACAAACGAGGAAATTAGAGAAATCGCCAATCAACCACTAATATCTTCAGTAATAAAGAAAAGATGATGGTCATATGTTGGACATGTGATGAGAAGAGATAATAACCAAATAGCAAAGCAAGCCGTCATGTGGAAAACAAGAGGAAAAGAGGAAGATTCAGAGGATAACTGAGAAGAACATTGATGAGAGAGGCAAGAGAAGCAGGAATCAGCTCCCTCAATGAGATAGCGCTGCTTGCACAGAACAGAGACAAATGGTGAGATTTGATAAAATATCTTTAAAAGAATTGAAAACTGCTAGAACAAAAATTTAGATAAAAGATGGAGTATCTGGGTCTACGCCCTATGGGCCGGCTACAGCTCGAAAGGTCAATAGATAGAAAGATGACTTATGAACAATTTATCAGGAAACCTCGTATCCCAGAATGTTTCATAATTAGCTGCATTTTGAATGCTAATTATAGTGAAGTGGTTATAGTGCTGGTTTGGCAATAGAGTGAAGTTGGAGGTTTTCAGTTCCAGCCCTGCAATCTTCAGTCAACCCACTAAAAAAGAAGTGGACACCTTACTTAACAAATTTAGGAAAGATAATAACAGTGAGAAACAGTTTTAGCCTCCATCATCTTCAAATGCTGTGATCTCATGTGGTGAAGTTTAATATTTCACTTCCCTATAACATTATATGTCTGACATCCCAGACTTGTACATCATGAGTCAACATTTTAAAGGGACGTCATGGTAGTGAAATAGTTATTACCACATATCTGCTTACCAGATTGTGTAAAGTTTGACTCTCAGCTGTGGCAAGTTTTTCAATTAACACTGCTTTAGATTTTACTCAGCCACCAAAAATGAGAACCTAAGATTTTCTTTGTAAAACTGAGACTGCTACTGTAGTGCTGACTATAAAACATGTGAATGATCATGGAAAATATGGATGCCAACACCACAATTCTCATACACAGTGGCTGCATGTTGCCCATGCAGCATTTCTAATACAATAAAATTCAAGCAATCATAAAATGATAATAACTAACTTTTTGAAAATGTTTCAGTGCAAGTTACAAAGTTTGTACAGCATACTTTTATCTTATTGCATAATCTTGTAAGAATTTAGAGTACAGTGGATACTGTTCAATTGCAAAGATGCTCCTATATGCAGGAAACAATCAACTTTAAAGATTGGGAAGCAATATGAAATCGTGCCAGAAATATATTTGAAGGGGCTCTCATATAATTTAACTCTCTCCCTCCCTGATTATTTTGCTGGTTTGACCTGAATTATCTGACTCAGATTTGTGAAAATCTGATGTCACCAATGTACAAATTCTGTACACATTTTATTTCTAAATAAGGCATATCGTATCATATACCACATTAAAGAAGGAATATTGCACAGCATGGAAATAATATTTTTAGGAAATAAAATCATTGGGATAAGTAATTAAATTGTTAAGAAAGAGGAAAATGAAAGTGGAAACATTTTTAATGTTGCTCAATCACTATTCAATGAAATGTGATAATATAAACATACTATTTCTTACAAAAATTTAGTATGGTTTATTTTTACAGCTGTTGTGGTCTTTTAAATAATCCAAAGGGCCTAAGGTTTCACCTGTTTTCCTTTGGAAGCCACGATAACAGGACAAAACACATAAAAAAAGAAAGCATAATCCGAGATACAATTTATAAATCAAGTTCAAGTCGTTTGTGGAAGTGAATATGTAGCAGTGGAAACCACTCATCTATACATTGAATTAAGACTTAAGAAAAAGTGACACAGAAGAATTATTGAGACATTCCGCAAGAGCCGGAGAGAATGTTATTGGAAAGTAAAGGACAAAGGAACTGCGCATGTGAGAGTGTTACTGGGAAGGCAAAGAATTAACTTCTATGCCCTTGGACAGTAGTTGATTAATGTAATCAAGCAATTAAGTAAACATTTGACAGTCATTAAAAATCATTTCATATTCATGTATTACCTGATTTGCATTAAAGTTGTGACATAAGAAAGTAGCAAAATAGTATATTTTTTAAATTGCAATTTAAAAAAAAAAGATTTAATCATATGCAACAGTGTGACCCAACCCTTGGCTTCATTTTGGTGGCCCATGGACTAAAAATTATGGGTATTGTGGGGGAAAAAATCAATCTTTTCTGCTGTACTTGTAACTTCATTGGTACAAAATACTCTACATTTGAGGACCTCGGTAGCCTAGTTGGGAAAACCACCCGACTGGACTAGTGGCGTTCGGACAACCGATGTTCGATTCCCACTGGAAGCCGTGTGAGCTGTGCTCGTTGTTGGAAAAAAAAATACCCCAACGGTCGACCCAGCCATTGGCAGAAATGGGTACCAGTGTATTACCCTGGGAAGGTGAGGAATGTCGCCTCGCATCATGAGTTTCGATGCTTGAAGCAACACTATCCAGAGATCTCCGAACATTTCTATATAGGCCGAGCACATATGGGTGGAAACTCGCGTGCTAAGACGCCGGTTCAAGTCTCGTACTTTACCTTTACTCTGTATTCATGTAACAATATAGCCCCTGGCTCATGAACAGTAACAGGTGATAATATTTTTGACTAGACTAGAAATTTAAAAGGCTTTAATGAAGACTTCACAAGAAAAGCTTTCTTTAGATCCGTCCCATCTAATAAATGGTGTAAAACCATTTTCATGAGGGTGTGAATTTGGGTTCTTGTGGATAGCAGGAAATTCCTGCCCTAGGTGCGAAGTTGTCATTGTGAAAACAATCACAGAATCTTAGCGACTTCAAAGACAATGAAAATCAGTTGATTATCTAGGTCATTGTGGATATAGAGCACATCTACACTAGATAGGACTCAGTGACATTGCTACATGTGACTGCAGAGCAGCTAAACAAACTCCAGAATTTACACTACAGGACTGCAGCACTCTGAACACCATAAGAACACAAATATGACCCACAGAATGACCCTACATGACAAGTTATGGGGAACACATGATGACCCTCCATGCACCGTTTTGTTAGTGACCCAGGCTGGTCTAAATGCATAGCAATAGTTGATTGCTGAAGAAGAAAAAGAAGGTTGATTGACTGCTTTTGTCAGAATGCGAAACACTGGAAAAATGCTATAAAATCACCGGATGTGGCCATCTCCATAAGTGTAAAGAAGGCTTGATCAATAGATTGATAATCATCAGATATTATCCAGTTATGAGCATTAGTTATGGGCGTTATCAGGAGATAAAAAACTGAAAAATTACAGCAAATGTTCGTGGAGTTTAAACAGTCTTTAAACACAAAGTTTTGAGTTTAAGCCAATTTTTTACTTGAAAGTTCACAGTTTTTAAGTTAAGAGCTGTCACTGAGAGTTTTATTTATTTTTTTTTTCCCTTGAATTAGAGTTCAGTGTTCTAGTTTCACTTGAAGTTAAGTTTGAGAAGCAATTATTAGAATAATGCAGTCAAAATATTTATTGTTTTGAATGGCGCAGTTTCTCAATTTAGAGGCTTTGGAAAATGCTCTGATTTTACAATAAATGGAGCTAAGACAATGTTTGGCAATACAACTGGATTAATAAGAGTTTCTTAAAAAAAAAAGGGAATAAATTGTTTGTTCTTACATTATATTATCCATCAGGAGGCATTATATGGAAAAATTATAAAAATCATTGACACTATGATCACAGTTATAAATGCTGTAAATTTAATAAGAGGAGGGAAAAAGCTCAGACATAGAAAGTTTATAGCATTTTTAGATTATTTAGATACTGAATATGGTGACATTTCATTGCACTATGAAGATCTCTGGCTTGGTGCTGGAAATTGTCTGCAACAATTTTTTGAGCTCAGGAATATTATTATTACTTTAAAAAAAAAATAAAATATTGGAAATGAGTTAGTAGGTAAGCTGAAAGACAAGAAATTTGTGCAAAAGCTGAAATTGCAAGGCAGAAAACAATATCTCTCAGCTTTTTGAACATATTTTGAAGGGATTTGTTGGAAACTTGTAGTCATGAAAAATGCATTAAATGTAAGTGATATAGCACACATACCAGAATTTGCAGGAAGAAGGAAATGAAACAAATTTCAATGAGTTTAAAGAAATATGTGATGGAAAGGAGAAATCCCAGACAAGATAAAAAAATTAATGTCGTGAACCCCAAACTTTCACTGTTTAACAATCCCATGGAAACTGAAGTGAGTCAGGAGTCCTCTAAGCTTCAAATGAAGATTTACAGGCAGATTGATTTTTTTTTTTCCGCAAGTCAAAAAGTTTATAATTTCTGAGGACTTCTGGAAAATCTTATCAAAAGACCATTTATCCAAATAGCATAAACTTTCATTTGGAATATTATCCTTATTTAGTAATGCATGTGTAAGTGAAAGTGCTTTCTCAGCTTTAAAAGCTATTAAACCTAAAACTAGAAATCACATTGAAAGTTCTTTCCTGTCTAAGACTTTCCTGAACAGATTTTAATGTAAACATTGAGGAGCTTGTTTCAGAAAAGGAGTCATCATAATAAATTACCTGGGAGTACATTCTACTAATAAATTACTTGTCTGCTTGTAAACTTATGGTGTTACCATATACTAACCTATATGGTTACACACACACCACATATATATAATATGTGTGTGTATTATATAATAATTGTATATTATTAATAAAACCTTACTGTTTCCTTAATAATTTACAATTATTATATAATACAAATATATATACTATATAATAAAAATGCAAGCAATACCTTATAATGTGACATATAAAAACAGATACTGGTAAATGTTGTTAAACCAAAGTTAGCACAAAAGCCATAAGTGATAAAGTTTATTCAAGAAACTTGGCAGTAAATGTGACTGCAGGAGAGCAAGAGATCACAATCTCTCTCTTCTCTTGTCATTAAATAGAGCGGTTCAAAATATGACGTCATGGGAAGCACCAAGATGGAAGCTTGTACGCGTTCGAGCCATGGTGTAAACAAATTTGACTTTGAACATCATGCTATCTGTTATCAAAGTGAGTTTAGAAATGTAACCACGGGTTTGATAATAAATGTTTGTACACAGTTCGTTAACCACCGATGTAGATCAAGTCTTTATTCTGCTGGCTTCGTTCGCGACCTTGGAAGTTAATGACCTAACTTGTGCAGACGGTTGGTTTGGGACAAATTGTACATTACAATGTCACTGCTATAATGACTCAGTTTGTGACAAAACTACAGGGAGATGCCCAAACAATGACAGTTGTCAGCATGAATATTTCGGACCCCAGTGTCAGTACTTGGATCTCATTTATAAATACGCCCAAAAATCTGATCCTACTTTCCTGTTTGATAACAACGACACCACATGTAATCCGGACACAGATTCTACATCAGTTGAGGCGACTCTCAATCAGTCTTTGCCGTTCTCCTGGTTTAGGATTTATGTGAATGACTTAACACATCCGGACAGTTTCACTGTAAAACTAAATGGTTCTGCCTCATGTAACAATGAATCAAGGTTTGTAGTTAGTTCGCACGAGATTGATGTCTTTTGCTCTGGGGCTGGTCTGATTAACAAGTTATGGATTGTAGGGGCGATAGTTGCAAATATCTGCTCCATCTACATTGGTGGAGGTCGAATGTGGCTCTCAAACAGAACACAAACCAGACAGACACATTTAATACTTGTTATACAGGAGACGGATGTGGTCCAGAGGCCGCAGTTAATGGCAAAACAAAGACCAACCTCTATGACAATGACTGCACACACACACAATTGAGAAGTGGAACCAATTCTGTTTACTAGTATCTGAACTTTGCCACGCCCCAGAAGACTCACACCATTTGTATTTATCATCGAGCTAGCACTATGATTCGGGTAAAGAATGCCACTCTAAAGGCTTTCTCTGACAGTGGCGGTGTAGTGTTCCAGTATAATGATATATCATACCCAAATATTTCTGTGAACACTATTGTAGTCACCACACAATTGTCAATGGCACACATTAAGATTGAGTTCTCACCGACCATTTCGCAGGCTGACAGTGCACTGACAGTGTGTGAGGTGCAAACATTTACAGACACTTATTGTCTGGACAGGTATTCTTGGTCGTTTTGTGCAGTGTGTAGTGGGTGTTGCAAAGGCTGCAACGTCATTATCGGTACGTGTCATGACAACTGTTTACAAGGGATCTATGGACACGACTGCTCTGGGTCTTGTCTTAGTGTCTGTCCTTTCGTTTCGAAGGGAACGTTCTATGGGTCAGACTGCACTCTCAAATCCCCGGACAACTGTTTGAACGAAACCTGTGAACAGTTAATCGGAGCCTGCGTCTCATATGTCGATGATTCCCACATTAAGGAGAGTCTGTCGACTACAACAAACCCAAGCATATGGATACCTTAATGTGTTTCTGTGCTGGACATGGTTCATTTCTTGGTGTTTTTCCGTGAAGTCATGGCTCATATCTTGATGTGTTTTTGTGCTAACCATGGCTCATATCGTGATGTGTTTCTGTGCTAGCCATGGCTCATATCTTGATGTGTTTCTGTGCTAGCCATGGCTCATATCTTAGCTTGTGTGTGTGTGTGTGTGCTGGCCATGGCTCATATCTTAGTGGGTGTCATGTTAGTCATATCTCATATCTTGGTGTGTCCGTGTTAATCATGTCTCATATCTTAGTGTGTATCTGTGTTAGTGATGTGTCATATCTTTGTGTGTGCATGTTTGGGTTAGTGCTATCTCATATCTTTGTGTGCATGTTTATGTTAGTCATATCTCATATCTTTGTGTGTGCATGTCTGTGTCTGTCAAATCTCATATCCTTGTGTGTGCATGGTTATGTTGGTCATATCTCATATCTTTGTGTGCATGTCTATGTCAGTCATATCTCATATATTTATGTGCATGTTTATGTTAGTCATGTGTCATATATCTTGATGTGTGTCAGTGTTAGTCATGCCTCGTATCTTTGTGTGTGCATGTCTGTGTTAGTCACCTCTAGTGACTCGGGCAGATGGTGCTCGTAATCCTGGAGGGCTGACCATCTAAGGGCAGAATCCCCCTACAGAAAAGATCATCTGCTGCCTTGCAGGAAGATTGGAGACAATCAAAGGCTAAGGAATGCAAACCTGAATAAAATTCTGGCTGAAATCGGATGCACTGGGCCACTGGCGCAGAACACAGTGGAACGTTTTTACTGGTGTTCAATCAGAGTGGATCTGGCGGACTCTAATTGTGATTTTCTGTCTGTGGGGGCGATCAACACACTTAACCTGACAGCTGACTTCATGTGAGAGTCTGGAATCTTACTCTGATTGAGTCCTGATCGCAGAGAGAGAGAGAGAGAGATTAAATAGAGCAAATGATGGAGAGGGGCAGTGTTAAAATGCAAAGAAATTAAATTAATGTCGTGGAAAAAAAATATTTCTGCTTGGGACAGATATATTAACAAATGAACAAGTATATGGAGGGCAAAATTGATAGTTGGATACTATTAAACATTTTATAGAAACAAAGTAAAGAAATTGTGGGAAAATAGATTTACCAGACAGCTTTAATAGAATGGCTTGGCAGAAGGTCAACGACAGCAATGATAAATAACTGTCGATATCGAAAGTTGTGGAGAACATGATCACCTACACCAGCAGGCATGGTACTTGATGATGATGATAATATTAATATATTTTATATAAGTGATGGCTTGTGCTCCCATGCAGTAGGCTTTGTTTGGCCCTTAGACAATAAAAGGTTGGACCACACTGATTTATATCTTTTGTTTCTTTTAGGTATCAACATTCAGCTGCAGCTATAACAAAAAATGGATGAAAAGGAAATTAAACAACCTCTGTTGTCAGCTGACAACCATCATTATTCTGATTCTGAAAACTCTGATGGAACAAATTATGATTCCTGTCATGAAAATTCATCTGCTCCACTGTTGTCAGTGATATCTTCTGTCAGTGTAAATAGTAAGTTATAATTTTATCAGATATAACAAAACATTTGCAAAAAAACAGGTAGTAAACTCTGATTAAGATGTGTATTCAGCTCAATATTTTATAGTAAAATCTTAACTAATAATAACACCTTTATGACTTGAGCGATATATCGACGCAAATGAGGCACTTAGGATAAAAAGCTACATTACCCATTGCCAGCGGCATAGAAAAATGACCAATTTGTTGAAATTTGGCAAATTTTTTTTCATATATTTTTAATGACTGTGTATAGGATTGTATAAAATTAGAGAAATCGCCAATCAACCACTAATATCTTCAGTAATAAAGAAAAGACGATGGTCATATGTTGGACATGTGATGAGAAGAGATAATAATCGAATAGCAAAGCAAGCCCTCATATGGGAAACAACAGGTAAGAGAAAAAGAGGAAGACCCAGAGAGACACTGAGAAGAATATTGATGAGAGAGGCAAGAGCAGCAGGATTCGGCTCCCTCAGTGAGATAGAGCTGCTTGCACAGAACAGAGACAAATGGCGAGATTTGATAAAATATCTTTAAAAGAAAACTGCTAGAACAAAAATTCACATAAGAGAAGGAGTATCTTGGTTTACGCCCTATGGGCCGGCTACGGCTCGAAAGGTCAATAGATAGATAGATAGGATTGTATCCCACAAAATGGTTAAAAAAAATTCTACATCAATATAAAACAAATTAAACACACATGGGTCATCGGAAGTAGTAATTAGGAAGGTAGCCGAGAGGGGAAGGGGCAGCTTAACAAACACTGCAAGCTATCAAATTTGGAAGAATTTGTGTTTTGATGTTGTAATTTTTACTATGCTATCATAGCCTAGGGTTATTAACAGAGATTAAACATCATGAAATAAGTGGATCCTATTGTAAATTATGAAGTCCCAGCAGAATTTTTCCAGAAGTGGTGGGGGAGAATTCCATATTTGATGTCATGACTGCATTCAACTGAGATAGATGTTTCTCTCTCTCTCTCACATACACACATCTCTTGGAGGCATGATGATGTAACTTCTGAGATAATTAGCACACTCCAATGTGCAATTGCGTGTGTGACCATTCTCTGTGAAGTATTAATTAGTTTTGCTGCAGACTATTGGAAAAAATGGCAGGTGTAAAACAGAATCCATCGAAGGTCAGTAAGCGAGCAGTGATTCTTAGCTACCAAAGGATGTTGACCAGTTAACATTAATTACCGAATGCAAGCAGTGTATGGTGACAAAAGTGTGTCTTGCACTACAGTGAAGGATTGGACACGAATGTTTAGAAAAATAAGCAAATTAACGAAAGAACTTCCTCGGCCTGGTCTGGCGTATATTGTTGTAACAGAAAAAGCCATCACCAAGATTGATGCAGCAATATGGGTGGACTGTAGTTGGAACTTTACTCACTAGCAGAGGAATTTGTTGTGTTGCTTGCGACTTTTCAAATGGTGGTGAGAA
Organism: Megaustenia siamemsis; assembly: GCA_032433765.1. NCBI lineage: Eukaryota > Metazoa > Mollusca > Gastropoda > Stylommatophora > Ariophantidae > Megaustenia > Megaustenia siamemsis. Next base: position 29,044,949 of record JAVIAB010000046.1, on the reverse strand, counting down.
ACTGAATTATCAGAAGGCAGTGTTCGCAATTGGTCCCATGGATGCTGACCAATCACCATAATGAAGAGCGTATGGAGCGGAGTTTGAACCACCTGCTGCATTACGAAGAGCAGGGTGATGCATTTCTGTTGTACATAGTGGCAGACAATGAGTCATGGTGCCACTACTTTGAACCATGCAGCAAAACAATGAGCATACAATGGAAACATCCCAGATCACCAAAACCCGAAATATTCAAGTCACAGGTTACAGCTAGTAAGGTTATGCTGACCGCATTTTATTAGCCATAGCCATGAATAGCTTCTATTGGCAGACTTTAAAGAGCCTGGTGTGAACATCAATGCCATCTGCTAGAAAGACACTAGACAACCTGCATACAATCATCTAAAATAAGAGACCAGACATGCTTTCGTATAATGTGATTCTGTTGCACGAGAATGCATGTCTACTTGCTTCAAACATTGTGCAGGATGCGTTAGCAAGGAAATGGTGGGAAATTCTGCAACACCCAGCCTACAACCTAAATCTGTCACCATATGACTTTCATTTGTTCAGACCCTTTATAAATCTCTAAAGGGATACCGATTCAACAATACTTGATGATGCAATAAAACACATCATGACAACTTCATGAGGTTTCATAACAATGAAAAACTCAATGCGCATGTGTTAGTATTTTCAGTTAAGCCTACATTTAGTAGAGTAGCAAAAAAAAAGCACATTTATATGAAGAAAAAAAAGTGGGTACTTAAGTGAGAAAATCTGTAGTCGGCACTGATCCAATGAATACTTCTAAAAGCACACAATAATATCCATCACACGAAAATGAATCACTATCATTCTGTCTCTTCTAAATGGAATAAAGCTTATTTCTGATTCACTTTCTACATAATCTTCTTGAAAATCTGATGATCTAATTTCTCATTGAAACTAAAAAACAGAAGAGGATCCGCACAATCTGATTTCAATAATGATTTTCAAATAAAAATATGAAAAAGAACCAACCACTTGCTGCAATGAATGCAGAAAATTTAGTGTACTTTTCACATTAAAGAGTTCCTGGTAACTGGTATGTGGTAAAATAGTGCCTAAATTCCCCACAATGAAACAAACCAAGAGTGGTGGAAATCATTGCATTAGCAGCCAAACGGTTAAGTAAACAGTTTAACAATATAACTGAATATGTAATTGGCAAGAAGCCACTAAAAAGAGAGGCATAAATGACACCTGGTGAAGAATGGTAGTAAAAGAAATAAGAACAACTGGTATAATAGAATAATGCTCAAGGTAGTCGAGATTATGCTCAATGCAGAGTGATAGTTGTAATTTGTGACAAGTTGATGTCAAGTCTTTGACTCTTTACTTATCATCACGTACATAAACTTAGCCACTCACTGTTCAACATTGTTGGGTAGGCATTGTCATTTAAGCATCATCTTTAATAGCATATTGTTGTTTATTATTTTTTCTTTCATTTCTTCCTTATTTGCATTTTAGTGTTGGAAAGAGTTTATGAAATTTTGTTCTTTTTGTGGCTTCTGCTATCACATTTCCATCTATCCATATTTACTTGCAGATGTTCTCTTGGTCTTTTGTTTTTGTGACAGTTTTTAATAATTGTATAGCGTGTATTTATTTGATTCTGTTTTGCCACATGAACACACCCTTAAATTTATCTCTAATGTGGGAATGATCCCTAAGTGTCCTCATATCTCATTGCTTTTAATTTTGTAAAAAAAAAAAAAAAAAGTAAAGTACTCCGTCACGCCAAGTGGTGGCGTATAGGGAATATGGTGTTAGTGACCATAAATTTTACAGACCTTCGGCACATGATTTTTTGGGGTAATGTGGTCGGTATTACGCCCGTGCCGCTTTACTTTCCCAGAAAAAAAACCCGGTACCCATTTAAGGCTGGGTGAACCCGGAAGCCGTCGGTTGGGATCGAACCCTATCCCTTGTCCTTTGTAGTCCAGTTCACTAACCACTGAGCTATCGCGGTTCCTTTTAATTTTGTCTCTTAAAGTAACTCCCAACATGCATCTGAGATATTTCATTTTGGTTGTGTTTATCTTATAGATTTAATAAAACTTAGCATTCAAGTCAGGTATGTAATGATAGTATCATGTGGAGATGAAGATAGTGTTGAAGAATGCTCTCTTTTTGCTTCTATTGTGATTTCTTTGTTGGTCAATACTGGTGCTGTTTGACCATTATTTTGACATGGTTTCTTGCATATTGTTTCTATTTCCACTACTGATTGCTATTGATGCATTATCAAATTAATTAGGTATTTGATTCTGTATACTTGCTTTAGTTGTTTATCATTTATCATGTAAGTGCTAATGTTCTGTCTCTTCGTGCCATTTTGCTTACCTTCAGAGTTTAGTTTGTGAGCTCTAGCATGTTTTCTATGTTTTTTTTAGCTTAATGATTGCCATGTCATCTGTGAAAAGGAGTTTTTCTGTGTCAACTGGGTTTCCTATCTTGTTTATGGGGTTGAAGTATGTGATGAACAGCAGGTAGTGTGGTGAATTGTTCACATCCCTGTTTTACTCTTATTTTAACCTTTAAGTATGTTGTGTGCACTATTCCTTTAGTGTAACTGCTATTGTTGTAGAGAATTGCATACATTAATTAGGTTTTGATATGCTCCTTATATTGTCAGTATCTCCTGTAATTGATCTCTGTTTACTCCATTGAATATATTTTCTTGTTACATTTATTATTTAAACTTATTTTATTATTCTAATATTTATGATTATTCAAAGGATGAATTAGCAACATCATAGTGCTGTTCTCTTTCCTGAAAAAAATAAAGGTTTTTAATCATATTTTTCCAGTCAACCCAGTGAATAATGAAATAGATACCTGGCATTTGGTCAAGGAACGAGAGGTGCCTAAAAAAATGGTTCACACTTTACTTCTCTATCCCAATAATACTGTGAGATATCTTTATTCTTTATTTAGAATTATTTACAAACTTTTGTCTTGAAATACTGCCTGCTGCAAACACATCTGCCACGTCTCTGTTACAGATGAAAAGCATTATGTTCCAATCAAACTACAAGTGTTGAAGTGGTTGGAATCTGGTGAGGTTTTTTTTTTTCAGATGTCCGAGTTTTCTGTGCACTATAGCCAACCTTAGCACATCCATATTAATCATCTTATTTGTCCATGGGATGCTAAACATTCTTCAAACTACATTGCTTTCATTATCAGGCATTGTTTGCTTGCGTATAAATTGCTTTCATTTTAAGGCCATGTTTGTTTACACATAACTTTTTCCATATAATTTGTAAGTTTGAATGTGAAATAGAAGTACAGTTTTAAGTGGAAGTAATAAAACTAAACATAAGATGTCAAATTTAGGGTTCATGTTTGTAGGTGACCAGTAATTAAGTTGCTAAACATGAATTTGCTGTTGCAGATGATGGATGTACAGATTTAAAAAAAAACAGTTATTAACTGATTAAGACACAGAGAACATACAGAAGCACCAATTTATCACCATTTATTTAGAAGGCAGCTATTATAGAATATGAGTTTATGGAATACTATTTTTTTAGTTGTTGGATTGCTCAGTTACTTATCTTAGACAGATTAGAGAGGGACCTGTGATTTATTTTTATTAAATGATTTTTTAATTTTAAAGTTGACTAATTCTGCCCTTTAGTCGTTTATGGCTAGTTGTTTTTTTATTTTTTTATTTTTAATTTAGTAGCTTTCATACTGTCAGGTCGGGTAATTTTACCTGCTACTGTATGCAATAAACAGTACAACTTGTGGCTGCCTTGCAGGTAAGCTCAGGAGAGTAAAGGCTAAGGGAGGGTACCCTGAAGTAAAACAACCCCACTGCCTTGTTGGTGAGACTTTTTAGTTAAAGGCTAGCGGAGCCAACCGTAAACAAACCAACGGAAGGCAACAAAAAACCACCTTCGTAACTTCTTTATACAATCATGAATCGCCACAACAATAGAAATGCCAGTCTTAACATATGGATGTAAATCATGGACAATAGGACAACAGACAAGAAAATCACTGGAGTCTGTAGAAATGTGGTTTTACAGAAGAATGTTGAGAATATGGACAGCTAAGAAGAGTAATGAAAATGTTCAGAAAAAGGTCAAAGCAAAAAGAGAGCTAATTTCCAATATTAGGAAGAAATAATCATCATTTTTTGCCATGTAATGAGAAGAGAACAGCTGGAATATATTGTAACAACTGGAAAAATTGAGGGATGAAGAGATAGAGGGAAGCAAAGAGAAAAAATACCAGACAGCTTAAGAGAATGGCTTGGCAGAAGGTCAACAACAGAATTGATAAATAACTGTCGAGATAGAAAGTTGTGGAGTGACATGATCACCTACGCCAGCAGGCCCAGTACTTGATGATGATGAGCTTTCATACTATTGGTCGTTTCAAATCTAAATGTTCACGATTAACATGAAATATCTCCTCTTTCCCTGCACTTACAAACTTGATTTTTTGCATCTGGCCTTGTTTTACCAAGGTCCCACCGATTTCACAAAATTTAATGATGTAGGAAGTATGCTTCATCATGAAGCAGCACTTTCCTTTGATCTCAGTGAATTTACGGATCTTTTTGCTCCTGGAGAAAATAATTTACCGTACATTAATGGAAATCAGCTTCTCGACATAGGCGTCTCTACACAACTTGAAAGTTGGAGGCGTTTATCAACTGTTTACTTTCTATTGTTTACTTTCTTTAAAATACTATGAGAATGTCAATGTTATAGCCTTTACAGACGGTCTAAAACAAATCAGCGTATAAACAGTTCCATTAATGAAAACTATTTAAACAATATACAACAAAGAATACATTTTAAAAAATTAATTATCCGTTGCGAGCGATAACGAGCATGACATATCAAGCAAAGTTATTGTTTATGGGTACGCATGTGACTAAAGAGTCCGATGTAAGCACGGGATCCTCTTCACTGTAAAGAGCTACATTGTTCGTTTTATGTCTTTCCATGTGACTTTCATTATTTTACGTAAACAAGACATATGAAAGTGATTTAGTTTCTTTGCATGCCTGCAGTACACATATCAAGAATCTTTACATTTTCAAAACGTTATCAACTTTAGCTAAAGATTGATCATGCGGACATATAAAAACGTCCATTATTATTTCATTTATTCTGAATCAGAGGAGTCTAACATATTGATTACTAATCTGGGCTGAACGAACGATAGTCCATCTTTTTTCCAATAGTCATTTTCTTCTTTTTGGACATGATCTTCACATTTGCACCAAAAATCTTTGTCAATCTGTGATAGAGCAGCATATGTCAGTCCTTTTATATCGCATAGTTTAAAACTTGTATTCTCAGCTGCCACCTGCCCTTTAATTTTTGCCCAAACGAGTTCAATGGGGTTTAATTGTGGATGATAAGGGGGCAGTCTCAAGCACGTATGACCATGCTGTTGAATGATTTTGTCTATTTGGAATACTTTGGTCTTTTGCGATTTCTTAACAAGTGACAGTAATTCAGGTTTCAAAAATCCCTCGTTAAATGGAATTCCTTCCTTTCTTAGCCAAATCTTTATAACATCTTTTGTACTGGTAGATGTAGGAATTTTGTCTTCTTCTGCCACAGCGTTGTGGTACGACGCGTTGTCCATTACCAGACAGGATGGTCTGTCTAGAATTGGAAGAAGAGTATTTTCAATCCACTCTAAACATATGGCCATTCATCTCGGTGTGATAGTCCCTGTTGTCAGTATAATTAGAGGTGAATATAAGTTCTGCATTTTTCACCAACCCTTCTTTTCGGCTGCCTGCATGTGCCATTATAATACGCTGTCCTTTTCCAGTGGGTACACATCTTTTAATACTTCCATCTGATAACTGCCATTCCTTTGCACTTGTGTGGTGAGAATTTATCCAAGATTCATCTAGAAATACAATATCATAACCTTGGTTACGCATTTCCCGTACTTCACGTAAATATTTACTCCTCATAGAAACTAAGTGCGGCTTCTCGCAGATGACATTTCTACCACTATCGTACTTTCTAAACGTAAAACCGATGCTTCTAACAGTTCTCCATAATGTTGTTTTCGACACAACAATGTCATTTTCTGCTCTCAGTCGAATTTTCAGTTTTCTTAAAGTCACAGTTTCTTTGGAATAGAACATTTTACAAATTGCTCTTCTAATCACTTCCTTGTCAAAACTATCTACTACTTTCTTTCTTCCTAGCGTCCTAGTCTTGATTGAACTGGACACTCCGTTAACTTTAAGCACTTGTTTGAAAAAGCGTTTGCTTATACCCAATGCGTGAATAGTTCTCTTTTCTGGCTTTGAGATGCTTCGATACAGTTTTCCACGCTTAGCTTCTATGCAAAAATATTTATACACCTTTATTGCCACTGATTGCAATGTAAGGAACTTTTATATCTTTACTTTTATACCCATTGACTAACAGATCACAAATTTAACGAAATTACCCAATAATTAGGATACGCCGTTGCACATAAATCACAACAAAACGACAGGAAATGGGATGCACCGGATATAAAATTATAACTATGACGCGTTTTATGTGTTTTTTAGTGCTTAAAACAGGGAAATTGGCGCGCATTACGTTCAAGATGACAAGTCCGTGGGTGCTCACTCATATGAAGCGGTAATTCCTCCAAATATATGGTTTGACCAAAATGCCTTAAATTTGTATACTTCAAATAAAGAATATTTAAAACTATACGTTTGTTGGTGAGGAAATGAATGTACTTCTTGGGACCAAAAAATCACAAGACCATATGCAAAATTTCAGCATTATCAATCAATTGGTTGCAGAGATATGGAATTTTAAACACCTTCAAAATATTTTGAAACGACCTATAACATTTTTATGTTGCATTTTCAATAGTTTTCTTTTAACGAAATATCACATTGGTATATTTTTTTTGAAGTTATGTCTACTGATTATGTTCTAACTCCCACAGCCTGTAGTTTTTAATCTGTGGGTATTTAATTCGGTGGCACAAAAGAGGATTTCCTATCACAGTTATTCGTACCTCAAGCTTTTCATTCTCAATGGTTGTTATTGTTGTTGCATTTTTATTAACTTTGCTATTACTGTTAAAGCATGTTCTTATTGCAGTAATTTGTTTATATTTTTTTTACTATGTCAACTGTCTCACAGCAGTCAGGCATGCATGAAACCTTGTTAGGTATAATTGTAGTTGTTGCTTGCCTTATTTTTGTTGACAAAAATACTAACATTCTTTTAATACAATTTTCAAACACATTGTCAATAAAAAAAAATGAGAGAGTCAAAATATAAACAAACACAATGTTGTTGACTGGAAGCTGACATTATTGCTTAATTAACTAATGATAATGAATATCTCATAACATGTGTATATAATGTTGCAGGCAGATGAACTTCAACATGCTAGACAGCAGCATTTGAACATAAGAATACATTGCTCATCAATATTGTTAATACCTTCTTCACCTCAATGAGTCAGATAGCCATTTATTGTTCAACTGGGAGAGATTCAGGTTGGGAAGTGAACCATTATCACTTTAACACCAGGCTAGCAATGAAACCATTATATTAAAGATACTCTTAGCAACTGTTTATTGGAACAGCAATTGAGTTATTTGCGGGTCATCATCATTGCACTCCGAACATGTCCATAGGTGCTCAGATCCCCTCCTCAGCAATTCCCTCAAGTGTCCAGCGACTGACGACTCCAGTTCTATGTTAATTGATAAGTCTTCTTACATGGCCACTAAGTTTCTCATTTCTGGCTGTGCCCATCTTAACTCCCATTTCCATCATCCGAAGAAGTGACGTGGATCTGTTTTTGTCAAAGTCCTGTGCTCTTCCCAAATCTCGGAGGGCATTGATGATGTCCGCCCGATCCATTGGTTGCCCGTCCTCAATGACAGCGTAGCTAGCCAACCTGTCCTCTCTTTCATTTCCCCGTACTCCCGCATGTCCAGGGACATAGACAAAGGTGACCTTACGTATTTTGGATTTCTGCAACGACTCTACCCATTGCATGCGTACAGAGCCCGCCTCCACTTTTTTTATAATGCTTATCGAATCACTCAGTATACATGCATGGGTGTAGTCTTGTGACTCTAACCATTTGAATGCCTTGGTCACTGCCATCACCTCCATTGTCATGCTACTCGTGGTCATGACGTATGCACCACTGTCTTCCTTGACTATTCTGCCTGCTGAGCATGCTGTAAATGCCCATGCACTTCTTTGGTGTCGTATTACAGATCCATCTGTATAGATGACTGCATCTTTCTCATCGGTGTTATTGCAGATGAGACCGTTGACCTCAGCATTAACCACGACCGGGTTCTGTTCCCTACTTTTCCTGTCGAGTGTGACAATATACGAGAAAGTCCCATTGAATGACATAGGCACAGGTATCCAATCCTCACCAATGCTGATATTGGTAAGCCCACAGACCTGTTTGATGACTTCTTCTGCTCCCACCCATGATTTGCCTCTTTTTAGCCTGGCACCTTTCACTGTGTTGAGCATGTGGTGCAATGGATGCTCTGTATCTGTACTAATCTTCAGGTATGCTCTCCACATCTTGATTCTGTCATCCATGGTTGGAAAGTCAAGAAGATACCTCATAGCTACACAGCGAGTGTCATGGAATGTCCAGTTCAGCATGGGTCCCTCGTACATCCCAGGATAATGCACATGGCTTCATTTTGTATTTTCTCCAGCCTATCAATTTGAGTCGTACTGACAGTAAGAATTGCCAGGGCATACTCGATTGGTGCGAGGACTAATCCCTGGAACAGAAGAGTAAGTAGCCTCTGCTCGATGTTGGCAGCTGCCATGACCTTCAAGGCGGCTGATCCTTTGTGGGATTTTGTTATCACATGGTCGACGTGGTCCCGAAAACACAGGCTGCGATCAAACTTAACTTTGAGGTATGTCATCAACTTTTCCCTGGTCACCTCATCAGCTTCCATTCGTACTACCGGTGTGGTCGTATTAACGATATGATTAAGGGAGAACCATGAAACTGATGCTTTATTAGGATTAACCAAGTCACCTGAAACCCCACACCAGGAAGAAAGAGTTCGTCTTGCATTGTGGAGGCAATTCCCCGCCTGTCTCTTCCCTGTCGATATACCAGAATATCATCAGCAAAAGTCATAGATCTTCCCTTCCCATCCAGCTGTTGTTCCGTGAGTGATTGTTATTGTGTACACGTTAAATAGAACTGGTGACAATGGTGAGCCTTGTGGCAGCCCTGGACAAATGGATGTTGGCTCGGAAGACCAACTTCCACATCTGAGTATCACCTTCCTCTGAAACAGTGCCGCGGCGATCCATCTAATGAGGAAGGGGTGCACCGCCAGTTTGAGGAGCATATGCATGAGATATTCAAATGGTACTCTGTTGTATGCATCCTCTAGATCTATAGCAGCAGCAAATGTCTCCTCTCATCTGTGGAAGCCTTCAAAGACATCATAGGCAAAGACTGCCGCATTGAGCCATGTCTCATTGTTATATCTATAACCTCCGAGTGTGGGTGGGAATACACGTTTCTGTTCAAGGTGACAGGTGAGGACACGGGCAACTATTTTCTCCAGCAGCTTGCCTGCAGTGTTCTGCATTGTGATGATTCTGTAGGCACTGATCTGAGAATAGTCCTTGTTTGGCTTCGGTAGCGGTAGTTAGTAGCTGTGTAGCCACTCCTCCTTAATCTGGCCACTCCGAATACTGGCATTAAACTCATTGGCCAGTTTTGTCAAGTCGTTGTCAGCTAAATCGCCTATGTCATCTTACCAAACACCATCTGGACCTGGAAAAGTGTTGTGTGACCTTTTAAGTGTCGTGCAAATGGTATCAGTCGTGATTGTGAGATCTTCTTCCAGCCCTACATCCTTACACAATTTTGACAGTGATCCCCGTATCCTCATTCTTACAGACTCATTTCTTTGGTCCGTCTGCTCAGTGTAGTGGGCAAGCAAGGCCTTCCCTTCGCTCTCATCAGATTTGTGCCATATCCGGCCTGTGCTCTAAAAGTCTGCCATGCCTCTGTGTCGTGCTGTGCCATTCATGCTCTGATGAAGGCGCCAGAATGTGGCGAGCGATTTTTCTGAGCACACTTTTTTACAGAAGTCATCTCATTTGGCATCCTTAGCCTGCTTAGCGCATAGTTTAAAGAGCATTTTTTTGGTCCACCTCTGTTTTGAGACGCTTCAAGAGCTCAGGTTGTGTTCTTCCATTCCTTCTGGCTTTCTGCCATGTCTTGGCCATTTGTCTCTTGCTCTGCCAAGCTTCTTCGACATCTACGTTCCACCAGGGTGGCTACGTCCATCTCTCCTGCCTCCTATGAGGGGTGCTCTGTTTCCTATGTCTGATTTTGCTAATGACATCTTGGTTTGTTTTCTCATAGTTGAATGTGTGGAGCTTTCCCTTCTGGCTTCCATTTCTGCTTTTCTCAATTAGGAGGACACATGGATAGTGATCACTTCCGTGGAACCCCAGTGCACTCCACCTGCAAACCGGTGCGAAGGTGGAAGACACCAGTGCCAAGTCTATGACACTATCAGAGTCCCCTGTTCAAGTGACCATTCTTGTTGCCCTTTCATCATTCAAGTACACTAAATCGACCGACACCAGTGCGTTCTCTAGGTCTTCTCCCTGCTTGTTGGTTATGACGTTACCTCACTGGTTTCCTCTAGCATTAAAGTCTCCGCAGAAAATTACGTTCTCTTCATCGAACTTGAATAGATTCTGCCATTGTTGTGTGTTCACCTTCCCGTTACGGGGGTACACATTAACACTCATGAAATTAGCTGGGGTCTACACCCTAATCGCATGTACCTGCAATTCTGCATTGTTCCATGCAGACATATCAACCTCAGCTGCCACCATATTGTTGCGCACAAGGATGGCCTGCCCAAGATGTCGCCTATTGTAAAAACAATGAAAGCCAGGAGTACTTACTGTCCTGTCACCAAGAAGAGTTTCTTGTAAAATCATTATATCGGCGCCGCACAGTAGCTTATCAAGAATGGGCCGTTGTTGAGTTACGGACCCACAATTCCAATAAGTAACGCGCACATACTTTAGGCCTAGCCTATTACACTGCGATCTTTTAATGCAACTACGCTTGCCCTGTCATGTTTTCCTTCTTCGATGATGTCGTTTGGGCTGCATCTGAATACATACATTGGGCTGCATCTGAATACATACACTTACCGTCGTCATAGATGATTTAGTCGCTGAACGTCGATGCTGTGGATGCTCTAGACTCACGTGCACTTACTAAGTCGGACGGTTCAGAGCCCGTTTTCACGTTATAAACTGGCCAACTCCAGTAAATAGCTCGGCAGCACGCGGATACACTGAGAGCCTTTCACAAATTAAATGAATTATGTGTCCTTGACGACAGACCGGCGTAAACAAACCGCCATTTTTGACGCGTTCAATAGTGTAATCAACAACAAGGATGAGTATAAGTGATTAAATAAGGAAATTGTAACAAAATGCAATGAATCAAAAGAAGCAACGTGATTTACATCAAATAGAAAGCGCGTACAATCACATGATCCCTTAAAATATCAATACAACAAACAAATAAACAGAAAAGTTCACTGGAAATCAGCACTTATCTGTGAGTCCTCTGAAGAAGCCAGTGAACAGGGCACCATATTCCCCAGAAGTCTCGAACAGCAATTAAAACCATACACATAAACTGTATAAGTTTGAGGATGAAATAATGTTGCAACCACAGCTAACAGTTGCCAGCATATTTTTCTCCAAAAACCCAGTATGGATTAAACAAGTGTATACAAGGACTGTTCATAGTCTAGGGACTGAATTTTTTTAACAGAATGGATAGACCTATTGACTTTTTGGTCTAGTTTTATTCAAAGTAGTCTCCTTATGATACAACAGTCCTGTCATTTAGGAAGTACCTCAAGTACATGTAGTCACTTTGTGAGATAACCCTAATTTTTCTTTCTGTGTTTGGATCTCTTCAGCTTCATCGAATCAGTGACCTTTTGATATTTTCTTCAGATGTGGGAACAAGAAGTCTCAGGGAGCAAGGTGAATATTGAGGGTGTGGAAGCAAAGGAATGTGGTATTTCACTAAACATCCATTTGTTTTGATGAACATCTGTGCGGGCGCACTGTCTTGATGAAGGTTTCAATTGTTGTTATGCCACTTCTCAGGATGTTATCAGCATCATAGAGGCATTGAAAGTGTGTAGAATTCCTTATTAATTGTCTGCCCTGTGGGGGGGGGGGGATATATTCATGATGAATAAGTTCATCAGTGTTAACACAATCAACATGGACTTGACATGAACTAACTTCACCTGCTATACCTTCTTCAATCAAGTAGATAATGTCATTCACCATTGGATAAACATTAGCTTTGTTTCTGTAAATAGTACCTGTACGCTAAGATTTCATCACCAGTGATTATCTATTAATAACATGAATTGTGGATCAATTTTTTTCTTTTTGCTCTGTAATCAGGAGAGGGGCACAAATTTTGCTAACACATCTGATTCCGAAATCTTTGCTTAGAATTTATGGTAAACAGTAACTGCTATTTCTACATTCTCTGCTACCTCTCTGACTGTTATATGTTGGTTAGCACAAATAATTTCTCACACATGTGCAATAGTCTCATCAGAGTGGGAGGTAGATGGTCTGTCAGGGCAGTGGTTATCTTCTTGTGATCTGTTTCCATTTTTAAAGCAGGAAAACCACTCAAATGCCTTGGATCAACTTAGCAGGACTCAACTAAAGATGATGGGAACATTTTGTAAGTTTAAACACTAGTTTTCCTCAAGCAAATATAGAATGCTGTTGACTTTTTCATCCCTGTTGGAAGCTGCAGGTATGCGTTCACTTGGAGGTTTGTGCAGTGCGCATGACTGAAAAATATGATTTTTCAAATTTTGCATGTACAGTCCAAAATGGATACTACAACTATTGCATTGGTGCCAATTCATTGGATATTTTAGTTTCCTTGAAAAAATTCAGTCCTAGAACTTTATGAACAATCCTCATACTATATATTTTAAAAGTTGATAATGTTGCCGATATCATCCAATGTTAACAGTTTCTTAGTCCAAGACAAAGAAAAGTATTTCTCACACTCTGAAGCAAATCTCATTCATACACACCCTTTTATTATTTTTAAGGCTTTTTACTGACATTTATCCTATGTAATAAATGAAAAATAAGGTATTCATCAGTTTTATATAAATAGCTTAATAGAGATGTTGGATATTTCTACCAAGTACCTTTTCAATACCAGCAAACATGAGGAGCAAGAAAATAAAGTTGAATATAAGACTAAACAACTGAAACAATCAGATATATAGAGAAGTCTTTATAAATCCAGAAAAAATAGCTAACAAAACTTTTTGAATAAAATAACACCTATAAATCTTGGAACTTAAAATAATGAGGTAATTAACACAGTACTACTTATTCAAAATTCTATCTATCTATTCTCCTTTCGAGCCGAAGACAGGGCAGAATTACAATCTCAAAATCAGAAACCTTGCGTGCTAAAATGGCACATATTGCAGAGATCACTGCTTCTATAATCTATGGTTCTGTTTCCATAACAATGCTTTTTACAATGACAGCTTGTCAAGCCATCGATCAATCTCCTTAGTCGCCTCTTACGACATGCCTGGAAGGTCACAGTGTCACTATTCTTTACTTCTCACATAATGAGGCCCCGGTAACACGCGGGAGTTATTCAAAATTAATGCACTACAAATTATTGTGTTAGGGAGTAATAATATAAACTCTGAAAATGACTTTGCAAACATTTATTTATTTTCAAATATCTTGGAAAGCTCTTTCATTTATTAATTTCCTTGGCAATTGCTTGTACACAAGATATTGGGAACATAAAACACTCAGTTTTCATTGTGGATTACAAAGCTGAATGACTGGATATGTTCCCACATGACATGTTCATGTCTAAAGGACAACGTTTTTCTTTATTAAATATTTAGGTGATGAGAAATTCTCTAGCAGTGCACCATCACTTGAGAACATTCCTCTTGGACCAAATTTTCATGTAAGTATGATAATGATGATGATTGAAGTAAGATATGTTTTTTTTATATGACTTTTGTGTTTCTATTTGTTTTAGAGTGTTACTTTCCCTATAGTGGTTTTGAATAAAGTATAAATATTTGTTTTGTTCATGATTAAGGTTTTGCTGCAACGTTGTAGTTTGTCTTGTCTCTTTATGTTTATCTGCTTAATATCATTTTGTTTATTTTATATATTCTCATATGTTACTGCAACAATTTCATCTATAATCAAGAGAAGTTGGTCACATGATGAGAAAAGACATGTGGAAAATGGGAACCAGCGGGTAAAAGATAAAAAAGACAAACCTAGTGAAACACCAAAAAAAGCACTGAGGCGAGAGGCAGCAACAGCAAGCATCAATTCCCTCACAGTGACTCACCCAGAAGAGTCTTGTGGCTACAAGGTGTGACACTTGATAACAAAGATCATCATACACAAGAGTCTAGACATTTCTGCCCTGTATGCAGTCTTTGTCTGGAAAGGACAATAGATAGATATGTTGCTGCATATGGTTACTTATTAGAATAATTGTATTATAGTTCGTTCACAAATTCGTGCCCAAAGAGTTTGTTTCTGTTCTGTATTACATTGAATAGGGCAACATTTTTCATTTGAATTTATATCTTCATCATAGAGATAGGTAAACTTTGACCAAAGTATCAAACACACATATTCGCCAAATAGCAGACGTGTCATCAACAAAATATATGGAACAACCAGAACATCAAACACACATAGTCAGCAAATGGTAAGAGTGTCATCAACAAAATTGTGCACATGTCATACATATGCCATTTCGAATCAGAAGTCTCTAAGAGGTTAACAACTGTTATCGGTTGGACAAACTGCAATCCATCTCATTGCCAGTATTGTTCTTCTTCTCTCAGCACATGGTCGTCACGTTTTCTCCAGTATTCAATGTCTATCGTTGAGAGGGCATCACGAGTCAATTCTTTAACATCACAAATTTTAAACGTCATGTTCTGCACAGCTACTTGCCTTTTTGCTTTAGCCCACACAAGTTCTATTGGTTTGAGCGAATGATAAGGTGGGATGCAAAGAGATGTGTGACCATACTTTGGAATTATTTTATCAATTTGATATAACTTTGTCTTCTTAGTTTGTCTAACAAGTTGCAACAACCCTGGTTTTATCTGGGTGTTTTGAAAGGAAACATTTTCTTTTCTAAGCCATGTGATGATTTGATCTTTTGTGCTTGACGAATTAGGAACTTTGTCCTCTGGTGCTACCGCATTATGATAGGATGCATTGTCCATTACAAGACATGAAGGTCTATCCAGAATGGGGAGTAGTGTTCTCTTATCAGTCTCTGAAAATTCATCCAATCATTTCAGTGTGGTAGTCCCTATTGTCTGTAGACTTTGATTGAAAAATAAGTTGTGTGTCATTAACAAGACCATTCTCTCTGTTGCCAGCATGTACAAATATAATGCGTTGTCCTTTGCTGCTGGGAATGCTTCTTTTATTTTCTCTGTCAACTGATTGCCATTTTTTTCTCATATGTATGATGAGCATTGACCCACGTTTCATCCAAATATACTATATCATAGCCTTCCATTCGTCGCTCATGGATCTGCCTCAGGTATTTGTTTCGGCCAGCTATCAGGTATGGTTTTTCACAAACAATATTTCTACCACTAGCAGATTTTCGAAAAGTGAAACCATCGCCTCTTACGATCTTTCAAAGAGTCGTTTTTGAGATTTCAATATCAGATTCTAATTACAGTCAAACTTTAAGTTTGTGCAGTGTAACAAGTTGATTCGATTCAAACATTTTCAAAATTTCACGTCTAATATCTTTGTCAAAATCATCAACTTTCATTTTTCTTCCTTGCTTGACCGTCGCCTCTGCAGAGTCAAAGTTCTGTCCGATCCATCGATTGAAAGAATTTCTATCTATATTTAGAGCTGCCCATGTTCTGTTTTCTGTTTTTTTTTTAATATCGTAATATAACCAACCCCTTTTAGATACCTTGCAAAAGTGCTTGTACAATAACAGTTACCTTTTACAGAGTGATGAATTTACACTTTAAACTCTTCATGATTTTTAAAAATCAAGTAGTCACTTCACAACAGCTTACAAATTATCACACATACAGGAATATTAATTAATATTAAATATTATGTCAAAATACACCACTGGACCAATTTAACAAGAAACCAGAAATGAAATTACCAAAAAAAACCTTGGAGTGGCGCGCGTCTTACAAGTTAAGAGTGCGAAATGGTGCTAAGATTGTGTGGTGTGCACGTGAAATTTGCCTTTTTAACTGGTGAGTTGATTACAACAAATGTGGGTATTGTAAAATCTTAAAATTTAGGACAAGCATGAAAATCATATTTTTATATACCTCAAATAAGCAAAAATCTTTCCTAAATGTGAAAAAAGAATTACAGAAATTCATCAAACAGTTTCCGAGAAAATTAATAAACTCTGTGGGCACGATTTTCTGAACGAACTATAATATTTGTAGGCTGAAAGCCACTCACTATTTTTTTTGGTTTGAGATCAACGAAAAGTTCTATTCTTTTTATGGAATCAGTTTCATTGCAGTCGGGACATCTCCATATCCGCTTCACCGATCGCCCCAACATTTCTCAAAGAGTATGCAGACTGACTGTTCCTGTAAGATGTTGATTATAGATACATTTGCTTTTCCCATTGAGCTCTCCAGATTGACCAGATCCCTTTTTCACCTTTAGACTCCTCAGTCTCTCAATATATAAATTCCTTCTCTCAAGGAATGAAGAATAAACTGACACTGTCTGTCAATCTTCTGATGCATACTTTTTGAGTCAGACACTAAGACTGTGTGATGCACATTCTGTTCTGGACACTACTGCTACAACTGCCAGATTCTCTAGTCCATTTCTCTGCCATGTTGATGTGCCACAAAACTCCAACCATTACGCTGTCCGCAGGATAACTATCCATGTAGATGATCGTATCCTGAGTTGACACATTTTTTGGTGGATTCCCTTTTTACAGCCTCAGTGGTTCCATAGGCCCAATTGCGACACTCCCTACCAAGCTGAATGATTACTTTGGTTAGCTTCTTTTTCTCCGCGGTTACTCTATCCAATCCTTGTCACCCAATGTCATTCAAATCACATATGCTCCTCATAGACTCCTCCGCCTCAGCCATCCAGGATTTTCCACACTTGAGGTGCCTGCCCTTGGTTGCAGCCAAATTCAGAATGCAAGAGATGATTCATGTTCCATACCACGTTCAAATATGCCAGGACCTGAGTAGATTTATGTCACATTCTCATCATCATCATTGAGTGCCATCTCCACATCGAAGGTTGGCTACCAGGGAGCACCATTCCACCCTGTCTCTTGCTTTGATACTGCAGATTGTCATAGGTTGTCTTGTCCACCTTTTGATGTTACTCGTCCATGTTAGTCTTGGTCTGCCTCTGCCTCTTTTACCTTGTATTTTCCCTTCTAATATTATTTTTATTAGTCTGTTATGTCATTTAACATGCCCCAAAAATTTCATTTGTCTTGTTTGAATTGTGTTTAGTACTTTTTTAATTTTTTAGTTGTTTTAAAACTTCATCATTTGTTTTCTTTTCTTTCCATCCAATTCTACCCATTCTTCTATAAATCCACATTTCAAAGGCTTCAATTTTCTGTTCTGTTTTCTTGTCTATTGTCCATATGTCTGCACCATACAGGAATATTGAGAAGATGTAACATTTTGCTATTCTTAGTTTTAGTCCTGGTGTTATTTGTTTTGATGATAGTATATTTTTCATGGCATTAAAACTACCTTTTGCCATACCTATTCTTTTGTTTATTTTAGTTATACATTTTCCATCACTGGTTATAGCATGTCCCATGTAGTTGTAGCTCTGAACTGTCTCCAGATGTATTCCTTCAACTTTGATATTTATTTGTAATATTTTTGGTATTTATGTGTTTATGATCATAAGTTTAGTCTTTTTGGTATTCATATCTAGTCCATATTTTTTGCTCGTCATGTTTATTACATTAAGTAATTGTTGTAGATCTTTAGGATTTTCTGCTAGTAGTACAGTATCATCAGCATATCTTAGGTAATTGATTATCTTTCCTTTAATGTTTAGACCTGACATCTCTGTGATGTTTTTAAAGATTTGCTCAGTGTATAGATTGAACAAGCTTGGTGATAGGATGCATCCCCGTCATACTCCTCTTTTTATATCAATGGGGGTAGAGTTCTCTTTGTTATATTTTATTATTGCTGTTTGCTCCCAGTATAAATTACATATTAGTCATATGTCTGTATCGTTCAGATTTATATCTTTTATGCAGTCTATAAGTTGATTATGGTGTATTCTATCAAAAACTTTGGTGTAATCTATGAAGCAGGCATACATTGGTTTGTTTACTTCTATGTATTTTTCAATCAATGTCCTCATGCTAAATATGGCTTCTTTTGTCCCACTGTTTTTCCAGAATCCAAATTGCTGCTCATCTAATTTAGTATTGATTTTATTCTGAATCCTTCCATGTATAACTTTTAGTAAATTTTTTTTTACCTGGCTCATTAGGCTCATTGTTAAAAAATCACTGCATTCACCTGAGTCATTCTTTTTAGGTAATGCAATGAAAGTTGATGTTTTTAGTTCATTTGGTATGTATCCTGTATGGTATACGTCGTTGCATATGTCTGTGATGACATTAATGCCAAAGCTTCTAGTGCCTGTATTATCTCTATCTGTATATTGTCAGGTCCTGCTGCTTTTCCCTTTTTTATTGTTTTTATAGCATTTCCTACTTCAGATTTCAGGATTTTATAGCTGGATGTATATTTTATAAATGGTTTTTTTGTCCCTTTCGTCATGAAATAATTCTTTTATATATTCCTGCCATCTATCGATTAATTCTTTGTTGTCTGTTAGCATTCTTCCCCTCTTTGTTTGCAATACAACTGTATTCTGTAGCTTTTTTGTCCTTATTAGTCATTCTCTTTATTTCTGTGTGCATCCCTCTTAAATTTTGTTTACTTTCCATAGTTTCGACTTCTAGACATCTTTGGTTGAGCCAGTCTTCTTTTGCCTTTTAGCACATTTTGCGTATTTCATTATCAATTTCCTTGTATCTTGCAGTGGTCTTCGCTTGTCTTCTTTCTTCCTTTTTTTAAAAATGTTGTCAGTTATCCATTTTTGTTTTTTTTGTTATTTTTCTTTTTGGGTAAGTTTTCACAAGATTCTTATTGCTGTTTTTTATGCATTGCCATTTAGTTGTGACTTTTTCTTCAGGATTTTCTCTTCTGTACTGCTCAATCCCTTCTTCTAGCAGCTTCTGATATGTGTTTTTTACTTATACTGTATAAGTTTCTTTAATATCTTTCTGATTTAAAGCTATTATATCTTTTCGTTGCAGTACTACACTTTTCACTCTCTCCCCAAAACAAAAAGCAGGAGCCATCTACATAAACAATGAGCCTGTGAAAGAAGACATACAAGCTACGTATCTCAGAGTTACATTTGATAACAAACTATCTTGGAAACAGCAGATAAATAAGGCAACCAAAAAAGCAAGGAGAAAGTTGGCTATTCTAAGAAAGCTAGGTGGAACTACATGGGGTGCGAGTGGGAAAATACTCAGTAAAGTTTACCAACAGAGTATACGCCCACATTTAGAATATGGATCATCTGCATGGTGCTCAGCATCAAACACCACACTGCAAGAACTGGACAAAGTACAAAACCAGGCACTTAGGGTCATCACAGGAGCAATGAAATCAACACCAATATTGGAGATGGAGAAATTGTGGAGGATACCAGCACTGAGAGAACGGAGGGAAACAAAGGTACTGATACAGGCAGAAAAATTTGCTTGTATGCCAAGACATCCAATGAAGGACCGATTCCAAAATCTTGCATTGGGACGACTTAAGAGAAGCAGTTTTATTCACCAAGCCAAGCATATTAGTAGACAAACACCAGACATGTCAAGAGAAGAACAAGGAAATATTGTCACTATTATGATGCAGAAATATAAGCAATAAAGTTGGCAATAGAAAAACTGCTGAACAGTAATCTTAGCCCACAGCCTATAGTGTTTTTGACAGATGCAAGATCAGTACTCCAGGCACTACAATCCAGAAAATTACCACATCTGCAGACCTTATTGACTGAACTCTGCAAGCACCACAGTTGCCCTGCAGTGGATCATCTCACTGTGGAATACCAGGAAATGAGAAAGCAGATCAGTTGGCAAAGGAAGGTTCAACAGGCATACAACTAGATACACTGGTTACATACCATCATAAGAAACAGATAATCAAATCAATCAGGGGACCACAAGCCCCAAATCAGGATGCCTTTCATAATATGAATAGATATGAACAAGTTATCATTCACGCCTCAAAACAGGACACAATCGACTCCATAGTCACATGTAAACAAAGTTCAAGATCGGCACCGCAACTACTTGTACATGTGGACGGGCGCCCCAGACTGCTGAACACATACTTCAAGACTGCACTGAATATAGTAAACTGAGGAAAATCCATTGGCCCATAGATACAACACTACAGACAAAACTATATGGGCCACTACAAGAATTACAAAAGACAGTAAAATTTATACAGGAAACGGCATTGCAGATATAGACAATACTTCAGGCGAACAAAAGATAGATAGATAGATATCTTTTCGTATTGCTGAATTAGTCTTTTGTTTGTTTCTTTTTAATTTGATTTTCATTTTAATCATTACAGGACTGTGATCTGAATTAATATCTACTCCTGGATAGGTTTTGGCTTTCTTGACGCTGTTCCAGAATCTGCCTTTTATCATTATGTAATCTATTTGATTCCTCTTCCTATCTCCAGGGCTTTTCCATGTGTAAAATTTCCTTTTCTCTTGCTCAAAGAAGGTGTTACATATTATCAGCCTGTTTTCTTCACAAAATTGTATTAATCTTTCTCCTCTGTCGTTTCCTTTTCCTAAACCATGATTTCCTATAATGGTCTTATATCTACCTTTTCCTACTTTAGCATTCATGTCACCCATTACAATCAAGATGTCTGTAGATTTCACTTGCTTCATAATTGTATTTAGATATTCATAGTATGCTTCTATTTGTTCATCTGTATAATCTTGAGTTGGTGCGTATGTCTGTATTATTGCTATGTCAAATGGTTTTGCCTTCATTTTTAATAGTATAATCCTATCATTTTATGTCCAGTGGGTATTTATGTATTTTTGTAGCTCTCGTTTTATTAGTATGCCTACTCCTCTTTGATGTTCTGCTGTGTTACCTGAGTATATAAATGTATATTACAGTCACATTCTAATGCTTGGTAAATCAAGTAAGTATCATTGAATGAATAGGTGTATCTCTGGTGCATCCAAGAACTACCAGTAGCCCTCATTCAGAACCCTTTCCAACCTTGTGATCTGATTTGACGAGAGAGTGAGCATACCCACACCATAATCCAGTACTGAGAGCACCACAGCGTGCATGAGTGAGAAGAGCAATAATTGCTGGAGCTTCACCCTGGTCATGAACTGGATCGCATTGACAAAACTCACCTTGCTTTTTGAATGACATTGCTCAAATGTTGATTGTAAGAAAGGGACCTATCAAATGCTATTGTGAAATACTTAACAATCAGACTCCTCACAATGGTTATAAGATTGCAGTTTATGACTAGGAGGGTGTCTTTTAACTATTTTGTTGTTTAGTGAACACCACATTACAGAAGGCGCTTTTGGGTTAATGAGTGCTTTGTAGTTGTTGCACCAAGTTGCTATCTGATCAACACTTTCTTACAGTTGCCTAGCCATTTTTGAAGGCGAGAGTGCAACCCAGTCCAACACTATTCAGTTGTACTACTCTGGCACTGCATATATTGGCAAAGCAGGTGAAAACGACGATCCTTGAGGCAGCCCTGGCTCGGCTAATATAATTCTAATGTGAATAGTCCTTTGATTTCAAGATGTGCCACTAGCTTTTGAGTTTTTCTATTACTTTTCCATAGACTTTCTGTATAGTAGTAATGTGATATCAGCTCAGTGTGGACTAATCTTTGCCTCATTTAGGAAGCGGAACTAGATAGCTATGTAACCATTCTTCTGGGATGTCCCCATTCCTGCAGCTCTGATTGAAGACTACAATAGTTTTCATTACTATAGTCAGGTTCGGCCTCATTTAAAAGACTATCTTATATCATCCGGCCTTGAGGCACTTTCTGTGGCTTTCTGGATCGTGCAAACTACATTCTCAAAACTGATTTGGTTTTTGGGGAGTTTTGTTCCAATTATGCTAGTAGTGTGCTTGTAACCATTTGGTGTGCATCCATGTCACCATGATCTGTTTGTGTAATGTATCTCTTCAGCAAGGCTCTACCTTTTTTGCTCATCTGTGAATAGCTTTCTGCCCTTATTGTCCTTGATGACATTGTTAGCTCTAAGGCATATTGTCATCTTCATTCAAGCATAGAGAGAGATAAAAATTCTAGACTCCTTCATGAACTGAATCCATCGCTCTCTCTTTGCCTCTACTGCCAGTTGTTGGAAATTGCTGGTGGCCTTTTCATCTCTTGCTCAAGATCTGTCATTTGACAGCCGCAAAGGTTAAGTTTTTGGCAAGATTTCCATATCTCTAAATGCTAGGACTCGTCTTTCCTTAGGTCCCCATCGCTGGTGTAGTTGCCCCAACACAGATGATTCCAATTGATTATACCTGAAAGGATGTTTTATCCTTCTGGGTTTCCTCGGCACTCCTTTATGAATGCCAACAGCACAGGGTAGGTGATCGCTGTCACTGCAGTTTAATCATTCCCAGGGAATGTCCAGTTCAGCATGGGTCCCTCGTACATCCCAGGATAATTCGCATGGCTTCATTTTGTATTTTCTCCAGCCTATCAATTTGAGTCGTACTAACAGTAAGAATTGCCAGGGATACTCGATTGGTGCGAGGACCTTCAAGGCGGCTAATCCTTTGTGGGATTTTGTTATCACATGGTCGACTTGGTCCCAAAAACACAGGCTGTGATCAAACTTAACTCTGAGGTATGTCATCGACTTGTCCCCGGTCACCTCATCAGCTCCCATTCGTTCTACTGGTGTGGTCGTATTAACGATATGATGGTTAAGGGAGAACCATGAAACTGATGCTTTATGAGGATTAACCAAGGCACCTGATACCCCACACCAGGAAGAAATGCGATCGAGTTCATTTTGCATTGTGGAAGTGATTCCCCGTCTGTCTCTTCCCTGTCGATATACCAGAATATCATCAGCAAATGTCATAGTTCTTCCCTTCCCATCCAGCTGTTGCTCCGTGATCGTTATTGTGTACACGTTAAATAGAACTGGTGACAATGGTGAGCCTTGTGGCAGCCCTGGACAAATGAATGTTGGCTCGGAAGACCAACTTCCACATCTGAGTATCACCTTCCTCTGAAACAGTGCCGCGGCGATCCATCTAATGAGGAAGGGGTGCACCGCCAGTTTGAGGAGCATATGCATGAGATATTCAAATGGTACCCTGTTGTATGCATCCTCCAGATCTATAGCAACAGCACATGTCTCCTCTCGTCTGTGGAAGCCTTCGAAGACGTCATAGGCAAAGACTGCCGCATTGAGCCATGTCTCTTTGCTATATCTATAACCTGAGTGTGGGTGGGAATACACGTTTCTGTTCAAGGTGACAGGTGAGGACACGGGCAACTATTTTCTCCAGCAGCTTGCCCGCAGTGTTCTGCATTGTGATGATTTTGTAGGCACTGATCTGAGAATGGTCCTTGTTTGGCTTCGGTAGCGGTATTAAGTAGCTGTGTAGCCACTCCTCCTTAATCTGGCCACTCCGAATACTGGCATTAAACTCATTGGCCAGTTTTGTCAAGTCGTCGTCAGCTAAAGCGCCTATATATACACACACATACATTTACCCATATCTATATACATACATATACCCATATATATATATGAACATATATATGCATATGCACTCAGATACAGGGACAGCCATATATGTGTAGAAATGTGCGCATAACGCCCATATAACCAGAAGTCACTCTTCTGCAATTATTTCACTTTCTGACTAGATTTAACAAAACAAACCTGGCTAAATATAGATATTACATCATGTCTTTATCTCTCAACACATTCCATCATTCATCTATTGCTGTATATAATTAAGACAAATCTTATCTTGTTTATACCAACTCAAGACTACAGGAAAAATTTGAAGCTGCCATAGGAATATATTATGTTCATGTTTATAACTTCAACAGGTCTACAAACGAAGGTGGTATATGCTTATCATGTATAGTCTGTTTGGTTTCACTCAAAGTGCTGTATGGAATACATGGGGACCTATATCAACAACATGCCATGATGCCCTAGGCTGGACTGATGAAACTATAGCCTGGCTGAGCAATTGGGGATGCATCTCATTTGTTGCTGCTGGACTCTTTTTTCCCTGGCTATTAGATGCAAAAGGTAATTCATGTAAATCTTATAGCATTGTGGGTTAATTACTGACAGACATGCTGTGGTTCAGGGTGTCTAGATCACAGAGTTAGTGAAGATGATGGGAAAAATATATGATGTATCTCTCTCTCCTTCAAACGCAACATTTTAATACAGTGAATTTTATAGCACCCCTCACCCTCATATTCTACAGTTTGTTGCTTGTCCATCATGTTTGATGAAGACCACTCATTTTATTAGATTAGTTTGTGTTTTCTAATAAGACTGTAAAGACCGATATGGGAGATTACTTTCTGTGTGTTGATTTAACTGTAAAGTCTGATTCAGAATAATCTGTCATTGTGGTTTCTGCTGGTGGGGAATGTATTTCATGAACACTACTACTTTGTCTCCATTGTTTGACTGCTGCTCTTTTGGTTTTTCAGTGGCTGTAGTGCCATGTAGTTCTCTCGTATGTGTTAGAATTAATATTCAAGGCTCATTTGTGAAAACTGCAGGAGGTATTGACGTGCTGGTCTACACAGATGATTCTCTGGTTAGCCATCAATGGAGTGCTTGGGCATCTACTGCCCAATCCAATGGCAGAACTATTCATGAGGATAGCAGTGCCTATGCTTTGATGACCACTAGTTTGACAATGGAAATAATGGCAGTGACGTTGGCTTTTGGTTGGCTGGAGATTTGTGTGTCTCCTGAGTGACTCACTGAACATGATCTGCAAAGTAGAGTCAGGATTCATTTGTCGACAGTGGCTGGGATCAGTACAGAGATATGCAGTATGCCTAGACCATCTTGGTGTTGAGGGTAATGACAGAGCAGACAGACTGATTAGTTCTGTAATATTAGCTGATGGACAGCCAATGGATCGAGCGGATATAATTAATCTTCGAGAGATGTGTAGAACAAAGGACTTTGACAGAAGTACAGATCAACTGCTATCTAGACTGTGAACTGGGAGTGAAGATTTGTGTTGTCAGAACAGAGTGATATCTGGATGAATGAGATTTGTCTACCAACACTGAACTGGCACAATTAATTGTTGTATGCTGATAAACACTTTTAGGAGAACATCAGAGCACACATGAATGTGTCCAGAGTGTTGTGATGATCGTAACTAAACATAGCATAATATTCAAGGCCTTTATTACAGCATTGAATGTATTTTTAAAGTGTTTCTTTTGTCCAATTTGTTTGTGTTTACCTACCTGTTGCTTGCTTTTAGTATTTTTGACACTCAGTATAGTAGTTATACATGCAGACTGTCAGTATAGTAGTTATACATGCAGACTGTATGGCTTGTCTAGTGAGATTTGCAATTTTTTTACCAGGAGGTTAAATAATAAAAGGACATAATGGTATACGGAAGGTAATATGAAGGGCACAGTTCCAAGTAAATGAGAGAGACATAGATGATTGTGGGTACAAGATTTCACAGATGAGCTGGGATTGACTGCTGCAGGAGCCGGATATCTCAAGCGGGACAGAAAAAAACTTCAGTGTAGCAGTCATGGGAGCCAAAAGTTCCAACAGGAACAGCAAAATAGAAGATGATAGCTAAAGTACTTCATACTCATTGGAAATTATATGGTGTAAGATTACCATTTTTACCAAAGATAACATTATTTTGTTATTGAACATCATCAGTTTTTTTTAAAATAATGTTGTATTTTGATGTGTATGTAATATTGTATGTTTTCACATTTGTTAATTGTTATTGTTGTTTTGGGACTGGTGGTGGCAGTTAATTAATGCTGCTACAGTTTTTTAAAAACATTTTTGTATTGAAGAACAAAATATTGAAGAATACATGAAGAAATAAAAAAGAATATGAAATAAAGGAAACTGTACTATTACAGAATATAATAAAATTAAGAGCAAACATGTCATTGACTGAAATCTATGTGGCATATACGAGGAAGCTTAAGAATATCTTCAGTTAGAGAGAACAGACTAAGATGTAAAGCAATCACTCTCTCATCATCATCATGTACCAGGCCTGCTGGCGTAGGTGATCATGCCTCTCCACAACTTTCGATATCGACAATTATTTATCATTTCTGTTGTTGAACCTCTGCCAAGTCATTCTCTTAAACTGTCTAGTATTTTTTCTCTTTGTTTCCCTCTATCTCTTCGTTCCTCAATTTTTCCAGTTGTTACAATATATTCCAGTTGTTCTCTTCTCACCACATGGCCAAAAAATGATGACTGTCTCTTCCCAACATTGGAAACCAGTTTTTTTTTTTGTTTTCACCTCCCTCAGAACATTTTCATTACTCTTCTTAGCTGTCCATGGTATTCTCAACTTTCTTCTGTAAAACCACATTTCTACAGACTCCAGTGATTTTCTTGTCTGTTGTCCCACCGTCCAGGATTCACATCCATATGTCAAGACTGGCTTCATATAACATTCAAGAACTCCTTTTCTTGTTTCTACTGTCAAAAATGGATTGCATAGTATCTTCCTCATTTTTTGGAAAGCTGCTTTTGCCTGAGCCATTCTGCATCTCACCTCTAATCACTCTCTAGAAAAGAGTAATGATTAGAAGTATTTTATGGAAGCTGCACAGAATGAAGGCTTGATTGATGTTCTTTGTTTTATTCTGTTCTCAGTTGGAGGCCTCGGTAGCCTAGTTGGGAAAATCAACCTACTAGCTACCGACGTTCGGACCACTTGTGATAGATTCCCACTGGAAGGAGTGTGAATTGTACTCATGGTTGAAAAAAAAAAATACCCCTGGTCGACCCAGCCTCTGGCAGAAATGGGTACCTGGGTTCAATCCCTGGGAAGTTGAGGAATGGCATCTTGCTTGTCAGTTATGATGCTTGAGGCAACACTAGACAGGAGTCTCAGAACACTTCTGGAAAGGCAGCCGAGCACATATGGATAAAAACCCACGTACAAAGATGCAGATTCAAATCTCGTACCTTTATCTTTGTTCTCAGTTCTCTTTTCCCTGAAAACAAAATGGAATACACTCTGGTACTTTTCTCCATTTTGTGTCTTCTGCCTCCACTTTTGTTTCATCTGATTGTTGTAGGAAGGTGTTAACTATGTTATTTATCAAAACCCTACATTTGGTTGTTTATTAAAGTCATTTGGATTGGTGGCTACACCTACTCTTATCACTATAATATTGTCATGTTCATTCTCAAGTGGAATTTTTGGCAGGAAACAATACAGTTTTGACATTCATATTTACTTAGAAAGAAAGTGTTTAATATTTATTGTTTTTCATATGATTTTGTGATGTTTGTTTTGACAGGAATGAGATGGGCAGTATTGAGCAGTATGTTTTGTATAACAATAGGATGTGTCTTCAGAGTTTTCACATCAGAGCCATTCCAAGCTACAATGTGAGTGTGTGTATATATAAATACATTTATATATGATTTTTTTCCTTTGTGCTCTAATTAGTATATTATATTCACGGTTCACAACAATCCATTTTCAGCATGCATATGTTTGAGACAGCTTCCTTAGTCTTTGGTTTTTCTGAACCTGTATATGATTTCAAACCAGAAATTAATAATGACAATGTAGATTTGCTGAAGGTAATAAAACAAACAGTGCCATTTACATCAAAAGATCATTAGTAGAAAGAACAATTGAAGTGAAAATAGGCCTGTATGTTTTTTTAGACTACATCAGATCATTTGACAAGTTTATCATTTAGAATGTATTATTAGTGTAAGTGGATACCTTGGAATGATTTTAATCATGCAGCTACTTCTATACATCATCATTATTGGGCTGCTTGTCATTTGCAGTATGTTGCATTCACCATAACCCGTCTGAAAGGATCTCTGTCTCTAACCAGATCTCCCACTTCTTCTGTTATCATGTGCAAGGTCTCTTTGATGTCTTGAAACCAGCTTCTTCTTGGTCTGCACTTGATGCATTGTCCTGGAACCCATACCTTCCATTATTATTCTTTCCAGCCCACTGTATCTTTTGACATAGTAAAGTAAAAGTAGAGCCCCGTCATGCCACTTAGTAAAATAAAAGTAAAGAGCCCCGTCACGGCAAGTGACGTATAGGGAATATGGTTTTAGTGACCATAAATTTTACAAACCTTCAGCACATGATTTTTGGGGTAATGTGATCGGTATTACGCCCATGCCGCTTTACTTTCCCAGAAAAAAAATCTGGTACCCATTTAAGGCTGGGTGAACCTGGAAACTATCG
Organism: Megaustenia siamemsis; assembly: GCA_032433765.1. Taxonomy (NCBI): domain Eukaryota; kingdom Metazoa; phylum Mollusca; class Gastropoda; order Stylommatophora; family Ariophantidae; genus Megaustenia; species Megaustenia siamemsis. The sequence continues at coordinate 29,016,194 of JAVIAB010000046.1, read as the reverse complement.
GTTGGGATGGAACCCTACCTCTTGTCCTTTGTAGTCCAGTTCACTAACCACTGAGCTATCGTGGCTCCCATCTTTTGATATGGCCATAGTATTTTAATTTTCTATGCAGAATGGTGTTTATAAGCCAATTCTTTTTAATGTTTAAGTCTCTATACTTCAACCCAAGACAATACTTTTCATCACAAAGGAACATCTTTTACAAAGTATATTCATTCCCACCTTGCTATCAGTGCCAAACATGTCACTCACAAATAAATATAAAAGTAAACCAACCAAGTCATCAACAGAGATGAGATGTTTGAAAAAGGCACTTGGAGTGACCGAAGTAGAAAGAGAGAGGTAGAAATTATGTCATTGGAGAGAGATTGGAAATTGAATCAATTATGAACTACATAGAAACAACAAATGAAATGGTTTGCTCATCTGGAAGGCATGGCAAAAAGTTCTTTAGTTTTTTTTCATTCATTAATTTTCCTCTCTGGCCAAAGATGCACTTAAGGTGGAAGTCATAGTTCTCCATGATTGATGATTTACTACTACATCTTGTAGTAGTTCTTGGTTGTCTCTTAGTTCTATGGTATTAACCTTCCTAAGTAATTGTTCTGCATAGCGATTCTCTTGGTCTACCTTGTTTTCTTTTACCAGATGGTTTCCACATGAAATTTCCTGATAGGTATGTCTTTCTTCATTCATAAAAACATGACTAAAGTATCTCCCATGCCATCTTCTTGATAAAAAATAAAGTAAAGTATCCCCCGTCACGCCAAGTGGCGTATAGAGAATATGGTGTTATTGACCTTAAATTTTACAGACCTTTGTGCGCTGCTGGGGCCTGAAAGGGGAGTAAAAAATTGTAGCCTTATTCCCTTGCGTGTTAGTAAGAGGCGACTAAGAAGGTTGGGCATTGGGCTGGCTATCTTAAACTATAAAAAATAAGCCACAAAAACTTCACAAACATGGACAAGTCAAAGAAAGGAAAAAAAATAAATCCGCCATCCAGGAAAGATAGGGTCTCTCTGTCTAAAAGATGTATATAGCAATCTGGAGAAAGCTGCAGGGAGTCCATGTCACCGACTCACCTTTTGTCTACTAGGAAATCCTCCAGAATTGGCACCTGGAATGTGGATACTCTAAGTGAACTAGGAAAAACTGCACAAGTAACAGCAGAAATGGCAAGCGACAAAATAGATATTCTAGGAATGTGTGAAACAAGATGGTTAGGAATAGAAAGGACAAAACTAAATACAGGAGAGATGATTTTATCATCAGGAACCTGGAGCACAACATAGGGAAGGGGCAGCTACATTGTTATCAAGGGAAGCACATAAAACACTGATAGAATGGGAAGCAGTAGGGCCAAGACAACCAAGGCTTCGAAGAGATCATGGGAAAACCTGGACTTGGAGAAATGAATAAGAATGGAGAGATATTCGTAAACTTCTGTGCTCTTAATCAAATGAGCCTAGGAAGAACAATATTCCAACCTAAATGAATAGATAAAGCTACATGGGTGTCACCAGATCATAGAACGGAGAATCAAATTGACCACATATGTATTAATAAAAAGTTTAAGTCATCCTTACATGATGCAAAAGTATATAGAGGAGCAGATGTGGCTTCAATTTATCATCTTTTGCTAGCCAAACTTAAACTTATATGCAAAGAAATGCTACAACACAAAAAGGTAGACAGTATTTCAATGTAGGGTTTCTTAAAGAGCAAAGAATTAAAGACAAATTCGCAGTCCAGCGAATACCAAGTCTCCAACAACTAGAAAATACAATAAATATAGAAGATCATTGGAAACAGGTAAAAGATATGTGAAGAAGCCCTGGAGAGGAGAGCACCAGAATAAGACATGAATGACAATGGTGACCTCGGAGAAAATTAAAGAAGGAAAGAATAAGAAAGCAGACATAAATTAAAGCAAAACGAGTTTTGAAATTTTAAGACACAGGAAACTTACACAGAGGTGAACAAAGAGATGAGAAAATGCATTAAAAGGGATAAGAGGAAATATATAGATGAACTAGCTAAAGAGGCAGAAGAAGCAGCAATAAAGGAAATATAAAAGAACTGTACAATGGCACAAAGAAATTAAGCGAAACATACAAACAGATCAATGCCGTTATTAAAGATAAGAAACGAAATCCACTTAGTAATATAAGGGAACAAATGAAGAGATGGAAGGAGCACTTTGAAGAACTCTTGAACAAATACGGCCCAATTAACCCCCCAGATATACTACCAGCAGAAGAATAGTTACTCATTAAATGTAGAAAGCCAAACAAGGAACAAATAATGAAAGCCATTAAGCTATTTAAAAATTGTAAAGCCACAGGATCAGATGGAATTCCTTCAGAAGCCATCAAAGCAGATATTAACACCTCTACCAAGATGTTACATAATCTGCTAGAAAAAATATGGGAAAGGGAAGAAATACCTAAAGACTGGAAAAAAGGTTATATAATTAAACAACGATTGACAGGAAGTTACAGAAGTGCACAAATTATAGGGAAATTATGCTGCTGCCAATGCCAGGAAAAATACTTAGCTGAATCATTCTAGAGAGACTAAAGGAGGCCATAGAGAAACATTTGAGAGATGAACAAGCAGGTTTTAAGAAAAACTGATCATGCGCTGATCAAATAACTACCTTATATATAAAATAGTTGAACAAAGTTTAGAACTACAGTCCTCACTTTATATCGGATTCATAGATTATGAAAAGGCATTTGGTAGTTTAGACAGAGGAATGCTTCGGAAGTTGCTGAGTCATTATGGTAACCCAATTAAATTTATAAACCTGATAAGAACAATGTATACATGAATGAACTGTAGTGTTGTGCACGAGTGGCAGTTTACAGGAGCATTTGAAATAAGAACAGGAGTAATGCAGGGATGCCTTCTATCTCCATTTCTCTTTCTACTGGTCATAGATTGAATTATGAAAATAACTCAGGACAACAGAAATGGAATCCAGTGGTCACTGAACAAGCAACTTAATGACTTAGACTTTGCTGATGATATAGCTCTCCTATCTCAAAATCATCATCAGATGCAGGATATGATGAACATACTTGATGAGGGAGATCACAGCAGCTGGGACTGAAAATAAATAGAGATAAGACCAAAATTATTAAGATTAATGCAGTTGGTAATTAAAAAAATAATAATAGGAGAAATACCTCTATTAGACATACAATCTGACATATATCTGGGCAGTAATGTAGACAAAGAGGGAGGAACAGAGAATGATACCAAAATAAGGATATCAAAAGCAAGAGGAGCATTTGTTGCACTGAAAAAGAAATTAGGTCAAATACAAAAATGAAAATGTTCAGCTCCAATGTTAAGTCTGTGAAACATGGAGAACAACAAAAATGACAAACATGAAGTTACAGACTTTTATTTATTGATGCTTGCACAGAATAAAAGGATGGAAATGGCAGGACAAAATCACTAACATAGAATTATTGAAAAGTACCAGTGGATAAAGAGATACAACGAAGATGATGACGTTGGATAGGACACACACTGCAGAAGCCAACTGAGAGTATTACACAACAGGCCCTTTTTTGGAACCCCAAGGAAAAAGACAAAGAGGAAGACCAAAATATTCTTAGAGAAGACAAATGGAAACAGAGATGAAGATGATGGGGAAGACATGGAATGATCTTAAAAGAATGGCAAGAAACACAACAGCTTGGAAAGTGTGTGTTGAAGACCTATGCACCACAGGGAGTTGAAAGGTAGAATAAGAAGAGTTAATGCTAGTGTGATGCTTATAATGACTTCTGATCTTACATCTATCCCTGGACATTTTACTGTCTAGGTAGATAAAATTTGTAACTTTTTGTAAAATTTCATGTTAAATGTTATATCAGGCTTTGTTGGTAATATTTTCATTTTGGTCGTGTTTATCCAAAGGCCTACTTGACCAGAAATATTGTGGAATTGTTCTATTTTTACTTGAGCATCAGCATTTGTAGAGCTCCAAAGTGCCTGTGAAGTCATGATCTTCCAATTTATTATTGATCAACTTAATGCCTAATTGACATTGTCTTGATACTGTCTTATATTGATTTTCCCAATTAATTGTTTTTTAGTTAAATTAATTGTTAATTCAGAATAAAAGTGGTGACATAGTCCTTGTTTCACACCTGTTTCTACTGGGAACCAGTCAGTGTTGCTAGTTTATGTTCTCACACAGCAAACTGAATCTGAATATCAGATTTTTATGGACATGTTCGGAGTGCAATGACGAAGACCCGCAAATAACTCAATCAGGATTTTATATCCACATATCTTGTAGGAAATCCTTAGATGTAGGATTTTCCCTAGTATAGGTCAATGTAAATTATCAAATGCTTTTTTGAAATCCACAAAGTTAATGAACGAAGATTGGAATTCTAATGATTCCTCAATGATGGTTCTGAGAGTGAAAATATGATATGTCAATACATGACCGATGATGTCTGAATCCTGCTTGTTCTTCTCTTAGTTTTTTTTATTTACTGACTTCTAGAGTCTTTCTAGTATCATGCTGCTGAAGAGTTTATCAAATATATATATATTAAATGTGATTCCTCACCAGTTGTTACAGTCAGATAGATCTTCCTTAGGGAACTTTACAATCATGCCATTTTTCTATTGTTGTAGTGGGGATTCATTGCTTTACACATCATTGACCAGTGTTAAAAGATCATTTAAGATGTTATTATCTGCCACGTTTAGCATTTCTCTTTGAGATTTCAGCATCTTCTGAAACTGAGGCCTTATTATTTTTGAGTTTCTTGATGGCTTGTTTGAGTTCATCAAGTGACAATTCTTTGCAGAACACAACAAATATGGATAAAACAACTTCCTTATTGAGATGTGAGATTGAGTTATTGAGTTATTTGCGGGTCATCATCATTGCACTCCGAACATGTCCATAGGTGCTCAGATCCCCTCCTCAGCAATTCCCTCAGTGTCCAGCGACTGACGACTCCAGTTCTATGTTGGTTGATAAGTCTTCTTACACGGCCACCAAGTTTCTCATTTCTGGCTGTGCCCATCTTAACTCCCATTTCCATCATCCGAAGAAGCGACGTTGATCTGTGTTTGTCGAAGTCAATGTGAGATGTTTAGTGGTTATGGTGTATTTAATTATTTCTCTGAAATGTTCTATCCATCCTTGTTTCAGTTTTTTCTCTGAGAGCATGATTTCGCCTTTTTTTGTCTTTGATAGGGACATTTGTTGTAGGTGAATGATTGCACAATTGTTTCATTAGAGAGTGTAGAGCTTTGCTGTTTCCTTTTGCTGCTTTTTCAGCTTCTGAGGCTAGATTGTTAATAAATTGTGTTTGTCTTTTTGTGCACAGGCCTTTGCTTCTTTGTCTAGTTCACAGACTATTTGCTTGTTTGTTGGAGTCAATGAAGATAAGTAAGAGTTCTTAATTATTATGAAGAGACATGGAAATGAATTCTGGAGAATCAGACAACAGACAGGAAATTGTTTGGAGACTGGTCACACACATGTGGTTTTAAAGAAGAGTGTTAATATGGGCAGCTTAAAAGAGCAATGAGAGCATTCAGAGATAGGCCAAAGCAAAAAGAAAACCTATTGACAACATCAAGAGAATACAACAATCACTTTTTATTTAGCCATAATGATAAGAAGGTGTGTCCAGAAAATTTATCATGGGTTCACAAATTCAATATATGTCTGTGTATGTGCAAATTTTGTGTGTGCACAATTGCACAATACAAGGTGTTTCAAAAAAGTAATATCTAAATTTGTTAATACACTACCATTTGCATTTTTAAATTGGAAAACTAACAATTTTATGGAAAAATCTTAGTAATGACTTGCTTAATCATTTAAAAAAAAAAGTCATATGGACGGGAATCATCAGCATCATTTAGAGCCATCTCCGCATCGAAGGTTGGCTACCATGGAGCGCCATTCCGCTCTCTCTTGCTTTGATAGTCCAGGTTGTCAAAGGCTGACTTGTCCATCTTTTGATGTTACTTGTCCATGATAGTCTTGGTCTGCCTCTGCCTTTTTTACCAAAAGCTTTGGTGTAGTCTTTGTAGTAGGCATATATTGGTTTATCTCCTTCTGTATACTTTTTGATTAATGTCCTCATGCAGAATTTGGCTTCTTTTGTCCCACTGTTTTTCCTAAATCCAAATTGTTGTTCTTCTAATTTAATATTGATTTTATTCTGAATCCTTGCTTGTATAACTTTTAGCAAGATTTGTGTTGCATGGCTCATTAGGTTTATTGTTCTAAAATTCACTGCATTCAACTGCACCATTATTATTAGGTAATGCAATGAATATATCTTATGCAACAAATCTATGTCAATAAAAATGAGAAAGAGAGTTCATCAGTGCTATATAGAACCAATTCTGACCTATGGAAGTGAATCATGGACAGTAGACAAACAAATGAAAAGACGGTTAGAGGCCACAGAGATGGGATTTCTCAGAAGAATGTTGAAAGTTCCCTGGACAGATAAAAAGACCAATGAGGAAGTTCTCAAAGAGGCCAACACAAAAAGGGAGCTCTTAAAAAACATCAGAAAGAAGCGATCAACATTTTTTGGGCACGTCATGAGAAGAGGAAAGTTTGGAATACTTGGTTACAACTGGCAAAATAAAAGGAAAGAGAGATCGCGGACGACAAAGAGAGAAAATACTGGATAGCTTGGTGTCATGGCATGGAAAACAGTCAACAACAGAACTGATACGATGCACTGTAGATAGAAGATTGTGGAGGGACATGATCGCCTACGCCATCCGGCAGGGTACATGATGATGATGATGAATGCAATGAATTTTGATGTTTTTAGTTCATTTGGTATGTATCCTGTATGGTATATGTTGTTGCATATGTCTGTGATTATTTCAATGCCAAAACTTATAGTGCCTTTATCATCTCTATCTGTATGTTTTTCAGGTCCTGCAGATTTTCCAGTTTGCTTTGTTTATATAGCTTTCTCCACTTTTGATTTTAAGATTTTATAGCCTGATGGACATTTTATAATTGGTATTATGTCCGTTTCATCATAAAAAGATTCTCAGTTATATATTCTTGCCATCTATTGACTATATTTTTTTTATGTCTGTTAGCATTTTTCCTTTTTTGTTTGCAATACATCCACTTTCTAGGTTTAAAAAAAATTTGTACCACTCATTCTCTTTATTTCAGTGTGCATCCCTCTTTAATCTTGTTTATTTTCCATAGTTTCTTTTTTTTTTTTTTTCGTTCGCTAGCTTCGACCTCTGATGAAGTCCATAGAGACTAGGAACTGAATTTTGTTTGTTAATCCATTTTTTCATGGCAGCCATGTGCACTGGGTCCCTCACCGCACAGGCAGATAACTCCGTCTTCGGAAGTACTCATATTCTTTCCGTCCATGAGTAATTGACGTTTCAAGCCAGCCCTCGCTGCTAAGACCAGAGGGGGTTGCCGCAGAAAGAAATGAATAAAAATCCCAATTGGTGCAGCCGGGATTTGAACCCACGACCTTTCTGTCTCGAGGCTTGCATCTTGCCTCGAGACCAACCAATCCCCTTCCTTAGTTTCGATTTCTAGTCATCTTTGGCTGACTGAGCCAGTCTTAATTTGCTTTTTTGCACATTTTGCTTATTTTATTATCTATTTTGCTGTATTGGGTAGTGTTCTTTGCTTGTCTTCTTTCTTCCATTTTTTTCCAAGGCGTTGGTTATCCATTTTTGTTTTTTGTTTTTTTCTATTGTGGGTAAGATGTCGCAAGTTTCTTGTGTGCATTTCTTTATGCATTGCCATTAGGTTGTAACCTTTTCATTTGGATTTTCCCTTCTGTACTGCTCAGTCCCTTCTTCTAGCAGCTTCTTATATGTGTTCTTAATATACAGGCACCACACTTTGTATATAGAACACATAAAAAAAAATAAGTAAATGACGTCATCATGACATAAAAAAATGTTCTGCACAGTCTATTGTGAAGCAAAATGCAGTGAATGGCTGTCATCTGCTGGAGTAATTCTTTGCAGTCAAAACAGAATGATGTTATCAATGGAAGCAAGAATTTTTTTAGTTGAACAATGAACAAGTATTTCGAAATCGCGGTCGATACACACAAAGATTCATAGCAAGATTTCAAGTTCAAAGATTTATAGCAAGATTTCCAGATAAACAACCTCCTCATCACATTATGATTAGAAATTCTCTGTTCTCTGTTGATCATTTCTGATTCTTCCACCTGATCTACCGTCACAGACTTTGTACATTAGGGATGGATATTCTCGCTATTTATATATATATATATATATTTAAAGTTTTAACTCCTGATGTCCTTGGAAACGCTGTCATGGTTACTTTTTTACTTACATTTTACCAAGCGAACTCTGACATGGTTACTTTTATTTTGATTCATTATAATAAACAACGATAAGCTTTAAGCTACCACATCCTCATGGGATTTAACTCTAATAGAATTTCCTGTCTATAGACATGCGCTTGGATTGATCCAACGAATGCTATTTTGTTCACAAAATTGTGGAAATTTGTGTTGGTTTCTAAAGTCTTCAATCAGCTGATTCGTGTTTATAAGTGAAAAATGGCTAACAGCAGTGAAGTATCTATCGCTCCTAAACGTGAATTATTATTAACAGCAGAAAAAGATAGTATTTTGTTCTGAGAACTTTGAATGTGATAGTGATCTTAGTGACTAGTTTTAGAAGCACTGTTGGAAGTAAAATCGACCCCACTTTCGATTGGTGAGTACTATTTTTTATATACAATTTTTTTTTTTTTTTTTAAACAAAAATGTTGATTCTTAATTTCATAAATTCTTATCCTTCAATTAAAAAAAAAAATATTGTTGCTATTATGAATCTGTGCCCTTTTCCCTTTAACTCTTTATGTCCTTGTTTTTTCTACCCTGCCAAAAGTGTGTGGCCGTAATTTTTTCTTCCTGAAAAATACTTCTTGCACTAGATCTTTCATATTTTAACTATAACAAGTCACAGACATATGTATTAGGCATCAGTCTAAAGTGAAAAGAGCACAGATTCATAATCACCAACAATATTTTGAAAAACAATTGAAGGATAAGAATTTAAGAAATTAATAATCAAAATTTGTGAGAAAAAAAAATTGATATAAAAAATAGTGCTCACCTACCCAAAGTGGAGGTTCATTTTAATCCAACAGTGCTATTAAAACTAAAGTCACTAAGATCGCTATCACATTCAAAGTTCTTAGAACATAATTCTCTAGCTTTTTCTGCTGTTAATAATAATTCATGTTTAGGAGCGATAGATACTTCACTGCAGCTAGTCATTTTTCACTTATAAACGCGAATCAGCTGATTGAAGACTTTAAAAAACAATACAAATTTTGACGATTTTGTGAACAAATTAAACCCACGTTGAATGGTCTAAGCATGTCTAAAGACAAGAAATTCTATTAGAGTAAGATTCCCTGCGGATGTGGTAGCTTAAAATATGTAGTATTTACTTTAACGAAATAAAATGAAAGTAACCATGACAGCGTTCTCACTGACATAAAGAGTTAAAATGATACCTAATACATATGTCTATGACTTGTTATAGTGAAAATATGAAAGATTTAGTGCAAGAAGTATTTTTCAAGAAGAACAAATTTCGGCAAAACACTTTTGGCAGGGTCGAAAAACAAAGTCAGGAAGAGTTAATAAATGTTATAAGAACCAACAAGAGTAAATTCTTAAAAAATTGTTTTATAATTCAATAATACAAAGTTTGTGTAAGATATTCTAACATTTACATGAGATATGTGCAAAACTTTCATGGAATGTGACAATATCATGCAGGTATTTAATTGCACTTGCACAACATTAACTTTTCTTTGTTGAAAGTTGGCCAATAGCAATAATTTGCTCAATTTTACCCACATTCACATTTTGTTTCTTCATTTTTTTTTTTTTTAATGTATGTAAAAATATCCATATTATAGTATGAGATGCACCATTAAGTGTACTAAATCTATAAACGAGTGATTTAATGCTTCACATATTAAAAAATTTTTGGCTTGCCTCCCCCCAATTGTACTATGCTTCAAAGGAGAATATGACATCATTTTCAGGGACAAATGTCACAGCGCCTGTCATGGACACTTTTAAAGCAAATTCCGTTTTATTTAATCCATTTACCTGAATGCTTCTGAAAATGCTGTGGGAAAAATATAAGAAATGCCATTGTTTTTTTAGCTGAATCATTTGATGCCATTTGTGGCAGGAAATATTACAGTCTGTCTGTCTGTCTTATCTTATCTTATCTTATCTTATCTAATTCACCTTTCGAGCCGTAGCCGGCCATAGGGCATAGACCCAGATACTCTTATCTAAATTTTTGTTCTAGCAGTTTTCAATCTTTGTAAAGATCTTTTATAAAATCTCGCCATTTGTCTCTGTTCTGTGCAAGTAACTCTGTCTCATTGAGGGAGCAGATTCCTACTGCTCTTACCTCTTTGATCAATGTTCTTCTCAGTGTCTATCTAGGTCAGCCTCTTTTCCTCTTACCTGTTGTTTCCCACATGAGGGGAAACTTTGTTATTCAGTTATTATCTCTTCTCATCACATGTCCAACATATAACCATCATCTGAGATACTGAAGGTATTAGTGGTTGATTGGCACTTTCTCTAAATTCCTCATTTGTTTTGAATTCGTTCCACGCTATACCAAATATTTTCCTTAGACATTTGTTTTCGAATGCGTTCAACTTTGTTTCTATGTCGCTTGTTGTTTTCCAGCTCTCACATGCATACGTAAGGGTAGATAGTGCGTTTGATTTGATAGTCTAAGTTTTATGTTTGTGCTGATGAATTTTGATTTCCACAACTTTTTAAGGCTTCTGAAAGACATTGCTGCTTTAGCTGTTCTGATTTCTTTACTTTTATTTCTTTACTTGCATCCCCTTTCCAATCAATGTGACATACAGTAATATAATATAAAATAGTTTGTTTATATTTTATTAACAAGCTTTAACTTCTTCAGACATTATAAAGCACTCTTTTACACACATTAAAAATTATTGTATATTTACCCGGCTGCAAAGATTCCTTTAAATGATCAAACTCATCACCAAGTCTTCTGTAGAACACATTCACCATAGACCATCTGAAAGAACTGCTGTCTCTAACCAGATCTCCCACTTCTTCATGTTCAAGGTCTCCTTGATGTCTAGAAACCACCTTCTTCTTGGTCTGCCCCTGATATATCGCCCAGGAACCATGCTTTCCATTATTGTTCTTTCCAGCCTGCTGTGTCTGTGTCAAATGCAGTAGTACACTTTTCATTCTCTCCCCAAAACAAAAAGCAGGAGCCATCTACATAAACAATGAGCCTGTGAAAGAAGACATACAAGCTACGTATCTTGGAGTTTCATTTGACAACAAACTATCTTGGAAACAGCAGATAAATAAGGCAACCCAAGTAGGAAGTTGGCTATTCAAAGAAAGCTGTGTGAAACCACATGGGAAAATACTCATTGAAGTTTACCAACAGAGTATATGCCCACATTTAGAATATGGATCATGCGCATGGTGCTCAGCATCAAACACCACACTGCAAGAGCTGGATAAAGTACAAAACCAGGCACTTAAGGTCATCACATGAGCAATGAAGTCAACACCAGTATTGGAGATGGAGAAATTGTGGAGGATACCAGCACTGAGAGAACGGAGGGACACAAAGGTCCTGATACATCATCACTATGTACCCTGCCAGATGGCGTAGGCGATCATGTCTCTCCACAATCTTCTATCTACAGTGCATCGTATCAGTTCTGTTGTTGACTGTTTTCCATGCCATGACACCAAGCTATCCAGTATTTTCTCTCTTTGTCATCCGCGATCTCTCTTTCCTTTTATTTTGCCAGTTGTAACCAAGTTTTCCAACTTTCATCTTCTCATGATGTGCCTGAAAAATGTTGATTGCTTCTTTCTGATGTTTTTTAAGAGCTCCCTTTTTGTGTTGGCCTCTTTGAGAACCTCCTCATTGGTCTTTTTATCTGTCCAGGTAACTTTCAACATTCTTCTGAGAAATCCATCTCTGTGGCCTCTAATCGTCTTTTCATTTGTTTGTCTACTGTCCATGATTCGCTTCCATAGGTCAGATTGGTTCTATATAGCACTGATGAACTCTCTTTCTCATTTTTATTGACATAGATTTGTTGCATAAGATATTTTTCATTTTCTGAAATGCTATTTTGGCCTGAGCTGTTCTGCTTTTTATTTCTGTGGTGCATCTCCCATCTGATGTAATTATTGTGCCCAAGTATTTGAAATGTTGTACTTATTTCAGATTTGTCTCGTTTATTTTATGCTGCATGATGGTGATGATTGTTTCTTCGATATAACCATTACTTCTGTTTTCTTACTATTCAGACTGAGACCTTTCTTGTTGCTTTCTTTTACTATTATGTCTATCATTTCTTGTAGTTCGTTCTCTGTCTCTGCTATTAAGACTGTGTCATCGACATATCGCAAATTATTTATGTTGTGACCGTTGACTTCAATTCCTTTTTTGTCTACTATTGATCTCATAATATATTCGCTGTAAAGTGAAAACAAATCCGGTGACAGAACACAGCCTTGTCTGACTCCTTGTTTTATATATTGGAATTGTCCTGTTGGTTGTTAATTCGTATAGAAGCTGTTTGTTGCCAGTACATGTTTTTTATGATTCGCAGATCCTTGCCATTAATGTTTAATTTCACCAGCATATTTATTATTTCCACATGCTTTACTTTGTCAAATGCTTTCGTGTAGTCTATAAAGCACATACAGTCGAGTCTGGATAAGTAGAACTCGCAGGGACCTAATGAAATTGTTCTACTTATCAGAAATTCTACTTATCCAGACTGCACATAATATGTATACACTGCGTGTAGTACTGTACATGGACATTGATTAAAACAAATGTACTGCCTAGGAAATACCTTCACTGCGACTCTTAACATTATCAGCAATGTGGATACAAGAAAGGCAAAAAGAGAACAGAACATTTTAACCTAATGAAGATTCACAACTTAATTAAAGAAAAAGCAAGTAAAAAAGCTTCATAATATCAGGGCTTGAAAGAGTGGCACTGGTAAAAACATCATTATCAATGTTCACAAACTCCCCTGGTTCAACTCTTGAAAATTCACAAATTATTTAAAGAAAAAGTCTGTGATTTTCCTTTGCTTCTTGGCTTGTAAAAAATGTCTATTCATGGCCTGTTGAATGGCAAAAAATGGTGTGATTACATCATCTGGACATCCAGTTTGCATCATGTAAATGTTAATTTTGTCGATACATGCCAAAACATCTGACTGTGATACAGGTTGTGTTTGTAGCCCACAGTCATCCTCATCATCAGAGTCGAGGTTCGAATGGTCTGTTGATTGAATGGTTGGCATGCATAGCTTCATAATATCAGAGCTTGAAAGAGGGGCACTGGTAAAAACATCATTATCAATGTTCACAAACTCCTCTGGTTCAATGTTTAGCACTTTATACAACCTAGCAAGTAATGGCTTCACTGAAATATCAGTACATGTATCATTACTCTCATTGCTCGTTAATGAACTCTCATTTACTGGGACATCTACTGCAGGTAAGAAGCCAGCTTGTCTAAAGCAGTTTGCAATAGTTGCAGGCAAAACTCTGTCCCATGAAGATTTTAACATTAAAATAGCATCAAGGAGGGTGATCTTGAAACCATCAGAACTGAGGTCAGTATCCATATATGACCTACAAGTTTTGACAACATTGTAGATTTATAATACACTTTAACTTTAAGGTTTTGAATTATACCTTGATCACACGGCTGAAGTGTTGATGTGGCATTAGGCGGTAGAAACAAAAGTTCTGTTGCTTTCAAATTGTTTATTCTTGTGTGGGCTGAACAATTGTCAACAACTAAAAGAACTTTTCTTTGTTTACGGAACATTGAAGAATCAAATTCCTGTAGCCACTCACTGAAAAGTTCTGATGTCATCCATGACTTAGAATTGGCTCTGTAGTCCACACACAGAAAATGTTTTATCAGGTAACAGTCTCCAAAATAAGCCGGTTTCATCAGCATTAAACACATCAGCACAATTGTATTTAGCCAATGCAGGTTTAAGCACATCTTCTGTCCATGAATGAGTTGCTTCATCAACTCAACTGATTGCCTCTCTCCACACATACTTTTGCATGTTATAGAATGTAGCTTTTTGAAACGATCCAGCCAGCCAGCACTACATTTCCAGTCTGTCTGACCTCCAAGACGTGAAAAACTCCTCTGCTTTTGCCATCATTAATGGCCCATTTATGGGTACATTTGACGACCTTAGCACAGTGAACCATTTTAAAAGAGCAGTGTCTATAGTACAATCATTAGTAGCTGTTCTAGCACGCTGTCTGTCACTCACTACTGATTTTATTTTCGGAAAACAATTTTCTATAGCGGTCTTTATTTTTTAAAATGCCCGACAGTGTTGATTTAGGAATGCCATATTCTCTAGCTATATCTACTTTTTTCTTCCCACTATGTTCGACCACTTCTAATAGCTCAATCTTTCTTTTTAAAGATACAGAGGTAAGCTTTTTACTGCAAGTCGCCATTGCTGTTATTTAGGAAGTTATCGTAGGTGCGGGATTTCACGTTGTTTTCCGGGGTGAATAAAATTAATTATTTCACAATTTTTTTTTTTTAAATTAGTCAAAATGAACAGTTCGACTTAAACATCAACTTTTATATAGACGGTATTAATTTTTAGGTTGACTTATCCGAAAATTCGGGTTATCCGAGTTCGACTTAACAGAAGTATTAATACAAAGGTAAAGAAGGAAAATTGTCGGGACTCAGCCAATCAGTTCGGCTTAAGCGAAATTCGTCTTATCGAGGACGGCTTAAGTGGACTCGACTGTATATAGATCATTCTTTACCTCTATAGATCTTTCTATCAATGTCCTTAAGATGTATATTGCATTATTGGTGCCTTTTCCTTCCACAAATCCACATTGTTCCTCACTTATTTCTGGTTTTATTTTGTTCCTTACACGTCTCATGATTATTCTTAGTAATATTTTAGTCATATGGCTCATGAGACTAATAGTGCGATGGTGTTCACAATCAGTGACGCCTGACTTCTTCGGTATGGATACAAAGATAGATTTTATTAGATCTTCGGGTATGTGTCCAGTGTTATATATGTCATTGAGTAATTTTGTTATGACTTGTACTCCCAACTCTCCTAATGCATTTATCTCTTCGATTGTTATATTGTCAGGACCTGGAGCTTTGCCTCTTTTCATGTGTTGAATTGCGTCCTCCACTTCACTCTGCATTATTGGTGGTCCTGTGTCTTCATTTGAATTGTTTAATTCTGTCTTTCATCATCATAGAGTTGACTGATATATTCTGTCCATCTTTCCATTGTCTTCTCCTGTCCCATTATTATATTTCCTTCCTTTGATTTCACACATCCTAAAACTTTGACTTCTTTTCTTCCTGTTAATTCATTTAACTGATTGTGCATAAATTTTGGGTCTTTCTTTTGTTGTTTTTCCATTTCTTCACATTTCTGTTTTAACCATCCTTCCTTTGCTTCTCTGCACTTGTTTTGGATCTCTTTGTGCAATATTTTGTATGCTCGTTCTTCTTTCTTATGTTTTCTTCTTTCGTCCATTAGTTGTAATATTTCTTCTGTCATCCATTTCTTTTTGTTGATTCTTTTAGTCACTGGTATTACTTCTTTTGATGTTTGCTGAATCGATTGTTTGAGCATTTCCCACTGCTCCTGTATGTCCTGTATTTTCTCAATAGCATTATATCTATTTTGTACTATCATGCTGTACTTATCACTCATCTGTTTATCTACTCTTAGCATATCTAGTTCTAATTTTATATTTCTTGGTGATTTCTGTGCCTTCCACAGTTTTATTCCAACTACTGGTACATGGTCACTATTACAATCTGATCCTGGCCTTGTTTTAACAGACATTAGCCCATTCCTAAATCTTCTCTGTACCAGTATAAAATCAATTTGATTGTCTACTTTTTTGTCTGGGCTTTGCCATGTCCATAGTCACCTAGGGTGTTGTTTGAACCAGGTGTTACCTATAATCATTTCATGTGTCTTTGCCCAATCTATCAATCTATCCCCTCTGTCATTCGTCTCGCCAAGGCCATACCCGCCAGTCACATTTTGCACTTTAGCTGTTCCTACCTTTGCTTTGAAATCCCCTAATACAACAGTTATTTCATGGGATTTACGCTGTTCCATGGCTGCCTCTAGCTCCTCGTAAAAAGTGTCAATGTCTTCTTCTTCGCTATTACTTGTTGGTACATAAACTTGAATTATGTTGATATCCATTGGTCTGCCTCTCAATTTTACTAGCAGAATTCTGTCTGATACTGGCCAAAATCTTTTCACTGTTTTGCTCCTTTCTCTATCTAACATGCAAGCAGGCCAATTTTCATGCGTACCGAGACATCCAATGAAGGACCGATTCCAAAATCTTGCATTGGGATGGCTTAAGAGAAGCAGTTTTATCCACCAAGCCAAGCAAATTTGTAGACAAACACCAGATATACCAAGAGTCGTTAACCCCCTACTGCCCATACCAGAACAGACTCCCTGGACAGTGGAATCAGGATTGTCAATACTAATATGGACAGAAGTGAAAGGAATACTTGACAAAGAGGAATAGAACAGTATACAGCATAAAACAATAACTCTTTGTTTCTTGGATGAAGAATACCCACAAGACCTGTGGATTCGTGTGCACACAGATGGATCAGCACAGAATGCAGTAAAGAATGGGGGAGCAGGTGCATACATAGAGTACCCAACTAACACTAGGGATATGAATAAAATAGCAACAGGGAAATATTGTCACAATTGCGATGCAGAAATCCAAGCAATAAAGTTGACAATAGAAAAACTGCTGAACTGCTGAATCTTAGCCCACAACCTATAGTGTTTTTGACAGATGCAAGATCAGTACTCCAAGCTCTACAATCCAGAAAATTACCACATCTGTAGATCTTATTGACTGAACTCTGCAAGCACCACAGGGTTATCCAGCAGTGGATCTCATCTTACTGTGGAATACCAGGAAATGAGAAAGCAGATCAGCTGGCAAAGGAAGGTTTAACAGGCACACAACCAGATGCACCAATTACATCTTCTTTCTTCTTCTTTTCACTGATACCTAAAAGGTGTCGTGGTTTATATCACTTGTCGTTCTTGAGCTGCTTGAACTGTCTGAATTAGTGATTTTCCTTTGTTGTTACATGTCTCTGTCACTGCATCTATCCAACTTCTTCTGGGTCTTCCTCTTGGTCTTTTTCCATGCATTCTCAAGAACGTCCGTGATGGTGATTGGTAAGGATTCATTCTGACCAGGTGGCCAAACCATTTAAGTTGTTGTTCTATATATTCTTGGCAGGGTTTAGTTCCTACCATTTTTCTTATGGTTTCATTTGGTATTCTATCTCTTCTTGTGTTGTTTGTTACTTTTCTCAAGCATCGCATCTCACATGTATTGATCTTTCTTAAATGGGATTTAGAAAGGGTCCATGTTTGACTTTCATAGCACAAAGTTGGTATGGAAATACTATTTATTATTTGTTGTTTAGCTGGCATAGAAATGTTTGGATGTCTTAGCAATGGTGAAAGCTGGTATGTGACAGAATTTGCTTTTTGTATTCTCATGTTAATTTCTCTGTCTAGTTTTCCATCTTCTGTGAACATTGTGCCTAAATACTTGAATTTCTCTACTTGTTTTATTTCTTTATCTTTGATCTTAATGTTTAATGGGTGTCTTAATTTGCTTATTCTTAAAGCCTTTGTGTTTGCTGTGTTAATTTTCATACTGTAGTTTGTGCAGCTTTTATCTAGAGATGTTAAATGCTGTTGTAGCAGGTGTTCATCCACATATATTAGGCATTGGTCATCTGCGAAGAGTAGCTCGTTGATGTTGGAGTTTTCTAACTCTATGTTATTATTTGATTTTTCCTTATTGTTGGTTGTTTCCTGATTTATTTTGTCTTTATATATGATGAAGAGGAGTGGTGAGAGGATGCATCCTTGTCTTACACCTGTTGTAACCTGAAACCATTCTGACAGACCTTCCATGTTCTAACGGCACTTTGACTGTTTTTATATAATGCCATTATATTATCTAAAAGTTGTCCTGCTACACCGTAGGTTTCAAGAGTTTGCCAAAGTTTGTTCCTTTTCACACGATCAAACGCTTTTTCCCTATCTATAAACACTATATTTAGGTTTCTGTCATATTCTATTGTTTTTTTCACATAGTTGTCTCAATTACCAGTTACATACAATCATAAAAAACAGATAATTAAATCAATCAGAGGACCACAAGCCCCAAATCAGGATGCCTTTCATAATATGAGTAGATGTGAACATGTCATCATTATACACCTCAGAACAGGACACAATCGACTCCACAGTCACATGTATACAAAATTCAAGATCGGCACCTCAACTTCATGTTCATGTGGACGGTGCTCCAGACTGCTGAACACGTACTTCAACACTGCACTGAATATAGTATATAGGAAAATCCATTGGCCCATGGATATAACACTACAGACAAAACTATATGGGCCACTGCATGAATTATAAAAGACAGTAAAATTTATACAGGAAACGACATTGCAGATATAGACAATACTTTAGGCAAATGAAAGATAGATAGATATATTAACAAAAATAGCATATTTACCCGGCTGCAAAGATTCCTTTCAAAGATCAAACTCATCATCAGGTTGCATGTCCTCTGAAGAACACATTCACCATAGACCATCTGAAAGAACTGCTGTCTCTAATCAGCTCTCCCACTTCCTCATGTTCAATGTCTTCTTGATGTCTTGAAACCAACTTCTTCTTGGTCTGTCCCTGATGTATCGCCTAAGAACCATGCTTTCCATTATTGTTCTTTCCAGCCTGCTGTGTCTTTGGACGTGGACATAGCATTTTAATTTTCCCTGTAGAATGGTGTTTATAAGCAGGAGAAATTTTTTAAAATATATTTAAAAAACGGTATGGCTAAAACTTTACGTAATAATTGGACGACACAAATTAGAATGACGTTTCGGCTCAATAGGCCTTCAGCAGGAACAAACATACAACACATACACAAATAATTGAAATATGTATTTAAAAAAAAAAAAGAAAATAAATAAATCATTAATTTGGATTACTTCTTACAATTAGCTTTACTGCAACTTCACATTTTTATGCATTTATATATTTGCATTCTTTGCTTTGACCCTGTTTATGAGCCAATTCTTTTTAATATATAAATCTTTTAATATGTCTTCATTGCTCTTTTTCATTATCCAAGGTACCATAAGGATTTTTCTGTAGCATTTTGTTTCATATGAATCAATTTTCTTCCTTGCTATTTGTGAGATTGTCATGATTCACAACCATATGTTGCTATCAGGAAAATACCAGTTCTGAAGAATTTTAATGTTACTGCCTTTCTGCTTTTGCACCACATCAATCGAAGTACAAATAAGAATTCTTAACTCAAGAAAACAGCCCTGGTCACAAATATTTGTCAAAACCCTACCTACAAGAAAAAATTACATGTATTCCTCTTCATGGTATTTCATCATTATCAAGTGCCTGCTGGTGTAGTTGATCATGTCTCTCCACAACTTTCAATCTCGACAGCTATTTATCACTTCTTTTGTTGACCTTCTGCCAAGCCATTTTCTTAAGTGTGTCTGGTATCCTTTCTCTTTGCTTCCCACTAACTTCTTCGTCCATCAATTTCCTCAATTGTTACAATATATTCCAGCTGTTCCCTTCTCACTACATGACCAAAAAAATGATGATTATTTCTTTATAATATTGGATATTAGCTCGTTCTTTGCTTTGGCCTCTTTCAGAACATCTTCATTACTCTTCATAGCTGTCCATGGTATTTTCAACATTCTTCTGTAAAACCACATTGCCTCAGTCTTCAGTGATTTTTTTCTCATCCATATGTTAAGTCTGGCTCTACATAACATTTAAGAACTCTTTTTCTTGTTGCTATTGTCAAAAATGGATTGCACAGTATCTTCCTAATTTTTTGGAATGCTGCTTTTGCCTGAGCCATTCTGCACCTCACCTCTGTTGTACATCTACCATCTGAGGTTAACATTGTTCCCAGATACTTAAATTTCCATTTATCTGTTTTAATATTGTTGCACTTATCTTTATTGGGCATTGTGGTGAAGTCTTTTTCTTTGTTGCTACCATTACTTGTGTCTTTTTACTATTACTGCTGAGTCCTTTATTTTTGCTTTCCTTCACTATAATGTATAACATTTCTTGTAACTCATTTTCACATTTTGCGATTAAGACTGTATCATCAGCATTCCTTTTATATTATGACCTGCGATTGTTATTCCAGGCATACCCCTTATGGATCTTAAAGTAATCTCACTATACAAATTAAATAAATCTAGTGACAGCACACAACCTCACCTAACACCCTGTTTATTTGTTGAAACATTCCCAATTGGTTTCCAGTTCTTATGACCGCTGTTTGTTGCAAGTACATGTTCTTTATTACTCTTAGATCTTTGCTGTCTACATTTATGCCTTCTAAATTGTAATTATTTCTTGGTGCTTTACTTTGTCAAATGCTTTGGCATAATCTATGAAACATAGGTATAGATCTATTTTCACCTCTTTAGCTCTTTCTACTAAAGATCTTGTGTTGTATATGACATTGTTTGTTCCTTTACCACCAACTAAACCACACTGTTCATCACTAATTTCTGGGCTGATTTTGTTTTGCACTCTTTGCATGATGATTCTTAGTAATATCTTAGACATGTGAGTCATAAGGATTGCTGTGTGATGATCATTGCATTCAATCGTGCCAGCTTTCTTTGGCAGGGCTTTGAATATTGATTTGAGCAGGTCGTTTGGTATATATTCACTGTTATAGATATAATTCTATATTTTTGTTATTATTTCTATTCCAAAATCACCATTGGTTACAATCTCTTCTTTAGTTATATTATCTGGTCCAGGAACTTATCCTGCTTTCATATTGGGCAAGGCATGGTGTTTATGCCCACTTTAATGTTATCTTTTTAATTGTTGGCTTAAATCCAACCAATGTTTAAATCTCTTTTAAATGGTACTCCAATCACCACCCCAGATGTTCTTTGAGTTGTCAGTGTAATTCATACAAATGTTGCAACCAGCTTTATGGTAATCTGATAACTATTCAAGCTTTTCTCAACATCTATATATTTATCTATATCTTTATCTATATCTTTATTGTTAAATATTAATTATTTTTAAAAAGTGGTGTCTTGAGGTGTAATGAAATGCACCAAGTTTTATTTCAGCTTTAGTTTGGACCTTAAGTTCTTAAAGAGATTATTTAATAGTATAGATGGCTCAAAATAATTTTATTCTTATTAAGTTTACAATTTTAATTTGCGGAAGCGGATTGGACCACTGACTTTCTGTGTGCCTTCAGTGAAGCTGGATTAAAAAACAACTCAAGAAATTATTCTGAATCCACAACCATGAACAGACTGCATGAATATCATGTCATGGTGGGAGATGTTAGATGTGAGTGCCAAGCAGGAATTCAGAGAAGACTTGTCAACCAACACAGCACTATGTCATTAGATGTAGAGGGATATACTTTGGACGAGATCTGAACACTTATGAACTTGTGCAATGAGGATGACCTGCTGACTAAAACTACCTTAAACCTCTTCGAGATAAAGTACTAATTTTATTTTGTGTGCATAATTTCAGAAGCTTTATGTTGAAATAGCATTAATACAAAGTAACAAAAAGAAAAAAGAGGAAGGCCTAAAGAGACACTAAAAAGACATTGAAAAGAACATTTATAAAAGAAGCAATATTAACAGGCATAGACTCATTAGATAAGATTGAACATTCCACCCAGAATAGAGATGGGCGGCATAAAACACTACAAGCCCTAAGTAACATCTAACGATATCGAAAGGATCAAGAACTCAAGGAAGGAGTTCATTGATATAATGGAAACGGAAAACTTTAATTAACCCTTTCATTACTATGTCACTGCACTACTTTCATTCACCTATTCCTGAGACAAAGTAAAAAACTCTGCATAAATAGCGGCACAATGATTTTAAAAATTAATTTACAAAAAATATCTATCTATCTATCTATTGTCCTTTCGAGCCCATGTCGGCACATGGGGCAGAACCACAATCTAAAAAACAGAAACCTTGCATGCCAAAATGGCACATATTGCAGAAATCACTGCTTCTAAAATCTATAGCTCTGTTTCCATAACAATACTTTTTACAATGACAGCTTGTCAAGCCGTTGATCAACCTCCTTAGTCGCCTCTTACGACATGCCTGGAAGGTCACAGTGTCACTATTCTTTACCTCCCTCATACTGAGACCCCGGTAACACACAGGTATAAAAAAATATGCCTTACATTTAAAACAGAAGCGTGATCCACAGTTCTTTATTTTCATCTCAAAATGTTGTTGTTACAATCTTGGAAATTTAGCAGTATCTGTGGATGAAAATGTCTAGAGCTTTGTACATTCCACTCATTCTTAAAACAGATATTTTATGGATGTAGTTTCAGCTTATAATACCACATACAAAATATAGCTTTTAGCTAAAGTAAATATTTATGTATGAATAATATATCAGTTAATAATGCTCATAATAAAAATATTACAGATTGGTAAATATGAGAGTTTTGGGGGAAGTAGTATTAGTTTAGTAGCCATAATTGTCTTTTTCTTTAATTCTAAGGTACCTCTAAACAATTTTAATGTATAATAGAAGAAGCATGAAATGTTATCTTCTTTGAAAGACACAAGTCAAGAACTCAACTAAAGTATGAGTGATAAACAACTATATTGAATTTACAAAAAAGGTGGACAAAGTTTCAGATTAAACTAAAATCTAATGAAATTAAAGGCTCTAGTGTTCAAAAGCTATTTTTAAATGGAAGAAAACTTTAAAAAATCACAAGTGTATAATGTTCATGAACTCACCAGATCTCATACCATCAGTCTATCTATCTTTCGTTCACCTGAAATTTTCTCTATATCTGCAATGTCGTTTCCTGTATAAATTCTACTATATTGTTTTGTCTGTAGTGTTGTATCTATGGACCAATGGATTTTCCTGTCTACTATATTCAGTGCAGTCTTGAAGTATGTGTTCAGCATTCTGGGGCGCCTGTCCAGATGTACAAGTAGTTGCAGTTATAGACATACTTCCCATTGGTGTGAATACGTGGCATCCTGATTGCTGTAGTGCGCCTTTTGGCTAGTTGCCTATGACTTCAGTACTTAAAACTTGCTAGAGCAGACTGGTCCTGCTCAGGTCTAGGAAGGCCTGGCCAGTCTTGGTTTTCAGTCCCTGGTGACGGTTAAGCCCCATCCTCATGACAAGGAGCTGGCCTTGATGAAGATATCATCAATAAAATTATTAATATTATTTTGCTTTTCACTTACATTGGTCATATATATATATATATACATATTCTATATTAACACATTCTGTACCACGAGCCACAAATTGCAGCTCTAGTAACTGGCGCAGCACAAGAAACCAAGAATTTGGTGTTTTTGCAGTTTTATAACTTATTGATGTTTCCGCAATTATTTGCGCTAAAACCTTGTAATAAGGTCCTAATAATCACTTATTAACCTCATTGTTTCCGCAATTATTTGCGCTAAAACCTTGTAATAACGTCCTAATAATCTCTTATTAAACTCTTTTCTGAGGTGGAAAAAGCTATGAAAACAATGAAAAAGGGAAAAGCAGCAGACCTGACAGCATACATATAGAGATAATACAGGCACTAGAAGATGTTGGCATTGAAGTGATTACAGATATATGCAATGACATATACCACACAGGATACATACCAAATGAACTAAAAACATCAACTTTCATTGCATTGCCTAAAAAGTATGGTGCAGTTGAATGCAGTGACTTTAGAACAATAAGCCTAATGAGCCATGTTACAAAAATCTTGCTAAAAGTTATACAAGGAAGGATTCAGAATAAAATCAATACAGAATTAGATGAGCAGCAATTTGGATTTAGGAAAAATAGCGGGACAAAAGAAGCCATATTCTGCATGAGAACATTAATCGAAAAATACACAGAAGTAAACAAACCAATATATACCTGCTTCATAGACTACACCAAAGCTTTTGATAGAGTACTCCACAAACAACTTGTAGAATGCCTAAAAGATATACATCTAGATGACATGAACATACAACTAATATGTAATCTATACTGGGAGCAAACAGCAATAATAAAATGTAACAAAGAGAACTCTATACCCATTGATAGAAAAAGGGGAGTAAGACAGGGATGCATCCTATCACCAAGCTTGTTCAATCTATACACTGAGCAAATCTTTAAAAACATCATAGAGTTGCCAGGCCTGCAAATTAATTGAAAGATAATCAATAACCTAAGATAAACTGATGATACCGTACTTCTTTCTTCTTTTCTCTTTTCACTGATACCTAAAAGGTGTCGTGGTTTATATCATTTGTTGTTCTTGAGCTGCTCGAATTGTCTGAATTAGTGATTTTCCTTTGTTGTTACATGTCTCTGTCTCTGCATCTATCCATCTTCTTGTGGGTCTTCCTCTTGGTCTTTTTCCAAACATTCTTGAGAAGAACGCCCTCGATGGTGATTGGTGAGGATTCATTCTGACCAGGTGGCCAAACCATTAAAGTTGTTGTTGTTCTATATATTCTTGGCAGGGTTTAGTTCCTACCATTTTTCTTATGGTTTCATTTGGTATTCTATCTCTTCTTGTGTTATTGTTACTTTTCTCAAGCATCGCATCTCACATGTATTGATCTTTCTTACTTGTGATTTAGAAAGGGTCCATGTTTGACTTTCATAGCACAAAGTTGGTATGAAAATGTTATTTATCATTTGTTGTTTAGCTGGCATAGAAATGTTTGGATGTCTTAGCAATGGTGAAAGCTGGTATGTAACAGCTTTTGCTTTTTGTATTCTCATGTCAATTTCTCTGTCTAGTTTTCCATCTGTACTGTACTACTAGCAGAAAATCCTAAATATCTACAACATTTACTTAATGAAATAAACATGACAAGCAAAAAGTATGGACTAGATGTGAATAACAAAAAGACTAAAACTATGATCATAAACAAAGAAAATACTCAAAACCCACAAGTGGATATCAAAATTAAAGGAATAGACCTGGAGACAGTTCAGAACTACAACTACCTTGGACATACTATAACCAGTGATTGAAAATGTAAAACTGAAAAAAAACAAAAGAATAGGAATGGCAAAAAGTAATTTTAATGCCATGAAGAACATACTAAATCAAAACAAATAATACCAGGGCTAAAACTAAGAATAACAAAATGTTATATCTTCTCAACATTTCTGTATGGTGCAGAAACACGGACATTAGACAAGAAAACAGAACAGTGAATTGAAGTCTTTGAAATGTGGATATATAGAAGAATACCCTAGGAAGAATACCAGAAAGAAAACCCTAGAAGAAAAACTAACATAGGAATTCAAGAAACTCCCTAATGAAGTATGCACAGTAGAAGAAGAGTGGAAACAATTTAAAGAAACAGTAACCAACATCTCTAAAACAGTTTGTGGAACGAAGCTAAGAACAAGAGAAGGGAAAAAGAGCACCCTGGTGGAACGAAACAATCAGAGAAGCAATTAAGGAAAAGAAGAAACTGTTTAAAATTTGGAGAGAGAACAAGAACCAAGAAAAATATGAAAAATATGCCTTAGTTCGAAAAGAGTTAAAAGGTTGATCAAAGAAGCTAAGCAAAGGAATTGGACAGAATTCGGACAAAACATGAGCAGGGACTTCAAGACAGCCACAAGAGATTTCTACAAAGCAGTAAAAGCCACAAGAGCGAGAAAAGAAAACCATGATCCTACTGAGCTGATAAATGACAAAGACGGACAGCCAATATCAAATAACCAATGTATGAAACAGAGATGGAAAAAATATTTTGAAGACCTGTTAAACATAACAACTACCAATAAGACAACAAACCACGCAGAACTCACAAATACTGAACCCAACATCATGAAAGAGGAAATCGAAGAAGTAATCAATTATGCACCAAGAAATAAAGCGCCGGGGATAGATAACATACCAATAGAAATAATAGCAGGAGAAACAGGAATGCAATGGCTGCACAGAATATTTAATGCAGCATGGCACCAAGGGAGCCGCGATAGCTCAGTGGTTAGTGAACTGGACTACAAAGGACAAGGGGTAGGGTTCGATCCCAACCGACGGCTTCCGGGTTCACCCAGCCTTAAAATGGTACCGGATTTTTTCTGGGAAAGTAAAAGCAGCACGGGCGTAATACCGACCACATTACCCCAAAAATAAAAAAATCATGTGCTGAAGGTCTGTAAAATATAGGGTCACTAACACCATATTTCCCTATACACCACTTGGCGTGACGGGGGGGTACTTTACTTTTTTTCTTTTATGGCACCAACAACAAGCCCCAGAAGACTCGCAAAAGGCAATCATCATACCAATATGGAAAAGAAAGGTAGCAAAAGAGACTGCAATCAATATAGAGGTTTATCTCTTCTCAGTCATGTAGGAAAGCTATACGCCAAAATCTTGGAAAAAAGGCTGAGACCAATAATTGAACTACAGTTAAGTGATTCTCAAATGGGGTTCCGAAAAAACAGAGGATGCACCGACGCACTATTCACACTAAAACAGCTTGCAGAAAAAACGACAGCACAATCAAAACTTATACATAGCCTTCATTGACCAGGAAAAAGCATTCGACAGAGTGAACAGAGAACAACTGTGGAGATACTAACAACATATGGAGTAAGCCAACATCTAACCAACATTATTAAAAGCCTCTACATCAACAGCAGCTGCAGGGTCAGAACAGCAGCAGGCTACACAGACCACTTCGAAGTCAGATCAGGTGTAAGACAGGGGTGCGTACTATCCCCCCTACTGTTTATTACATACATGGACCATATATGCAAGCTAGCCAACCCATCAGAGACAGAGGAGATCAATGAGCTTCTATTTGCAGATGATCAGGCACTAATACATGAAACATTAGAAGACCTACAAGAACACTTAAACAAACTCAATATCTCAGGCACAAAATACAACATGAAAATTAACATCAACAAAACAGAAGTAATGAAGGTCGCCAAAAATAAACAGAACATCAACATAACTATAGAAGGCAGACAACTAAAACAAGTAGAGGAATTCAAGTACCTAGGAAGTCTAATGACAAACGATAATTCTCAAACGGCAGAGATAGAATAAGATGTAACAAAGCTTGTCAAATCATCGGACAGTTATCACCACTATTGTCCAACAAGGAAATAACTCTGGAGGCAAAACGAGCACTATACAATACAATCTTCATCCCAACATTGTCAAGCACCAATGCCAGACCTGAACCCTAGATGCAAGAACAATAAGAAAAATAACCTCTACAGAGATTAAATGGTTAGACAATTGACAGGAAACAGTCTGAGAGATAAGATCAGAAATGAAGAACTGAGAAAAAAGCTAGGAATAGCCCCCGCCATAGAATATATAAGGAAACAACAGATAAAATGGTTTGGCCACGTGACAAGACAAAGAATAAAACACAACACAACGAGCTTTCAACAAATGTTGTGAGAACACCAGACCCAAGGGTCAACCACGAAAAAGATGGGTCGATGGAATATTAGAAGCACTAGGAAACATAACAGCAGCAGAGGTGAACAGAAGAGCAAAAGACCGCAAATTATATCTCCCCTCCACGCTGAAAGGCAAATGAGGAAGGAAAGAAGAAGAAGATAGAAGAATAGGTAGAATTGGATGGAAGGAAAAGAAAACAAACGATGAAGTCTTAAAACAACTAAAAATGAAAAGAGAACTACTACGCACAATTCAAACAAGACAACTGCGATTTTTGGGCTATGTTAAAAGACACAACAGCCTACTAAAAGTAATCCTGGAGGGGAAAATACAAGGTAAAAGAGGCAGAGGCAACCAAAATAACATGGACGAGTAACATCAAAAGATGGACAAATCAGCCTATGATAACCTGCACTATCAAAGCAAGAGACAGAGCAGAATGGCGCTCCATGGTAGCCAACCTTCGTTGCGGCGATGGCACTTCGATGATGATGAACCTCTTTTCCAACTTTTTGAGCAAATTGTCTAGTGTATTTTAGATAAATTTTTTTATTTTCTTTTTATTTTCTTGCTGTTATTTCAAATTAAAAAAAATTCTGAAGAACGATCAGGCCTTTTAAAGATGTTTGTAGCAAATGTGTTAATTATCAATGTCATGCTTCCAGAGCACAAATCCACTAAATCAGATGGATTTTCATAATAATTATTGCCAGGGGCAACAAAACAAACAAATAATGCCCATGAAAAAAATTCACCAACACAAAAAATTGTAAAAATTAACGATTTATCATGTTTCCACATGAAACATCTAAATTGAGCTAAATTTTTAGCACTGGGGGTGTAGTCATTTTTAATTTACTGGATGTCAATTCATTTATTTTTGTAAAACTTTATTTGTAAATTTTATTTTAAGAAGAGAAAAATGAGGACAGTCACCAAATAGTCTATTTTCTGTAGAAATTAGCCTGTATGGTTTACAAATCCTTTTGAAGAAAATTCTATGCATTTAATGCTAGATTACAATACCGTAGTAAAATCTAAAGGCAGCAGGAATCGGCTCCCTAAATGAGATCGAGATGCGTGCACAGAATAGAGACAAATGGTGGGATTTGATAAATGTTTTTTGCAAGGATTGAGACTGGTAAAAGGAAAATTTAGAAAAAGGTAAAAAGTATCTGGGTCTATGCCCAATGGGTCGGCCACGAAATGTATGTATATAGATAAAATCTACCCCATCAAAACACAAATTCCTCAAAATTTGACATTTTCCCATGTTCAAACCTTCCCCCCCTCCCCAACCCGTACCTTCCTAATTAACACTTCTGGTGACCCTTGAGGGTTTAATTTGTTTCCATTGCAGTTGGAATTTTATTTTTTAAATTTTGAGGCCATGAGATGCATCATTTAATGCGAAAAAAAATCACCAATTTTCCAGAAATTTACCGTTTTTTTTCTCCTTTTTTTTTAATATGACTAGAGAAATTTCCCTGTCTTCAGCAGACATCAAACAACCCTATGTGATTTGGGAATCACTGTGAATAACGATGTGTGGTATACTGACAGACTTATGGTGACCGTACCAATAGACATTGTAACACATCTGGTCCATTAGGTGAAACTCAGGTCATAAGTCATCCTGTGCATCGAATTTCAAGTATCCTTGTTTTGCCTAGTGTGAACACATGGGACTGTGTCAAGAGTTAAGAGAAATTACTATTTTTAAAGCACCTAATGTTACATTTAAGTAGTAATAATTTTTACAATGGTATCGCAACTGGGAGAGTTAAAGATAGGAATTGTAATTAAGGGTTAACATGAAATCTGAACTATATGGAAGGTATGAGTCTGTTTTTTATTTTTGTTAAGCATTTTCACTTTCACATACTTTTAAAAGTACACTTAGGTCTTTTCATTATTTTTCATTCAGTTTTTTTTGCTATTCAGTGTTTGTTTTGTAAATTTATGTTGTCTTCTATCTTCAGTCTCATTCACATAGGCCAAATGTTGAATGGTCTGGCTGGACCCATTGCCATGTGTGCCATACCTCAGCTTTCTGCTTTGTGGTTTCCACCAGATGAGAGAGTGACAGCAACAGCCATTACCACAAGCATCAACAGCTTTGGAGTTGCAGTGGCCTTTATCTTGGGTAAAAATGTACTTGTATTCTTTTAAAAACTAACATGAAAGAATTTTGTTGGTTGAACAAGCGTTTTGAAATGGTGGTCAGTACACACGGATAGTTCAAAGATTTATAGCAAAATTTCCTGATAAACAACCTCCTCATCGCTTTACAGTTAGAAACGTGTTAAATAAGTTTTGTGCTACAGGAAATGTGGAAGATGCTCCATGATCTAGTAGGCCTGCTGTGTCTGAAGTAAAATGTCTAGATATCCAAGTCATAATCTTGAAAAGTCCAAGCAAGTCCTTAAGGAAAATGTCTCAACAAGTAAACGTATCAGTGGACACAGCACACAAAATTCTTAAACACCAGTTAAATTTTTATCATACAGGATTTTTATTGTGTCTGAGCTAAAAGAGTGTGACTATCAATCCAGGGTCAACTACTGCATGTGGTTTAAAACATTTTTAGCTGAAGAAGACGAATCGGTTCTTGATGCAACATTCTTCTCTGATGAGACATGATTTCATCTATTTGGATGCGTTAATAACCAAAATAATCATATTTGGAGCAGTTTTAATCCCAATGCATTTCATGAAGTGCCTCTACACGATGCAAAAATTGGGGTATGGTGTGCCATCAGTAGAAAACGTTTAATAGCACCAATTTTCTTCAACAACACTATTAATGCCGATCGGTACCGTGCTGAAATACTGGAACCTTTTTAGAACAGCTGAATGAACATGAATTGAGAAAGTGTGGTTCCAGCAAGATAGTGCAACTGCACACACAGTTAAAGCATCACTGCATGTTTTGGAAGAAATTTTTGCAATCACATGGCCTGCTCATTCTCCAGATCTAACTCCATTAGATTATTATTTATGGGGTTTCTTGAAAGGAAATGTTTTCAAAAATAGTGTGTGCACAATTGAGCCTGAAAGAATCAATCAGAATAACCATTCAAGAAATAACAGACATGTTACAGAAGGTAATTGACAATATGAAGAGACGTGTACAGCCATGTCTTGAAGCCTGTGGTGGACATTTCCAACACCTTTTGCAATGAATATTCTATTGGTACTTTCCAGATTGCTCAAAACAGCATTAGACCATAGCAGTAACTATTGTAACTAATTTAATGACTTTTTAAGCACATTTTTTAATGATGTCATTTACTTATTTTTTTTCAAATGTGTTCTATGTACAAAGTGTAGTGAGACTTTATGAACACCCTGTATAAACAGTGTGGTACAAGAAATCAAGGAGGATTAAAAGAAATACTACACAAAACAATTGCTAGAGAAGTCTCAACTATGGAACTAAGAAACAATCAAGACCTACAATAACTTGCAGTAAATCATCAATTCTTGAGAACTAAGACTTCTGCCCTATGTGCTGTCTTCAGCCCAAAAGGAAAATGAATGAGTGAGCATGAACTATTAAGCTTCTGGGTTGTTGTTAATTTGCTATTTATTTAATTTTGTTATAAAAATAATTTGAATAAATACTAACTTTACAAAAATAGCTCTGCTTATTATTATTATTATTATTATTATTATTATTATTATTACTAATTCAGATTACAACTTACAACTGTTTTCAATATAACTTATATTTAGGTACTTTGGTCTTTTTTTTCAAATAATTTCTAATAATTGAAACCAGGATAGCTAAATAGCCCTCTAACTGATTAAAACAATGATACCTGAATCATGTTTGTACGATAATTAGAAAAAAAGTTATGATTTTTAAAGTGAATTATACTGTGTTAAATGATCAAAGAAGAAAAAACCATAGCGCCAGGTTGGCCATGCAAAAATAAAAGCCAAATTTTTTTTTTTTTATTAAATAAAAATTATTATCATTATATTTGGTGTACATTTTAAAAATAATCATTATATTTGGTGTAAAAAAAAAACTTTTAATTGATTTGCGTAAAAAATAATAGTAATTTTAATTGATTTATATCAAAATAAAGGTAATTTTCAAGAATTTACATCAAAAATAAAAGTCATTCTCTGCAATTTATGTAAGAATAATTATAAATTTCTATGATTCACATAAAAATAATACTGATTTTCTGCTAAAGAAGTCACATCATTATTGTTATTTTATGTATAAGAAATATAATTTTATTATTAATTTTTTTTTTAAATTCATTTTAAATAATATGTGTTTACTATATATAAATAAACCAGCCAGGTATCAGTGAATTAGACACTTCAATAGCTATTTATCATTAGCTGTTCAATAAACTTATTTTTTTTTACCAGAGGTAGAAAACTTTAAACAGACTTTACAATATGAGGCAATCTGGTCATCAGAGGATGATCGTGTAAACAAACAAAAAAAACAAACAAAAATCACATTTGGGGAAAAAAATTAAAATTTTTAAAAATAACTATTGTTCGATTTTATTTATTACAAACCACAGAATGCACAATTATATTATAAGGAACATACAAAGGCATTTTAAAAATGACATTTATTGAATACAGAAAAATAATACAGCAGGCTCCAGCAACTGTCAGATATTTAGCAATGAATACGTTTCAAGAAATTATATTATAAAGAACTATGAACACTGACATAATGCAAAAAAAAACAGTTAAAAGATCTTTACAATCTTGTGAGCTGAGTGATAAACTGGGGAATGTTATTATAATAAAATATCAAATGATTATAATAATAAATATTAATGTTAATGTATCTTGTACAAATAAAATAGTGATATAGTCAGCTGATCGCCCATGTTTATCAATGGGGGAAATTTTCGATAATGGTGTAGTCGTTCAAATGCCGATAATTTCAATAGGGGTCGACAGATCAATTAAAAATTTCTCACAAATATGTAGAAGTGGTTATAGAATCAGGTTATCTTTATTATATCAGGGAGACAAATACTGGATTTTATTCTGCAATGACTTAAAGTTCAACAGTGGGCATAGTCGCTAATCGCCCATGCTTTATCAATGGAGCAAACATGGTCATGAATTTCCCTGACTGCTGTATTATTCAAACACGGATCACTTTGAAATTTCACACACTTATGTAAAAATGGACGCTAATTCTAAATATCTATATTGTTTAACTTAATCCTACCTTATTTTGGTAGTAAATATGATGAAACCGTTGTATGTAGCTGGAAAATGTGTGGTAAATCAAGAAGCAATCGTTGTTGATCTCGTTTTACTTCGGCAATTGTATCGGACTCTCATTGTTATAAAACTAATTAATTTCTGTAAAATAGCGTCCTTAAACATCGTCGGAAAACGATTTACATTCGATTTTATTTGGATAGTTACTGGTCATGCGCGAGACGCAAGTTGGCCATTTCCTAGCAACCGAAAATCCAGAAACGGCGTCTATCGGATACCAAAGTACCTATATAAAGATTTATAGCACTATTTACACGCTAATGCTTTACCAAACTACTGACTTATCATGATTGCTTGATACCAACCATCTGTCAAGACGCCAAAGGCCATATATATCTGCACATTTAATAAACATCCAGAATTTATTGAATGTTTTGAATTTTTAATCATATTTAGATCTACTAGTTGGTCATTTTTCAATATTTTAATAATTAATTTACTGGATAGTGTACATAAAAGAGTTTTGAATTTAACACTCACTTAAACAAACATTGAACATAATTGTGAAATTTTAAAAACAACAAATGAAACCTACTTAATTTAGAGCTACTGGGAAATTATTTATAATATTAATCACTTTTAAAATTTGATGTGTGCAAAAGTATCAAACCTTATGTTGACTAGGTAATGTTTACTTGATGTTGTCATACTATAGAGCCTATTTATTGTATAATTGGTGCCCATGATGAAAAGCTGATAAACTTACATGATGCTATATCTAGTATTTGAGTAATAGGGTGTTTACAGGATATTTAAAAATCACAGGTTATTGGATTATTTAAGTAGCTTGTCCGTGTGTGGACAGTGTTTTCTGTTACAGCGTGTGTTGTTTCGAAATACGCCGATTACACGCGGTGTGATTCTTGGGATTAATATTCTGCTCATGTCTGCTGTGGTTGTTTAACTTCTGACAGGCTGGTGGATGGTGGAAATTCTCGTTGTTAAGTGGGTATTTATCTTCTTTTCATTCGAGATTGACCTATCGGTGATAGGATTGACCTATCGGTGATAGGTCATTGTTTTTCCACCGTCGTGCCAGGCAGACGGAAATGTCCATTCCAAATTGCACAATGTCTGCAACGGTGGATGGGGCGGAAAAGTCAGAAATGACCAACGGCCCAGAAAGAAAAAACAGCAAAGTGTGTGGTACACAAGAGGCATGTTCAGGACATGAAAGACGAATGTGGCTGACCACCATGAAAGAGATCGGAGCCTCATCACGTACTAGTCCAGGGGAAGCCATGGAGAGGAATTCGAACTTATGTTGGAGGAAAAATCTTAAAATAAGTACTTGGAATGTTAGGACTCTATATCAAAGAAGGGAAATTGAAAATCTGATTCAAGAAGCAGAATGAATAAATATAGATATCTTAGGCATATCAGAGACAAGATGGAAAGAATGTGGGTACATAGAGGATGAAAAATATACATTTATATACTCAGGAAACACAAAGGAACATCAAAGGGGGGTAGGAATACTGATAAAAAGAGAGCTACAAAAATATATAAGTACCCACTGGACAGACAGTGATAGGATTATACTAGTCAAGTTGAAAGCAAAACCATTCGACATAGATATAATAATAATAGATATAATACAAACATATGCACCTACTCAAGACTACACAGATGAACAAATAGAGGCATACTATGAAGACCTAAATAAAGTTATGAAGCAAGTGAAATCTTCAGACATCTTGATTGTAATGGGTGACATGAACGCTAAAGTAAAAAAAGCTAGATATAAGACCATTATAGGAAATCATGGTTTAGGAAAAGGAAATGACAAAGGAGAAAGATTAATACAATTCTGTGAAGAAAACAGGCTGATAATATGTAACACCTACTTTGAGCAAGAGAAAAGGAAACTATACACAGGAAAAGCCCTGGAGATAGGAAGAGGAATCAAATAGATTACATAATGATAAAAGAAAGGTTCCGTAACAGAGTAAAGAAAGCCAAAACCTACCCAGGAGCAGATATTAATTCAGATCACAATCCTGTAATGATTAAATTGAAAATCAAACTAAAGAGAAACAAGCAAAAGTCTAAATTCATCAACAAATCCACTAGATATAACAGCTTTAAATCAAAAAGATATTAAAGATACCTATACAATACAAGTATAGAACACATACTAGAAGCTGCTAGAAGAAGGAATTGATTAATACAGAAGAGAAAATCCTGATGAAAAAGTAGCAACCAAATAGTAATGCATAAAGAAAAGCATGCAAGAAACCTGCGACACCTTACCCAAAAGAGAAAAGAACAAAAAACAAAAAATAGATAACTAACACAATCTTAGAAAAAATGGAAGAAAAGAGACAAGCGAAGAACACTGCCCAATACAATAAAATAGATAATGAAATACGCAAAATGTGCAAAAAGGCAAAAGAAGACTAGCTCAGCCAAAATGTATAGAAATAGAAACTATGGAAAGCAAACAAGACTTAAGAGGAATGCACACAGAAATAAAGAGAATGACTAATAAAAATAAAAAAGACACAGAAGGTGGATGCATTGCAGACAAAAAAGGAAAAATGTTAACAGACAATAAAGATATTATAGATAGAAGGCAGGAATATATAACAGAACTATTTCATGATCAAAGGGACAAGAAACCAGTTATAAAATGTACATCAGGCTATAAAATCTTAAAATCTGAGGTGGAAAAAGCTATAAAAACAATGAAAAAGGGAAAAGCAGCAGGACCTGACAGCATACAGATAGAGATGATACAGGCACTAGAAGATTTTGGCATTGAAATGATTACAGATATATGCAACGACATATGCCACACAGGATACATACCAAATGAACTAAAAACATCAACTTTCATTGCATTGCCTAAAAAGTATGGTGCAGTTGAATGCAGTGACTTTAGAACAATAAGCCTAATGAGCCATGTTACAAAAATCTTGCTAAAAGTTATACAAGGAAGGATTCAGAATAAAATCAATACTGAATTAGATGAGCAGCAATTTGGATTTAGGAAAAATAGTGGGACAAAAGAATCCATATTCTGCATGAGAACATTAATCGAAAAATTCACAGAAGTAAACAAACAAATATATGCCTGCTTCACAGACTACACTAAAGCTTTTGATAGAGTACACCACAAACAACTTGTAGAATGCCTAAAAGAGATACATCTAGATGACATGGACATACGACTAATATGTAATCTATACTGGGAGCAAACAGCAATAATAAAATATAACAATGAGAACTCTATACCCATTGATAGAAAAAGGGGAGTAAGACAGGGATGCATCCTATCACCAAGCTTGTTCAATCTATACACTGAGCAAATCTTTAAAAACATCATAGAGATGCCACGCCTACAAATTAATGGAAAGATAATCAATAACCTAAGATATGCTGATGATACTGTACTATCTATCTATCTATCTATTGACCTTTCGAGCCGTAACCGGCCCATAGGGCGTAGACCAAGATACACCTTCTCCTATATGAATTTTTGTTCTAGCAGTTTTCTTTTAAAGATATTTTATCAAATCTCGCCATCTGTCTCTGTTCTGTGCAAGCAGTTCTATCTCATTGAGGGAGCCGATTCCTGCTGCTCTTGCCTCTCTCATCAATGTTCTTCTCAGTGTCTCCCTGGGTCTTCCTCTTTTTCTTTTACCTGTTGTTTCCCATATGAGGGCTTGCTTTGCTATTCGATTATTATCTCTTCTCATCACATGTCCAACGTATGACCATCGTCTTTTCTTTATTACTGAAGATATTAGTGGTTGATTGGCGATTTCTCTAATTTCCTCATTTGTTTTGAATTCATTCCATTCTATACC
Organism: Megaustenia siamemsis; assembly: GCA_032433765.1. Lineage (NCBI taxonomy): Eukaryota > Metazoa > Mollusca > Gastropoda > Stylommatophora > Ariophantidae > Megaustenia > Megaustenia siamemsis. Next base: position 28,979,377 of record JAVIAB010000046.1, on the reverse strand, counting down.
AAGTATTTTCCTTAGACATTTATTTTCGAATGCGTTCAACTTTGTTTCTATATCTCTTGTTGTTTTCCAGCTTTCACACGCATACGTAAGGGTTGATAGTACATTTGATTTGAATAGCCTAAGTTTTGTGTTTGTGCTAATGAGTTTTGATTTCCACAACTTTTCAAGGCTTCTGAAAGACGCCAGCTAGCTTTAGCCAGTCTGATTCTAATTTCTTTGCTTATATACCCTTCTCGATCAATGTGACTTCCAAGATAGATACTGTACTACTAGCAGAAAATCCTAAAGATCTACAACAATTACTTAATGAAATAAACATGATAAGCAAAAAATATGGACTAGATATGAATAACAAAAAGACTAAAACTATGGTCATAAACAAAGGAATTACTCAAAACCCATAAGTGGATATCAAAATTGAAGGAATAGACCTGGAGACAGTTCAGAACTACAACTACCTTGGACATACTATAACCAGTGATGGAAAATGTACAACCTTAAATAAACAAAAGAATAGGAATGGCAAAAAGTAATTTTAATGCCATGAAGAACATACTAAATCAAAACAAATAACACCAGGGCTAAAACTAAGAATAGCAAAATGTTACATCTTCTCAATATTCTTATATGGTGCAGAAACATGGACATTAGACAAGTAAACAGAACAGAGAACTTAAGCCTTTAAAATGTAGATATATAGAAGAATAAGTAGAATTTGATGGAAGGAAAAGAAAACAAATGACGAAGTCCTAAAACAACTAAAAATGAAAAGAGAACTACTAAACACAATTCAAACAAGACATGCGATTTTTGGGCCATGTTAAAAGACACAACAGCCTACTAAAAGTAATCTATCTATCTATCTATTGTCCTTTCGAGCCGAAGACGGCACATAGGGCAGAACCACAATCTGAAAAACAGAAACCTTGCGTGCCAAAATGGCACATATTGCAGAGATCACTGCTCTAAAATCTATGGCGCTGTTTCCATAACAATACTTTTTACAATGACAGCTCTAAAAGTAATGCTGGAGGGGAAAATACAAGGTAAAAGAGGCAGAGGCAGACCAAGACTAACATGGAGGAGTAGCATCAAAAGATGGACAAATCAGCCTGTGACAACCTGCACCATCAAAGCAAGAGACAGAGCAGAATGGCACTCCATGGTAGCCAACCTTCGATGCGGAGATGGCACTTGATGATGATGATGATGGTGATGAAGTAGCTTGTGTCACTGTTTCTTTGTAAACCATTATTTTGTTTATTAAAAACAGAAGTTATAGTAATATATTGCCTCATTGAGTTTGACTTTTTATTTTAATACAGGCCCCTATCTGATGGCATCTGGAGGTCCTGCAAGTGTGATCAACAATGTAACAAATATAAGCACTAACAATCTGTAAGTGTTATCTTTCATTCATGCACTATTATTATACTATCATCATCATCATCATCATCAAGTACCGGGCCTGCTGGCATAGATGTTCATGTCTCTCCACAACCTTCAATCTCATCAGCTATTTATCATTTCTGTTGTTGACCTTCTGCCAAGCCATTCTCTTAAGCTGTCTGGTATTTTTTCTCTTTGCTTCCCTCTATCTCTTCATCCCTCAAGTATTCCAGTTGTTCTCTTCTCATTACATGACCAAAATATGATGATTTTTCTTCCTAATATTGGAAATTAGCTCTCTTATTGCTTTGACCCTTTTCAGAACATTTTCATAACTCTTCTTATCTGTCCATGGTATTCTCAACATTCTTCTGTAAAACCACATTTCTACAGACTCCAGTGATTTTCTTGTCTATTGTCCTATTGCCCATGATTCACATCCATATGTTAAGATAAAACATAACATTTAAGAACTCTTTTTCTTGTTTCTATTGTCAAAAATGGATTGCATAGTATCTTCCTCATTTTTTGGAAAGCTGCTTTTGCCTGAGCCATTCTACATCTCACCTCTTTTGTACATCTTCTGTTTGAGGTTAATAAAGTTCCCAAATATTTAAATTCATTTACCTGTTTTAATATTGTTCCACTTGTCTTTATTTTGCACTGAGATCTGATGTCTTTTTTTTTATTTGTTGAAACATTCCCAATTGGTTTTTCCAATTCTTATGGCCGCTGTTTTTTTGCCAGTACATGTTCTTTATTATTCTTAGATCTTTGCTGTCTATGTTTATGCTTTCTAAATTGTGATTATTTCTTGGTGCTTTACTTTGTCAAATGCTTTGGCATAATCTATGAAACATAGGTATAGATCTGTTTTCACCTCTATGGCTCTTTCTACTAAAGATCTTATGATATAAATGGCATTGCTTGTTCCTTTATCTCCAACAAAACCACACTGTTCATTGCTAATTTCTGGACTGATTTTGTTTAGCACTCTTTGCATGATGATTCTTAGTAATATCTTAGTCATGTGACTCATAAAGTTTATTGTGCAATGATCATCACATTCAATTGCACCAGATTTCTTTGGTAGGGCTATGAACATTGATTTGAGCAGGTCGTCTGGTATATATCCGCTGTTGTAGATATCATTCAATATTTTTGTTATTATTTCTATTATAAAATCACCCATGGCTTCAATCTCTTCTTTAGTTATATTATCTGGTCCAGGAGCTTTGCCTGCTTTCATATTGCACAAGGCATCTTTCACTTCTTTTCTGAGTATTTCTGGTCCTTCTCCATTATCTTTAATATTTACTTCTGTTTGTTCATCATTATAAAGATCTTTAATGTATTTTGTCCATCGTTCCCTTAATGCTTTCTTGTTCAATCAACAGTTCTCCTTTCTTTGATCTTAAACATCCAGTTTTTGATTGTGTTTTCTTCCGGTTAATTCTTCAATTTGTTTGTATATAGCTTTAGCATCTCCGTTTTGTTGCATTTCAATCTCTTTGTATCTCTGTTTTAGCCATGTTTCTTTTGCTTCATTGCATTTTATTACAATTTCTTTATTTAATCTCTTATACTCATCTTTATTTTCTTTAATTCTTCTTCTTGTATCCATTAGCTGCAAAATGTCAACTGTCATCCATTTCTTTCTTGAATTTGACCTCACTGGTGAACTCTTTTGATGTTTGTTACATTGATTCTTTTAGCAATTCCCACTGTTCATCAATGCTTTGTATCTTCTCTGTTACATTGTACCGGTTCTGAATTGTGATTTTATATTTGTCTTGCAGCTTCTTGTCTGATTTGAGTAAATTCAAATTAACTTGATGTTAACTGAGGCTTGTTTTGTTGTTTTTCTAATTTTACTCTAAGCTTTCCCACAACGGGTGTCGGTTTAGCGCAATCGATAGGCGGTTGGCTTACCACGGCAACAGCCGGGGTTCGTAATCCTGGCGAGGACACCTGGGTTTTACTAATTCCCTAAAAATTAGTAGGAGCCGCGATAGCTCAGTGGTTAGTGAACTGGACTACTACGGACAAGGGGTAGGGTTCGATCCCAACCGACGGCTCCGGGTTCACCAGCCTTAAATGGGTACCGGATTTTTTCTGGAAAGTAAAAGCAGCACGGGCGTAATACCGACCACATTACCCCAAAAATCATGTGCTGAAGGTCTGTAAAATATAGGGTCACTAACACCATATTTCCCTATACGCCACTTGGCGTGACGGGGGGTACTTTACTTTACTTTACTTTCCCACAACTGGTACATGATCACTATTGCAATCTGCCCCTGGTCTAGTTTTCACACACACCAGACTGTTTCTAAATCTACTGCTTATCATTATGTAATCAATTTGATTATGTGCATTGTCTCCTGGGCTTTTGCATATCCACAGACGTCTTGGTCATTGCTTAAACCAGGTGTTTCCTAACATCTTGTTGTGTGTTCTTGCCCAGTCAATAAGTTTCTCACCTCTTTCATTCCTCTCGCCTAAGCCATAATGACCAACTACTTCCTCAACTCTTTCCTTTCCTACTTTTGCGTTAAAATCCCCTAGAACTATGGTGTTTTCATGTAGTTTGCATTCACGAAGTGCCTCATTTAACTCGTTGTAAAATTTATCAATTGTTTCCTCTAGACTGTCTGCTGTTGGTGCATAAATTTGTATAAGATTTATGTCTATTGGCTTTCCATTCAATTTCACTTAAAGGACTGTCAGATATTGGGTAAAAGCCTTTCACTGTTCTTGCTCTTTCTGCATCCAAGATGGTGCCTTCTCCTCTTTGGTGTTCAGTACCTCCAGAATAGATTTAGATTATTTTATATTTAGCAGAATACATATCCCCTGATCCGGTGCATCTCATTTCACAAAATCCCAGTAATTGTAAACCCATTCTTTTCATTTCTTGTATGATGTTTTCTAGTTTACCTTTCTGCATGAGTGTTCTCATAATCCAAGCACCTATCTTTAGAGTTTGTTTTATCTTTATTTTGCTTACAGTAGCTTTATGATGATCGGGTATCACCTGTAGCACATGATGTCACCTACCGAACGAGGGTTTTCCATTGGAATCCCCCTTAACGTTGTTGTCGTGATTTCTATTATTGTGGTGATTCATAATTGTACCCTCCCTTACTTCGGTAGCCTAGTTGGGGGCCTCGGTAGTCTAATTGGGGGCCTCGGTAGCCTGATTGGGAAAACTACCCGACTGGACTACCGACATTCGGACAACTCGTGTTCGATTCCCACTGGGAGCAGTGTGAATTGTACTCGTGGTTGGGAAAAAAAAAAAAAAAAAAAATATCCCCATGGTCGACCCAGCCGTTGGCAGAAATGGGTACTAGGGTATTACACTGGGAAGGTGAGGAATGTCGCTTCGCATCTGAGTTTCGATGCTTGAGGCTACACTATACAGAAATATCCGAACATTTCTGGATAGGCGGCCGAGCACATAAGGGTGTAAACTCACGTGCTAAGATGCCGGTTCAAGTCTCGTACTTTACCTTTTACCTTTACCCTCCCTTAGCCTTTTACTCTCCCGAGCTTACCTGCAAGGCAGCAGGGCAGCCACAGCTTGTACTGTTTACTGCATACAGTAGCAGATAAAATTGCCCGACCTGACATCAGATATATATTATAATATCATTAGTTTTTTAATGATTTTCACAGATGGCATATTAGTGTGTATGTCACGATCAGTAGGCCAAAGTGTTAATAATCAAAGCTTGATGGGAGCATTATAAATGTAAAAGAATGTGTGCCAAAATCACATGCTTCTAGTTATGTCTGTGTAGGCCTCAACAATATTCATTGTGTACATTGGAATTGTGCTTATGCCAGTCAATGTGGCTCATTCTCGAAAGTCTTATGTAGAGCAAAGTAGACATCTTAGCCCTAGAAAAACTGTGCCTGGAAACAAGATACTACATATAACAAGTTTCAACTGTTACTACACCAGGTGACTGGTTTAGACAATCCTCACATGCACTAATATTGTAGTGTCGAAGGTGAACATGTCTCAGTGCTACAGTGATGAGAGGAAATTTCAGGCCATCAGGATTCACACTGACAACTACTTGTTTTAGTTAACATTTATGCTTGTAATGAGAAAATTTACTTTCACAGATGGCCATGCATTAGAGAATTTACTTGCCTCAAGAGAAGTCTTATTTCTTTAGAGTAATATTAACACTACAGGCAAATAGTGGGAAAACTTTTCTTCCAACAAACAAGGTATGGAACTTGGAGATGTACTTGAAGACACTGATCTTGTTTGCATCAACAGTCATTGTCACTAGAATGGCAAGTGAACCAGGGTATGATGACAACACTATTGATCTAACACTGGCATTCCCAATGCTCACATCATCATACTGATGGAATGCTCTGGGACCACCATATCAGTGGTAATTTCTTCTGCACACTTGTATACTTGTAGAGGAAGGCAAATACATAAAACCCAAGCCTTGTGTGCAATCTTTTTCATGCATGACATTACAAGACATTGAGAGTAAGATAAGACGGAATAGCACAGAACTCACAACTGCAAGAGGAAAACTTGGAACAACACCCTGGTGAAATGATGAAGTGGAGAGATCCTGAATAGATAAGCAACAAGTGGTTGGAGTGGGTCAAAAGAGAGGTGGCAGAATCACCCAGTATAACCATTTTCTGCATCTGCAACAAAATGTTATAAAATTTGCTTATTTCAATACATAATAAAGGAAGTTAAAAGGGTGAAAGACTACGCCAAAGCTTTTGTTAGAGTACACCACAAACAACTTATAGAATGCCTAAAAGAGATACATCTAGATGACATGGGCATATGACTAATATGTAATCTATACTGGGAGCAAACAGCAATAATAAAATATAACAAAGAGAACTCTACACCCATTGATATAATATGAGGAGTACGACAGGGATGCATCCTATCACCAAGCTTGTTCAATCTATACACTCAGCAAATCTTTAAAAACATCATAGAGATGCCAGGCCTACAAATTAACTCTTTCTGTACGGAAGCTTTTTATCGACGCAACGGAAGAGATTTTAGAGACAAAATTGTTCATGGTTTTAAGAATCAATCTACATATTTATATTTATCTAACATATAACATATTATATATGAATGTTTAGATAATTGAACAAGGTATTAGATTTCACCAATATCCAGATGATACAAGGCATGTGTGAAAAGGATATGGTTTGATGGCGTTCACACTAATAAAATTGAGCGTGGCGCACCATGTGGAGGAACGTACGCAACCGAAACGGAAATGGCGCACCATGCGGCGGATCATACAGAAAGAGTTAATGGAAAGATAATCAATAACCTAAGATATGCTGATGATACTGTATTACTAGCAGAAAATCCTAAAGATCTACAACAATTACTTAATGAAATAAACATGATAAGCAAAAAATATGGACTAGATATGAATATCAAAAAGACTAAAACTATGATTATAAACAAATGAATTACTCAAAACCTACAAGTGGATATCAAAATTGAAGGAATAGACCTGGAGACAGTTCAGAACTACAACTACCTTGGATATACTATAACCAGTGCTGGAAAATGTACAACTTAAATAAACAAAAGAATAGGAATGGCAAAAAGTAATTTTAATGCCATGAAGAACATACTAATATCGAAACAAATAACACAAGGGCTAAAACAAAGAATAGCAAAATGTTACATCTTCTCAATATTCCTATATGGTGCAGAAACATGGACATTGGACAAGAAAACAGAACAGAGAATCGAAGCCTTTGAAATGTGGTTATATAGAAGAATAGGTAGAATTGGATGGAAGGAAAAGAAAACAAACGACGAAGTCTTAAAACAACTAAAAATGAAAAGAGAACTATTAAACACAATTCAAACAAGACAACTGCGATTTTTGGGCCATGTTAAAAGACACAACAGCCTACTGAAAGTAATCCTGGAGGGGAAAATACAAGGTAAAAGAGGCAGAGGCAGACCAAGACTAACATGGATGAATAACATCAAAAGATGGACAAATCAGCCTATGACAACCTGCACCATCAAAGCAAGAGACAGAGTAGAATGGTGCTCCATGGTAGCCAACCTTCGTTGCAGAGACGGCACACGATGATGATGAAAAGGGTGAAGGGGACAGAGTTTTGTGGGGGCATGAGTAATGACAAATCACTGAAGTTGTTCTTATGACTGCACAGTAGTATGAATGTTGCAATGAAGAATAAGCACGTAATGGATTTCCAGAGATGAAATCCACCTGTTAGAAAATGGAGAAGCAAGATCAGGACTTTGCACTCTTAATATTTATATCTAGAGCAGGTGCTTTTTAGTGTGTCTCAAGATGTCGGTCTGTTGTTAAGGACGCCGATTTTCATTTATGTTTAAAAAGCCCACAGTGTAACCATGTGCTGAAGAGCTCATTGACTGGCGTTACAAAACTAAATCAATTGCATCTCTTCCTGGTGTGGAGTATCAGGTGGTGCCTTGGTTAATCCTAACAAAGCATCACTTGCATGGTTCTCCTATAACAATCACATTGTTAACATCGGTTGTATGAATGGGAGCTGATGGAGTGACTAGTGACAGGTTGATGACATACCTCGAAGTTAAGTTTAATAACAGCCTGTGTTTTAAGGACCATGTAACCATGTAATAACAAAATATCGCAAAGGATTAGCCGTGTTGAAGGTCATAGTAGCTGCCAACATTGGGCAGAGGCTACTTACCCTTCTGTTACAAGGACTAGTCCTCGCACCAATTGAGTATGCCCTAGCAAATCTTACTGTAAGGACAGCACAAGTTGACAGGCTGGAGAAAATGGAAAATAAAATGTATGCTCCGCAGTCGCATGTTGCAAATCTCCTATCTTGTAAAGGTGTGCTCTGAGGCCAACAGTGACCTGTTCTGAGTCTGAATATCTTAGTTTGCTCATGTCTGTCATGTTGTGGCTCATATTTTCCATATAACTCTCTCCATTCTGCTTTGTTTCTGGATTGTCCTTATTTCTTTGAGGCTCTAGGGTTGGTTGGACAGTGTAAGGTTCCCACCTGCTTATTCGCTGCTACATCTGTTCATCTGCTTTCTTATTTCCGGGTATGCCACAGTGTGCAGGTCCACTGCCGGACTAGATCTCTCTTTTCAGCCAACATTGTTTTTCTTAATGCCATGATGAATTGTGGAGAGCTGCAGTTTTATACCATGCGCCAAATGTCACTGGAAGATTGTGCTGTTATAGTATTTCTGTGATATTTATCTGTTTGTCTACATGTCCATCTGTCTTAAGTTTAGCCAGTTTTTATTGTTGTGTCAATTTATTGGTAATTATTCTCTATTTTCAAGAGATGACTGAACCCTTTTATTTCTATCTTTTATGTATTGATGTAAGGTGTAGTTTCAACGATTTTTTAATGTCATTATTTTTTCTCATTCTGTCCTGTGAGTTTATAAAAATAATTTATCTCAATCTTTTCTTTTCACATATTGTAATTTGTTTTTGATGTTTTTGTTAAATATATATATAAATAAATACAGTGTGTATTTTCATTCAAATTTTGTTGCAATATCCTCATGTGGTAACAAAAAATACAGGTTCTGTAGTGAATGGGACACACTGTACTATACTTTTATTTCTCTGATTTCTAAAGTGACAAAATTGTTCTAAACTATCTATGTATGTTACTGATATTTAACTAATGCCTACATTTCAGATTACAAGAGACTGATAATGGCACAGGTAAATTAAATATCACTTTTGTTGCTCTTTATTCTATACTATCGAGACACTGCTTAATTTTGTTAACTATTTGTTCTGTTGTTTGATTTAGTATGTCTCACTAAGTTAGTTGTTGTTTCCATCACCCATCTGTGTCTTTTAGGAAATTATAATAAATTATCAGGGGTGGGTAGCGGAGTGGATTGAAGTGGTTATTTTCCAGGAATCTTTAAAGTGGTGGAGATTTGGGTGGAAGGGAGGTGGGGGATGTGAGAAAACTTTGACTTATATATTATGCTGGCATGAGTCTGTTCTGATGGTCTCAGCCATGATCATTCAGATCTAATACCATGCAACATTATAACTCAATTGAAGTTCTACTATAAGATGAGGTTTTAAGTATTAAAGCTTTACATAGAACACCTGTGCAAATTTGCTCCTCAGACTTGTCTCCACCATAACATGGTACACCATAAAGTGGTAGAGAAGCCTGTGTGCTCATATTCCTCAGAACAATTCTAGTGGTAGCAATGCTACCAAGGGATCACCCAAACTGGACAGGTCAAAGGGCTGTGGCCAGAAAAAGTGAGACACAGACATGTTTAAATCGTATGCACTGGTCTACATGCCTAGTATAACAGTGCATTGTAATTCTCAACATGAAGACGTCACAGTCTAGAATAAATTGATATGGTGCTCATCCTGTGGAGTTTCAATAGGCAGCAAGAATGCTTCAGCCTCAAAAGAGCCCAACCAATGCTACTGATGTTCACCTTCCGCTGTTTTGTGAATTCAAGACACAGAGGGAAAAGGCAATAGCTATTGACCAAACACCAACAGTTGCACTAAATTAAATATACTACAGTGGAATGCAGAAGAAGTGCTAAATAAGAATGTCTCCCGCAAAACATCCTGTACAAAGAAAAAATCTTTGTTGACTGTATACAAGAAACACACCTAAACATCAACCATAGATTCACAATTAGAGGATACCAAGACCATATCGCACCTCGAGACATTCCAACTTGACTAAGAGGAGTACAAAGGATGGGTACTTACACTAACATGCACAAGATATCGATCAATGAAGTATCAGTAAATACAAAAAATAGCTCAAAAATCATAGGCGTTGACATATTAATAAAGGACACCAATATTCACATTATAAACTTATATGGCCCACCAAACAAGGATCAGTTACTGTCAAGTATAGAGACAATAAACTTCAAATGTATATTCACTGACAATTTCAACAGCTGGTCTGAAAGATGGGAATATCCAGATACAGACAGCTAGGGAAATGAAGTAGAAGGCTGGAGGATAGATGCAAATCTCCATTTGATAAATAGGTCAGATGGCAAACCGAGTTTCTACTCTGGAAGGTGGCATACTTCCTCCACTTCTGACATAGCCTTTGCAACAAGGGATCTACAACAAAACACAACAAAAAATTAGCAGAAAAGTACTTGAACAATTAGCTGATAGTGACCATTGACCAATCAAGTTAGAGATAATCATGTAATATATCCCCAAAGAAACAAATCGTCTTGTTGGAAATACAAGAAAGCTAACTGAAACAAGTTTGCAATGCTATCTGATCAATACTACAAAGCCATCAATGTGCATAGCAACAAAATTAAGCCGATGATTGAAAGCCTCAATAAAACATTATTGCAGGCAGCTATTGAATCGATTACCTGGGATGTAAGGTATAAATTCCAAACCATATTGAATGGAAATACATCAAAGAAAGAAGAGAAGCGAAGAGAGCCATGACTAATGTAAAGACAGATCTTGGAAAGGTCCTGGCAAAAGCAACATACAAAGAATTAGACAACAAAGTGAAAAGTTCGGCAAGAAGATATCTATCTATCTATTGACCTTTCGAGCCGTAACCGGCCCATAGGGCGTAGACCAAGATACACCTTCTCCTATATGAATTTTTGTTCTAGCAGTTTTCTTTTAAAGATATTTTATCAAATCTCGCCATCTGTCTCTGTTCTGTGCAAGCAGTTCTATCTCATTGAGGGAGCCGATTCCTGCTGCTCTTGCCTCTCTCATCAATGTTCTTCTCAGTGTCTCCCTGGGTCTTCCTCTTTTTCTTTTACCTGTTGTTTCCCATATGAGGGCTTGCTTTGCTATTCGATTATTATCTCTTCTCATCACATGTCCAACGTAAGAAGATATACAAGAGCTTATATAGACAATTTGGCAGAGAAAGCAGAGACAGCTGCAATTACTGGAGACAGCAGAACTCTTTATACTGTACAAAAGATGCTGACAAACACCTATACATCCAGTGGAACACCAATTCTAGACAAATCTGGATTAATGCTAACAAAAAGCGCAGACATAAAAGCCCGTTGGGCGGAACACTTCAAAGAAACCCGACTAGACTACCGACGTTCGGACAACCCGTGTTCAATTCCCGCTGGGAGCAGTGTGAATTGTACTCGTGGTTGGAATAAAAAAAATACCCCCACGGTCGACCCAGCCGTTGGCAGAAATGGGTACCAGGGTATATTATCCTGGGAAGGTGAGGAATGTCGCTTCGCATCTGAGTTTCGATGCTTGAGGCTACACTATACAGAAATATCCGAACATTTCTGGATAGGCGGCCGAGCACATATGGGTATATACTCGCGTGCTAAGACGCCGGTTCAAGTCTCGTACTTTACCTTTACCTTTACTTCAAAGAAATTCTTAACCGTCCGCTACCCCACAGTTTAATAGATTTTGAAGCTGAAACACCAGCAGCAGAATTAGATGTAAATTTAGATGACTTCACCTTGAGCGAAATAGAAACCACCTTAAAGAATATGACCAATAACAAGGCTGCTGGAGAGGATAAGTTAACAGCTGAGATCCTCAAGGCAATTGATAGCCATAATTTAATACATCTCCAGAAAATTTTCAACATCATTTGGAAAGCAGAGAAGACGTCTCATAAATGGAAAAAAGGAATCATTGTTAAGATTCCAAAAAAGGGAATCTTAGAGATTGTAACAACTGGAGAGGCGTGACACTTTTGTCAGTTGCCTCAAAGTTATTCTGCAGAATCATCCTAAATAGAATAAAGGATTCAATAGATACAGTAATGCGTGAAGAACAGGCAGGGTTTAGAAAAGGGAGAAGCTGCCTTGACCACATTTTCACTCTACGACTTATATTGGAGGAACACATTGAAAAGCAAAAACCTTTTGTACTTAACTTCAAAAAAGCATTTGACAGTATTCATAGAGATTCTTTGTGGAAAATTCTGAAGCAATATGGCTTACCATCAAAAATCATAAATATTATCAAAGACATGTATGATGGTTGATAGCTCAGTGGTTAATGAACTGGACTACCACGGACAAGGGGTAGGGTTCGATCCCAACCGACGGCTTCCGGTTCACCCAGCCTTAAATGGGTACCGGATTTTTTTCTGGGAAAGTAAAGCAGCACGGGCGTAATACTGACCACATTACCCAAAAATCATGTGCTGAAGGTCTGTAAAATATAGGGTCACTAACACCATATTTCCCTATACGCCACTTGGTGTGACGGGGGTACTTTACTTCTTTACTTTATGTATGATGGTTACACATGTGCAGTTCGAACAGAGAAAGGACTGAGCGAATATTTCCCAATAGAAACTGGGGTTAAACAAGGATGTATTTTATCGCCCTTGTTATTTGGAATTGTTATGGACTTCATAATGAAGAAATGCTGCACTGGTAATAAAGATGGATACAAGGAGACCATTTGGAGGACCTCGACTTTGCTGATGACATAGTTCTCATCAGCAGCCAGATAAAAACGATGCAGGAAAACACAAATGAACTATCATCAATAGCCAGCAAAATTGGGCTTGAGATCAATCATGAAAAGACTAAAGTCATGAAAAGTTTAATTCCAACAGACGACAAAATATACATGGAAAACAAACCAGTAGAAGAGATCGATTACTTTACCTATCTTGGAAGTCGCATTATTCGAGAAGGGGATACAAGCAAAGAAATTAGAATCAGAATAGCTAAAGCAGCGATGCCATTCAGAAGCCTTGAAAAGTTGTGGAAATCAAAACTCATCAGCACAAACACAAAACTTAGACTATTCAAATCAAATGTACTATCAACCCTTACGTATGCGTTTGAAAGCTGGAAAACAACAAGAGATACAGAAACAAAGTTGAACGCATTCGAAAATAAATGTCTAAGGAAATTACTTGGTATAGCGTGGAACGAATTCAAAACAAATGAGGAAATTAGAGAAATCGCCAATCAACCACTAATATCTTCAGTAATAAAGAAAACATGATGGTCATATGTTGGACATGTGATGAGAAGAGATAATAACCGAATAGCAAAACAAGCCCTCATATGGGAAACAACAGGTAAGAGGAAAAGAGGAAGACCCAGAGAGACACTGAGAAGAACATTGATGAGAGTGGCAAGAGCAGTAGGATTCGGCTTCCTCAATGAGATAGAGCTGCTTGCACAGAACAGAGACAAATGGCGAGATTTGATAAAATATCTTTAAAAGAATTGAAAACTGCTAGAACAAAAAATCAGATAAGAGAAGGAGTATCTTGGTCTACACCCCATGAGCCGGCTATGGCTCGAAAGGTCAATAGATAGATAGATAGATATTGAATGGAAGAACTACACGAACTTGAGTACATTATTGTGAAGCCAGAAACGGAGAGGAAACAAAATACAAGTATACAACATCATCAAGTACCATGCCTGCTGGCATAGGTGATCATATCTCTCCAAAACTTTTGATCTCGACAGTTATTTATAATTTCTGTTGTTGACCTTCTGCCTAGCCATTCTCTTAAGCTGTCTGGTATCTTTTCTCTATCTCTTCGTCCCTCAATTTTCCCAATTGTTACAATATATTTCAGCTGTTCCCTTCTCATTACATGAGAGAAAAAAATGCTGATTGTTTATTTCTAATATTGGATATTAGCTTTCTCTTTGCTTTGGCCTCTTTCAGGATGTTTTCATTACACTTCTTAGCTGTCCATGGTATTCTCAACATTCTTCTGTAAAACCACATTTCTACATCTTCCAGTGATTTTCTTGTCCGTTGTCTTATTGTTCATGATTCATATCCTTATGTTAAGACTGGCTCTACATAACATTTAAGAAATCTTTTTCTTGTTGTTATTGTCAAAAATGGATTGCAAAGTATCTTCCTAATTTTTTGGAAAGCTGCTTTTGCCTGAGCCATTTTGCATCTCACCTCTGTTCATCTACCATCTGAGGTTAACATTGTTCCAAGATATTTAAATTAATTTACCTGTTTTAATAATTGTTCCACTTGTCTTTATTGTGCATTGCTGTGATGCCTTTTTCATTGTTGCTACCATTACTTCTGTCTTTTTGTTATTAAGGCTGAGTCCTTAATTTTGATTTCGTTCACTATAATGTCTAACATTTCTTGTAACTCATTTTAACTCTTAGCGATTAAGACTGTATCATCAACATACCTCATATTATTTATATTATAACCTCAAATTGTTATTCTAGGCATGCCCTTTATGGATCTTAAAATAATCTCACTATACATATTAAATAAATCTGGTGACATCTCACAACCTTGCCTAACACCCTGTTTTGTCTGTTGAAACATTCCAAATTGATTTCTAGTTCTTATGGCCACATTTTGATGCTAGTACATGTTCTTTATTATTCTTAGATCTTTGCTGTCAATGTTTATGCCTTCTAAAATTTTGATTATTTCTGCTTTACTTTGTCAAATGCATTTGTATAATCTATGAAACATAGATATAGATCTGTTTTCACCTCTATGGCTCTTTCTGCTAAAGATATTATGATGTGCATGGCTTTGTTCGTACCTTTACCTCCAACAAACCCACACTATTCATCACTAATTTCTTGACTGATTTTGTTTCGCACTCTTCGCATGATGATCCTTAGTAATATCTTAGTCATGCAACTCATCACATTAAATCATAACAGATTTCTTTGATAGGGCTATGAATATTGATTTGAGCATGTCGTCTGGTATATATCCGCTGTTGTAGATATCATTCAACATTTTTGTTATTATTTCTATTCCAAATCACCCATGGCTTGAATCTCTTATTTAATTATCTGATCCAGGGGCTTTTCCACTTTTCCAGCTTTCATATTTCACGAGGCATCTTACGCTTCTTCTTTAAGTATTTCTGGTCTTTCCCCATTATTAATAAATATTTACTTCTGTTCGTTCATAATCATAAAGATCTTTAATGTATTCTGACCATTGTTCCCTTATATTTTCTTGTTCTTTTCTTTGATCTTAAACATTCAGTTTTTTTATTGCATTTTTCTTCCTGTTAATTCTTAAATTTATTTGTATATAGCTTTGTCATCTCTTTTTGTTGCGTTTCAATATCTTTGCATCTCTGTTTTAGCCATGCTTCTTTTACTTCATTGCATTTTAATACAATTATACAACAGATATACAATGAATCAGAACACAAAAGAATGTTGGAAGGAAAAGACAAAAATTCTAAATTTAGGAAGGGAAGAAACTTATGGAAGCTGGTCAGAGCTTTAAATAATGAAGGTGACAGCAGCAAACAAATCACAATAAAACAGCACAGCAACATGTTTTCAGGGAAGAGAGCAGCGAACATACTCCCTTTGTCTGCATAAGTCACATTGATATACCAGTAGATAGAAAAGAAATGCCGCAAGTGACATGCACACATTCTATGGCAACTCTAATTCTGTAACAGAGGAACACAAGATGATACATTTATTCATGGAAGAAATGAAAGAGGCAATGAGATCACTAAAGAAAAGGAAATCATCAGGAAAAGATGCAGTTACAAATGAAATACTAATAGGACTGGACAAGTATGCAAAGTAGCAATATTAATCCCAACACCATCATCATCATCATTGAGTGCCGTCTCCGCAACGAAGGTTGGCTACCATGGAGCGCCATTTTGCTCTATCTCTTGCTTTGATGGTGCAGGTTGTCATCGGTTGATTTGTCCATCTTTTGATGTTACTCGTCCATGTTAATCTTGGTCTGCCTCTGCCTCTTTTACCTTGTATTTTTCCCTCCAGGATCTCTTTCAGTAGGCTGTTGTGTCTTTAACATGGCCTAAGAATCGCATTTGTCTTGTTCTAATGTGTTCAGAAGTTCTCTTTTCATTTTAGTTTTTAAGACTTTGTCGTTTGTTTTCTTTTCCTTCCATCCAATTCTACCTATTCTTCTATATATCCACATTTCAAAGGCTTCAATTCTCTGTTCTGTTTTCTTGTCTAATGTCCATGTTTCAGCACCATATAGGAATATGAGAAGATGTAACATTTTGCTATTCTTAGTTTTAGCTCTGGTGTTATTTGTTTTGATATTAGTATGCCCTTCATGACATTAAAATTACTTTTTGCCATTCCTATTCTTTTGTTTATTTCAGTTGTACATTTTCCATCACTGGTTATAGTATGTCCAAGGTAGTTATATCTAATCCCAACACCAAAGAATGGAAAAGACATATTAGTCTGAATCTCATACATATTAGGCTGAATAGGAAAACTAATGGAAAGTATGATTAACATGAGACATTATGAGGCACCAGGAAGAAAAACAACTCCTAATACCACAGGGAAACTTCCTAGGCGATAGATCAGCGAATCAGTTCAGGGGAAGAGGTATGTTTACAGCACTTGGAAAAAAATCTCAAACAATCAACAACAGAAAAAAAAAATAATGAACAATAGATTGTCCGAAGCAGGATTGAACGTATACTCCTCGGCACAATGCCTTGCCATGAGAAACCAAATGCTAGAGCACATGGTCGTGTGCTCTAGCGTTTGGTTTTTAGTGGTAAGAAAAAGAATTCATAACTCCATATTTGCTGATGGCTTAGCTCTATGGACTTCTGAAGAGCACATTGTGACAGCATGTGCCCAAATGCAATAGGCCTTATCCTCAGTTTAAAAGTGGGTTCTTGACTGAATAGTTCTAATAAATAAAGGAAAAACAACACACAGTATTCTCCCACTCAAACAAACATTAGTGCTCCAAACTAAAACTAAATGGTAAAAATCTACAACTGGATGAAAATCCAAATTACTGGGGCATAACATTTGACCGTTGCTTGATGTAGAAATAGCAAAGCAAAGACAAAGACGGAAATCTTGAAAAAAGTATTTGGGGAGCAGTGGGAGTGTGTTATAAACACTTGACTAAGCTCAAGTGAAACCTGTCCTAGAGTAAGATATTGCAGCATGGGCAACAGCAAAGGCAAATTTTATGAAGTCTCTAAAACCAAGCTATGAGAATTATAGCTGGTGGTATGAGATCAACCCCCATCATAGAATGGGTAAAAAATCACACACTTGCAACCAATGGAAGACAAAAGAGAGAACAGGTCTCAGCACAACAGGTGAAACATTTAGAAGACTGACTAATCATCACATTCACCAGAGAATAAATTGTTTTTATAAAAGGAAGACTAGAAGTGGAAAAACTTTGTGGACTCAACAAAACTTGTACATAATAAACTCAAAAATGACATCTAGACAAATTAATAATACACACAAACACCCACTATGGAGAAAACAGCATATTCCTGACCTAAGAGAGCATTCTCAATATAATGTATAAAAACAGCCAGTTTGGAGAACAAAAAAGAAAAAAAAACACTAAGATGAATGGGAAAAAACTACCCAATCTCCCGCTGAACACATTCCTACACAGATGGATCAGCAATCAATGCAACAGTAAGTGGAGTAGCAGGAATTTTCATATGCCATTAAAAATGGAACATGGAAAAGACTCCCCGTTGCAAAAGGAAAATATTCAAGTAACTTTAAACAGAGGCAGAGGCTCTGGAAACTGCAGCTGACACTCTCTTGAAGGTAAAAATTAAAGAATAAAACATTGTATACCTCATAGATGCTCTGTGAGTAATTATAGCACTGAGGAGTCATGGAAACAAAGATCTGAGTGATTTAGAGAAACACTCTACAATGTGACTGTGGCACAGGCAAAATGACTGCTGAACATCTGCTACAATCATGCCCAACATGTGATGAACAGAGAAGGCTCTAAGGCTCTTGTGGTCATTCCTGGTATTGTACCTGAGCAAACTGTATGGAGATGTCACCAACCTTGTCTTGACAAACTTCTAACTTATTAATATTAATGTCTAAAGGTGTGTGCTAAAGAATAAAAAGCATATTATATGACAGCCACTAGATGTGTGTCCTTTATTCCTAGTCATTCACTCAGCCCTCTATTGGACTAAGAAAAGGAATAATATGATAGTTTTTTAACTTTAGTTTGTTATTAGTTGATTAACCTTAGATTACGATACCGTAGTAACAATTACTGCATCGAAACACAAATTCTTCAAAATTTGACATTTTGCCATGTTTAAACATTCCCCCCCTTTCTCTCTCTCTCTCCATGTACCTTCCTAATTACCACTTCCAGTGAACTGAGTGTTGGAATTGTTTTCATTGTTGTTGGATTGTATTATTATTATTATTTTTTGTTGTTGATTTCTTGAGATGCGATCTCATAAAATGCAGAAAAATTTGCCAATTATTAAGAAATTGGTCTATATTTTTTTCCGCTTTGACTAGTGAATTACCACAGTAATTGGCTGACATCAAACAACTCTTTGTAGCTTGGGAAACGCAGCGATTAACACTATGAGGTAGCCGAACATACTGACGAACTTTTACAGCATCTGTACTGATAGACATTTTAACATGTCCGACCACTTCATTCAAATTTAGGTCATAAATCAACCTGAGACAGGAAATCTGAATTCGCTGTGTCTCTTCTAGTGTACATGCACAGCTGTATGTCAAAAAAGTTCAAAGAAAAAATACAGTTTTTAGAGCTCCTAATGTTACAATTAGATTAAAATTGAAAGAGTATCTGGGTCTATGCCATATGGTCTGGCTGCGGCTCGGAAGGTCAATAGATAGATACAATGTTACAATTAAGTGGTAGAAATTTTTACTACTGTATCGTAAACACATTGGCCACAGATAAGTATCATAATGTAGGGTTAATGCGCAAAGCCTACCTTCAATCTAGAGTGAATGTACAGAACCTACCTTCTCGCTATCAGGGTCGCCCCTGAGGTCATCATTTTCTTTTTAGGATGCAACAATGATGTATGCTGATGGTTGTCATATTTTACTGTTTAAATGTACTTCTGACTTTCCCTTTCAACTTTTGCTGTACTTGATTCCTGCAGTCTCTGAATTGAAATTTTCATCACTCATTGTGTCCTCACCATTTGCATTCCAGCTGAGAACCCTGTACACTAGTCTTTCATCAAAAAATATTTTAAAATAAAATTCCTTATCTCCAATGTTCATTCACTCTTTTTTTCTTTTAATATTTTTTTTCCAGCAATCAAATATTACTATACATCTAGACCAGCTAAGGTTGCGAGCAGGATAGCACACTTGAGATCTTTTTTGTTTTTAAGACAGTTTGTTGTACAGGCATGTGCCTATAGCCAAACTTTAATTCTCTTGCTGTTGAGAACATTAAATTCTTGTACATGTCCAGAGTCTGTCTGTCTAGTAACAGAAAGGTGGCAGTAAGTTTGAGGCCCATTTTGTGGTGTGGCAGTGAAGCCACACAATCTTGCTCTGCTCATGTCTTTTGTTGAACCTGTTTATTTTGTCTCGTTCTGCTTCATATTTCTTGTTCAGTGTTTTCCATTCCATTTTCAATAAAATATTAGAGATGTCTTTACTTCTGTGAAGCTCTAGGATGGGTTATGCTGTTGGTGATTTTACCGTGCCTAACACAGAACTGGAGTCGTCAGTCACTGAACACTGCAAGACTTGCTAAGGAGGGGATCTGAGCACCTATGGACATGTCGAAATGCAATGATGATGACCCACAAATAACTCAGTAACTCCATCTTCACGAATAACTCAATAACCCTGCCTTCGATTCCACTTATGGTGCTTCACAAGATGGCTGTATTATTTTTGGCTGGTTGGATGAAGGATATTATTTTTAATTTTGTGTTCATTATAGGTGAGATTTCTATGATGAATTATTACAAGATGGTAATACTTTTTTTCGCCAGTTTGGCTGAAAGTGTTGTTTTGATGTTGTGTCATTCTGAATTATGATTTTCTGGCAGAATATACTAAGTTCAAGGGGTATCTATGTGCTGAAGAGCTGTATGACTGCGACTAGCCACTTTTTAACGTGGAAATGGGTTCTGAACTGGGCGATTGAGTGAGCGTACATTGCTCTTGACAGATTACCAACGTTCAACAGCAAAATCAATGACAAAATATAACAATATGTATGAAACAGATAAGGTGTAAATGACAACATCGAAGAAGGAAAATAAAAAAGTCAATGCTCTGGAATGTGTAAGAAACGGTTGAAGTGCGAGAGGCTAGGCCTAAAGTATGTGCACGTTACATACTAGAACTGTGCCTCAATAAATCAGTGACGGCCTATTCTTGATAAGCTGCTGTGCGGCGCTGATATAATGATTTTGCAAGAAACACTTCTTGGTGATAGGATAGTTAGTGTCTATGGATAACTGATTGAACTGGATAAGAAAACTGATGATTGTATTTTGCATTTTATATTTCCTTCTTTTATTAACTTCACTCAATGTATATTCTTTGTCTCTGAAATTTAGATGCAAGAGTTAACCTTGAAAGGCATTCAATTATGCTCTACATGTATTATGGTAAGTGCAAAATTAACACTGAAGCTAGGAGTAAGTCTTAATTTCTGCTTCTTCTTACTTTCACTTACTTTTCCCACTAATAAGGAAGTTGCCTGGAGAACATCATATACAACACTATGCTAATGCATCTTGAGAAAGAATTGAAGTAGATCTGGTGAATTCAATTATGATCCATCTTACATTGATCAGTTGTGAATTGCTTCCTTCACACACAACTGGAACAGTGAATGGTGGTTTGCACAATGCCTGATCTTGACACATGGAACACATGTTTTATTTTAAAATAATATCTCTGAAAAAGCTACAAGACATAGTTTCATTAGTAAAGTGTAATGTCAGGTCTTGAGGACACATGTCAATAAAATAAATAAAGGAACAAATTTAACCACATGTACTGATCATACAAAATGGCATAATGGCCTTGAGAGAAAAATATTGATATAGCATGTTTGTCTAGTCTAAACTAATCTCTATATTGTCCTTTCTAGCCAATAAGGCAGAATTTCTAGATTCTCCTTGTCTAATGATCTCTGCTAGTAAGTGTCAGACTTTGCACAGAATCCACATTGCCATACCTTTATTCTAGGTTAGACTCTCAAACCTGACAAGGGAGGTGATAAGTAACATTGTTCTCGCCTCAGTGTTTTTTAAAAATATTTATTTAACAAAATTATTTGTTAGTGTTTTCCTAGGTCTTTCTCTTTTTTCTTTTGCCCTCTAGTTCCAATTTCAGGATTTGCTTGCAGTTCTCTTCTTGTCTCTTCTCCTCACATGGCCAACATATGTCCACCTTCTCTTATAGATGGCGTTCTTGATGCTTTGGCATTTCACTTATTTCTGCACTAGTCTTAATTTATTATATTGTATAGGAAGTATTTTTATGAGGCATTTGTTTTCAAATGCATCAAATTAATTTTCCTTATCAGTTAGTTTCTATTTGGTTATTTTCCATTTTTCACAAGCGTAAGTAAGGAATTTATATACATTTGACTTGAAAATCCTGTTCTTTATTTTGTGTGTAGTAATTTTGATTTCCATATTTTATCAAGATTTTTGAAAGTGATTGCTGCCTTGCTATTCTGATTGTAATTTCTTTCTTTGTGCCTCCATCTTGATCTATGAAACTTCCAAGATATATGAAATTCTTTCTTTCTCTTTCTGGTTTTCACCCAATGACTAGTAAAGGAATTGAGAGTCCTCTTAGTCATCCATTCCTTAAAGGATGTTAAGAAAGCTTAGATGTGTTGTGGTTTTATGTGTACCTTTCGGTCCAACTCATCTGACTTCAAAACTGCATTTTTGTGAGGGAAGGGTTAGATATATGAAATGATCTAATTCTTCCAGTGCTTTTCCTTACAGATATATTTTTTGTGTGGACAAATTTGATTTTTTTATTACTTTCCTTTTTTCATGGTTGATCTGAAGTTCCATTATGCTAGTCATTGTTATCTTTTGTTCGCCTGAAGTATTGTCTATATCTGCAATGTCGTTTCCTGTATACAATTTACTGTCTTTTGTAATTCTTGTAGTGACCCATATAGTTTTGTCTGTAGTGTTGTATCTATGGGCCAATGGATTTTTCTCAGTCTACTAAATTCAGTGCAGTCTTAAAGTATGTGTTCAGCAGTTTGGGGCGCCTGTCCACATGTACACGTAGCTGAGGTGCCGATCTTCAATTTTGTATACATGTGACTGTGGAGTCGATTGTGTCCTGTTCTGAGGCGTATAATGATAACTTGTTCACATCTACTTATATTATGAAAGGCATCCTGATTTGGGGGCTTGTGGTCCTCTGATTGATTTGATGATCTGTTTCTTATGATGGTATGTAACCGGTGTATCTAGTTGTGTGCCTGTAGAGTCTTCCTTAGCCAACTGATCTGCTTTCTCATTTCCTGGTATTCCACAGTGATATGGGATCCACTGCAGGGCAACACTGTGGTGCTTGCATGGTTCAGTCAATGAGGTCTGCAGAATTTACAAGTTCTTCACCTCTCTTGCCCATATGTTCATAGCCCCAACTCTGTGAATTGCTGTTAAAGTCTCCACATACAATTATTCTTTCTTTTAATGGAATTGTGTCTAGTGCTAGTGGGCGGTCGCGCGGACAGTAGTAGTTAAGTCGATGAAAGTCTGTTTTCTATCCTGAGGTGCAGTATTTGATATTCAGCCCCATCCATATACACTTCAAGCTGACATGCATATTGCTACTGATAAAGTTGTCTGCAAAATCAAAGTCCTCTAATTGAGACCCAAGTATTCATTCGATGCCCTTGTACCTGTACAGCATATGTGCAATATGAAATCTGTAGCAATAACAAAGGAGATAAAATACATCCTTGTTTCAATCTGGTTTCAATCTGTAACCATTCACTTAGTCCTGCCTCTATGTGAACTGCACAAGAGAAGCCATTGTTTGATGATATTAATGATTTTTGGTGGTATTCCACATTATCTCAATATATTCCACAATGACTCTCTGTGTATACTGTCAAAAGCCTTTTTTGAAATCAGTAAAGCTTAGAATAAATGTTCCTATAATTTTCCATTATGTATGAGTCTCCACTAAGTGTATACCTTTTCTGCTTTCCATATTCTCTTGTAGAGCTGCTTGCACAGAACAGAGGCAAATGGCAAGATTTGATAAAATATCTTAAAGGAATTGAAAACGGCTAGAACAAAAATTAAGGGACAAAAAGCCAGACATAAAATGTACATACAACTATAAAATCCTGAAATCTGAAGTAGAAAAAGCTATAAAAACAATGAAAAAGGGAAAAGCAGCAGGACCTGACAATATACAGATAGAGATGATACAGGCTTTAGAAGAGTTTGGCGTCGAAGTGATCACAGACATATGCAATGACATATACCATACAGGATACATACCAAACGATCTAAAAACATCAACTTTCATTGCATTGCCTAAAAAGAATGGTGCAGTTGAATGCAGAGACTTCAGAACAATAAGCTTAATAAGCCAGGTAACAAAAATTTTACTAAAAGTTATACAGGGAAGGATTCAGAATAAAATCAATACTGAATTAAATGAGCAACAATTTGGATTCAGGAAAAACAGTGGGACAAAAGAAGCCATATTCAGCATGAGAACATTGATTGAAAAGTACACAGAAGTAAACAAACCAATATATGCCTGCTTTATAGACTACACCAAAGCTTTCGATAGAATACACCATAACCAACTTATAAACTGCCTAAAGGATATAAATCTAGACGACGCAGACATACGACTAATAGGTAATTTGTACTGGGAACAAACAGCAATAATAATATATAACACGGAGAACTCTACACCCATGGACATAAAAAGAGGAGTAAGACAAGGATGTCACCAAGCTTGTTCAATCTATACACTGAGCAAATCTTTAAAAACATCTCAGAGATACCAGGCCTAAACATTAATGGAAAGATAATCAATAACCTGAGATATGCTGACGATACTGTTCTACTAGCAGAAAATCCTAAAGACCTTTAACAATTGCTTATTGTGATAAACATAACAAGCAAAAAATATGGACTAGAAATGAATATCAAAAAGACTAAAACTATGATCATAAACAAAGAACATTCTCAAGACCTACCATTAAATATCACATTTGAGGGAACACATCTGGAGACAATCCAGAGCTACAACTACTCGGGACATACTATAACCAATGATGGAAAATGCAAAACTGAAATAAACAAAAGAATAGGTATGGCAAAAAGTAATTTTAATGCCATGAAAAATATACTAACAACAAAAGAAATATCAGCAGGGCTGAAACTAAGAATGGCAAAATGTTACATCTTCTCAATATTCCTGTATGGTGCAGAAGCATGGACATTAGACAAGAAAACAGAACAGAAAATTGAAGCCTTTGAAATGTGCATTTATAGAAGAATAGGTAGAATTGGATGGAAACAAAAGATAACAAATGATAAAGTTTTAAAACAACTGAAAATAAAAAGAGAACTACTAAATACAATTAAGACAAGACAAATGAAATTTTTGGGGCATGTTAAAAGACACAACAGCCTACTAAAAGTAATATTGGAATGGAAAATACAAGATAAAAGAGGCAGAGGCGGACCAGGACTAACATGAACGAGTAACATCAAAAGATGGACAAGTCAATCTATGACAGCCTGCACCATGAAAGCAAGAAACAGAGTAGAATGGTGATCCATGGTAGCCAACCTTCGTTGCGGAGAAGGCACACGATGATGATGATGATGAGAACAAAAATTCAGGTTAGAGAGGGAGTATCTTGGTCTACACCCTATGGACCGGCTACGGCTCGAAAGGTCAATAGGTAGATAGATATTCTATTGAACATTTCTGCAGGTGTTTTAAGTTATGGTTATCAATTGCTTTTAGCATTTTGGATATTTTATCATCTTCATCTGCTGCCTTGTTGTTAGCCATGAGCCTTATAGCCATCTCTACAACAAGGTGAAGCCATCTAAAATACAGGTAATATCTAACTATGATGCTGATGTGGTGAAAGTAAATCTACTAAATGACAATGGATGAGTAAGGATTTCTTTAAAGTGTTCAGTTCATTGTGACTTTATGTCTTCACTTGATGTTAGTATGGTTCCTTGTTTGTTCACAACAAGGGGTGTCTCCAATCAATGCAGAAGTATTCATCTTGTGCACATTATAAAGAGTTTTATTGTCTCCTGTGAGTGCTGCTTTCTTTGCCGTTATTGCCAAGTTATCTATATACAAGTTCTCTTGTCTCTTCTAAGTCATAGTTCTCTACGATTGGTGATCTGCTGCTAGTTCTTGTAGTTCTTGGTTGTTTCTCAATCCCATGGTTGAACTTTCCCTAGCAATTGTTCTGCATAACGATTCTCTTGGTCTACCTTGTTTTCTTTTACTAGATGGTTTCTGCATGAATTCCTGATAGGGAAGTCATTCTTCATTCATTCTCAGTACATGACCATTGCATTTTCAACACCTTCTTATAAAACTTGACATGGTTTCTTGTTTACATTGTCTCTTATCTTTTCAATAACACTATAGCTACATATTACATTGTTTGTCTTATCCATGTACAAGGTGTGTCTAAAAAGTTTGGTGAGTGGTTGGATGTCTTACTGGCAACACGGATCAGGTGCACACAGATGCACATGGCACTTTCAAGAGATATGTTGAGAAGCACGACCCCTAGGGTGGAGTACATGTGACAGTCAAGGTAAACCTGCTGTGGGCAGTTGAATCTAGTCAGTATGAGAGGTCGAGTCATGGTGCAATAGAACAAGTGAACATCACCTGACTGGACTACTGACGTTTGGACAACCCGTGTTCGATTCTCTCTGGGAGCAGTGGGAATTGTACTCGTGGTTGGAAAAAAAAAATCCCCCCACGGTCGACCCAGCCGTTGGCAGAAATGGGTACCAGGTTATTATCCTGGGAAGGTGAGGAATGTCGCCTCGCATTTGAGTTTCGATGCTTGAGGCGACACTATACAGAAATCTCCGAACATTTCTGGATAGGCGGTTGAGCACATATGGGTGTAAACTCGTGTGCTAAGATGCCGGTTCAAGTCTCATACTTTACCTTTACCTTTAAGTGAACATCAAGTTCAGCTGCAAATTGGGGAAATGGAGATGCATGGAATGTTGGTGCTGATGGCTTCCATTTATGTCCTAGCTTCCTGAATCCTGTCTATTCATGTGGCTTTGTCTGCCTTTGTTTCTATAGCCTGTCTGTTCATTTGACTGTTTGTCTACCTTGTTTCCTGAAGCCTGTCTATTCATTTGATTTTTTGTCTGTCTTTTTTTCTGAAGTCTGTCAATTCATCTGACTCTGTCTATCTTGGTTTCTGAAGCTTTTCATTTCATCTGACCTTTTATCTGCCACATTTATTCCTGAAGCCAGCTTGTTGGTTGGTTGCTATAGATGTGTAATGAAGCTGGTTAAGGTCCTTTCTCATGGAATAACCAACCACTTGTTTTTCTTTTCATTCTGTATATTTGATGCAGGGCTTAGCTTATGCAATTTTCTGCTATTTTCATTTCTCATTTTGTATTTTTTGGTGACATTATTATTTTTCTTAGAATAGCAAAATGTTACCTCTTCTCAATATTCCTATATGGTGTTGAAACATGGACATTAGACAAGAAAACAGAACAGAGAATTGAAGCCTTCGAAATGTGGATTTATAGAAGAATAGGTACGTAGGGAGGTCAAAAAGTAATGCACACCAATTTTTTTCTTGGAAACTATTCGGGAAAAATGGGTGAAATTTTCACAGATTGTAGCTGAACATCCCCTTTACACTACCTATTTTTCAACATAATCTCCGTCCAAGCGTATTGCCTTACGCCAACGCGAAACTAGGTCATGAATGCCTCGTTTGTACCAAGTTTTGTCCTGCTCGCGTAGCCATTTTTTTAACTGCACGGATCACATCCTCATCATTGTCAAAGTGTGTCCCACGCAGGAATTTTTTGAGTGGTCCAAACAGATGGAAATCTGAGGGAGCCAGATCAGGGCTGTAAGGAGGATGGGGCAGTACAGTCCAACCAAATTTGTTGATTGCTTCCCGTGTTACCAGACTTGTGTGAGGGCGTGCATTGTCATGTTGAAGCAACAAATCTGCAGATGGCTTATTAGGCCGAACTCTGTGGAACCGATTTTTGAGTTTTGTCAGTGTATTGATGTAAGCTGTCGAGTTGATTGTCTCACCTCTTGTCATTACATCAACAAGAATCACACCATCAATGTCCCAGAAGACAGTGATCATCACCTTTCCGGCTGATGGAGATGTTTTGAATTTTTTTCTTTTTGGTGACTGCGGATGATGCCATTCCATTGACTGCATTTTTGTTTCAGGCTCATAATAATGTGCCCACGTTTCGTCACCGGTAACAATTTTTGACAAAAACATTTCTCCTTCAACACCGAAACGCTCCAACAATTAAGAACAGAATGTTTTCCTTTGAACTCTGTGATCATTTGTTAGGCACCGAGGAACCCATCGAGCGCAAATCTTTGAATATCCGAGAGTTTTAAAAATTGCGATTGCACTTCCCTTGCTGACTGTAAGCTGCAATGCCAATTGCTGACTAGTGATACGCCTATCCTTACGAATAATGGCATCAGCCCGGTTTAACATGTCTGTGCTGGTAGCCGAGGCAACACGTCCAGAACGCGGTAAATCATGCAGCTCCACTCGTACACTTTCTGCAGCTTTAATTCTCTGAACCCAGCGACTAACTGTGCTCCTATCGACTGCAGAACATTTGTACACTGCACACAGTCGTTTATGAATGTTTGCCACAGTTTCTTTTTCCGCAACCAGAAATTCTATGACAATTCGCTGTTTGTAATGGACATTGTTGACAAGCTCCATTTTAACGGTTCATAGATTGCGTAATATTTTTCAGAATGCTGTGCAATTTGGTGCACATAATTGGAACATGTCATATTCCAAGTGTGCAAAATTTCATATTCCTATCTTTATTATTAGCCGAGAAAAAAATTGGTGTGCATTACTTTTTGACCTCCCCTGTAGAATTGGAGGGAAGGAAAAGAAAACAAACGATGAAGTCTTAAAACAACTAAAAATGAAAAGAGAACTTCTGAACACAATTAGAACAAGACAAATGCGATTCTTGGGCCATGTTAAAAGACCAACAGCCTACTGAAAGTAATCCTGGAGGGGAAAATACAAGGTAAAAGAGGCAGAGGCAGACCAAGATTAACATGGACGAGTAACATCAAAAGATGGACAAATCAACCGATGACAACCTGCACCATCAAAGCAAGAGATAGAGCAGAATGGCGCTCCATGGTAGCCAACCTTCGTTGCGGAGACGGCACTCAATGATGATGATGATTATTTTTCTCAGGCGTCTCATCATCTGACTGTCTTATGCCTTATAATAGATGAATTTATAAAACTACATGGCAAGAATGTAATATACATTTTTTGCTATTTAGCAGTCATTTTTATGCTTATATATTTGAATAATGGTGACATTTGGTATAAATCACTGCTTTGGCTTTCTGAAACCTTGTTTTATTTACTTTATTGTCTTCAATGCATCTTCTATGAAAATAGTTTCCAGGTCCTTGAATTCTGAGACTTGTTAGTATTCTAAGCTTAACACCAATTAAGTGAACAATAAACAGGCTAGGTGATCTATATATATATAATTATTTATGTCCTTGATGTATCATTCACTGTGCAACTGAATTTATTTTAAATGCATGTCTTTTGTAAACTTAGTCTGTACTATTTATTAACATCATTTTGTTAAAAAATAAAAGTACATTAACTTCTTCTTCTTCTTTCCTTCCTCATCTGCCTTTCAGCGTTGAGGGTAGATATAATTAGCAGTCTTTTGCTCTTCTGTTCGCCTCTGCTGCTGTTATATTTCCTAGTGCTTCTAATATTCCATCGACCCATCTTTTTCGTGGTCGACCATTGGGTCTGGTGTTCTCACAATGTTTGTTGAAGGCTCATTGTGTTGTGTTTTGTTCTTTCTGCCTTGTCACGTGGCCAAACCATTTTATCTGTTGTTTCCTTATATATTCTATGGCGGGGACTATTCCTAGCTTTTTACTCAGTTCTTCGTTTATGATCTTATCTCTCAATAGCACGTTAACGATTTAATCAATCAACGTAACACTTTTTTCTTGAACTATTGAGTTGATAGAGTTTAATTAAAACTTGTCTTTGTAATATTGTTTTTGTGTATTGAGAATTCCTAATTGCAACTGTTATAATTGGTTATATATGTTACATGTTTGTTACATATTTGTAGTCATACATTTTTATATTAGTTTTAAACAGTCTTCATTGTTACACTTCACTTTGACAAACAAAGGAATCACAACCTATTTTACCATTGCAAAATTGTTTTGCTGGGAGCTTTAATAAGTTAATTTGTGTGTGACCTCTTTAAAATTCATCAATGTGAATGTTTGAAAGCAAACACAAGAAAAATTGTATAGCTTTTTTAAAATATCTGAGTACAACTATCTACAATGGTCATTAAATGGTGACTGTAGTATCTGCTTTGTCCATAATGTTTCTCCTTGTGTAATTAATGTCTGTGGTTGAACAATAAACTAGTGAGTTTAGTGAGCTACTGCTTAATAAATGGCCTCAAATGTAAATCCATAACCTGTTACACTTTGGGGTCATATGTGAGAGGGATTACATAGATTTTGATGTAACCCTTTATATTTTTAATTTGTTTCTATTGATGTAAGGATTCTTTTTTTCAAGTTCTTGAGATAGATCACATAATGTGAAAAAAAATTATTGACAATTTTCAAGAAATTGGTCGTTCTATTTTCTTTTTTAGACCAGGAAAATTTCCTTGGTCATCGCCTTAAATCAAACCATTTGTAGCTCAGGAAACGCAGCGAATAATTCTATGAAGTAACCAAACATACTGAAGATGCCCGCACCAATAGACATTGTAACATGTCCAACCTCTGTGGTAAAATTCAAGTCATAAATCAATCTGAGACAGGAAATCCAAGTTCCCAGTGTCTTGTCTAGTGACACAGCTCGTGGCTGTGTATAAAAAAGTTCAAAGAAAAGACTATTTTTAGGGCTCCTAATGTTACTTTTTAAATGGTAGTAATTTTTGCTAAGGTATCGTAAACATGTCGGCCACAGATAGGTATCATAATTTGGGTTAATTATAACACTTCTTCTCTCCCATCTATTCCTGTCCCTCCCATTTTTCCATATATTAAAAGTTTGCTGTTAATATTTCCCAGTTGTAACAAGTGAATGTTACAACACTGTCATTGCAACAGATCTTTCACATCACATCAGTTTTGTGAGTTGTATTGCATTAGCTTTTGTATGATGCAGTTCAGTGCATTCATCTTCAGCAAATTTCTATGATGCTGCTTCTTTAGCTTGAGGTTTACATGATCTTCCTTCAAGGTAGCAGTTGTTTATAGTCAAGAGTTGTCTTGCCTAGGACAGTCTTATCAGTCAAATAAGTCTTTACTGTTCAGGTTTTTATCAGGCTGATGAATTGTCTACCTTTTTCTACATGGAATTTTAGCTGGATTTCCACCTAGGCTCTTGCATTATTAGTTTGTGCTGGTATGAATTTCATAAGGATATATTTGATAATACTAAACTCCAGCACTTGTATATGAAGCATTCACACAGCCATTAATGTTCACTTCTTTTAATAAAGGACATTCACAGTCGTTGATTTTTGATACTCCGGCATTTGTATGTGACACATTCACACAGTTATTGATTTTTTATACTCAAAACATTTGTATGTGAGACATTCACACAGTCATTCATGTTTGATACTGCAGTATTTGTATGTGAGACATTCACTCTGTCATTGATGTTTGATTCTGTGGTTATGTGAGACAGTCACTCAGTCATTAATGTTTGATACTCAAACATTTGTATGAGACATTCACAGTCATTAATGTTCGATGCTCCTGTATTTGTATGTGAAACATACAGACAGTCATTGATGTTTGATACTTTTGCATGAGACATTCACAGTCAGATACTTGATACTGCAACATTCATACTATCTTTGGTGTTTGATACATCTGTGATGTGTTTCCATGTGTGCAGTTTACAGATTCAGTACATGTTTCCTGTACTATCATCTAACAGATAATGTTGCCAAAATATTATTTTGGTTTTTCTTAGCATTAATGTTTAATCTAAATTCCTATAGGCTATTGAAACGTATAATTACTAATACACTGAATATATACTATATGACCTAACAATCTCAGTATTTACTGCCTTATCTAAGAAGACTGGTGCTGTGGAATTCAGCAACTTTTATAACAATAAGTTTCATGTGTCATATAACAGAAGCTCACTTCAAGTTATATAAAGGAGAATTCAAAATGAAATCCAGAAGGAGTTAGGACAACACAATTTGGATTCAGGAAAAATTGCAGGACAAGAGAAGCTAACTTCTGTATACAGAAGTAAATAAGAAATGTATGTGTGCATCATAGATTGTGCAAAAGCTTTGACATAGTTAAGCTTAAAAAAAACTTTTAGAATATCTGAAAGACAGACATCCTGATGGTGCAGACATAAGACTTGTACTGGAAATAGTGATAAAATGTAAAAGACAATTCTGCACTTGACATAAAAAGAGGAATAAGACAGAAAAAATCTTCTATTCTATTAATGAATCAGTTTCATTGCAGTCGAGGCATCCCCCATATCTGCTCCACTGCTCGTCTCAGCATTTCTCAAAGTGTATGCAGACTGACGTTTCTGTAAGGTGTTGATTGTATTTACATCTGCTTTTCCCACTAAGCACTCCGAATCGACCAGACCTCTTTTCCACCGACTCCTCAGTCTTTCAATGTATACATCATTATGTAAAGCATCCTCCTCTTCTCTTAAGGGGTGAAGAACAAGTTGGCGATGTCCTCTTTGCCCATATACACTCAGAGTCAGAGCGCACAGCAAGCTTGTCTGCTATTTCATTGATTTATAATGTTTAATAACATCTCACCTCTTTTGTACATCTTCCGTCTGAGGTTAACAAAGTTCCCAAATATTTAAATTAATTTACCTGTTTTAATATTATTCCATTTGTCTTTATTTTGCACTGAGGTTATGTCTTTTTCTTTGTTGTTACCATTACTTCTGTCTTTTTGCTAAAAACACACAAGAATGTAGTTTAAACTAAATAGAAAAATCTTAAATCAAATGCATAGATTCAAAGATCTGGGATCAATTATAACATCAGATGGTAGATGCACTGCAGAAATTAGAAGCAGAATAGGACAAGCAAAGACAAAATTCCTTGAATGAAAAACATTCCTCTGTAACAAATGATTGTCACTCAATGTTAGAAGATATGTTCTAAAGTTATTTAGTTATGGAATGCCCCGGGATCACTGCAAACGAATTAAAATCCATAATTGCTCAACCACCCATGCCAGCGTAATCATCTGAATTAATATCTCATCTCCCAAACAAAGAAAGATAACTGTAGTCCCCATCGTAGCAGTCTCAGCACACACCAAAAGACATGAGGTGAAACTGCGCAGAAAGTGAACACAGCCAACTGTTCTCTGTGAAACTATATCATCACTCATCGTAAACAATTGAAATATCAAGATATGATCAAAACAGATGAGACACACAGCTCACGGTGTGCACAGAGCACTTAACTCAGTAGCTCCTGCAACAAACCGGACTTGGAATATGATGAAACTGCAACAAGGAACACTTTTCATGCATAGCCTTCAATTGTTCCTGCCCCCTATCCACCATATACCATGGAAGTTCACATCCTCTCAAAAATGATGATCGTCATATTTTTTTAAAATGTATAGCGCTTGTTGATATTAGGCCATCGTTGTTGACTCTAATTCTGAACATATAGAAACACAGTTCATCATCAGATTATCCCCGTTGCACATCAAACAACAGACTGTAAGATTAGCATACGGCTGGTCTAGGATGTACAATGAACCATTACGAAGACGTAGCACACAAAAATGTCGTACTCACAACAATTTTGTTCCCTCTAGATTCCTGATTACTCTAGTGAAAGCAGCCTATGACAAACAAAACACGGTGCAAATTCCTAAAGAGATAAAACTGCGGCTGACGAAGTAGTTTACATTAATAAGTAACACGGAAATAACTTGCGTCAAGGAATTCCAACAATGGTCATGAACAGCACCAATGTGACATAAAGCGCAGATCAAGTCTAGATGGTGGAAGGTCTCATTCACAACACTTGATTTGTCAAAAAGGGACAGTTGCCAGCAAATAACTTCGCTTTAGCGATGCAGATGTAATAAGTAGATCATCATTTTTACTTTAATGCAGAAAAGTACAATGGAAAACCGAAATTAATCAGATCCCGAATGTACTTTCTGCAACGATCGAGAGAACGTGACCTAGATCCACCATCTTTACAACGGAAGTCCCTAAAGTGCTACATCGAACTTGTCTGCTATATGGAAGTGAGTCATGGATGAAAAGTA
The DNA here is from genome assembly GCA_032433765.1 of Megaustenia siamemsis. Lineage (NCBI taxonomy): Eukaryota > Metazoa > Mollusca > Gastropoda > Stylommatophora > Ariophantidae > Megaustenia > Megaustenia siamemsis. The sequence goes on along the minus strand of JAVIAB010000046.1, from coordinate 28,945,563 downwards.
AGATAACACAAAGAACATTAGAGGCAGCTGAGATGTGGTTTATCAGAAGGATACTACACATTCCATGGATAGCAAAAATTACAAATGAAGACTGTTTAAAACGAGCTGGAGAAACCAGAAATATCACAATCATAAGGAAGAGACAATAATTTATAGGGCATGCCATGCAAAAATAAGGCATTGATAATACTATAACAACAGGCAGAATGAATGAAAGAAGAGCAGAGGAAAACCAAGAGAGAAAATATTTAACAGCTTATTAAAATAAAATATCACCAACTGAAATTATGGCATACATGAAAGACCAAGTGATGTGGAGAGAGATGAAGATAAGGATATGCTGAAAAACACAATACCACCGACAGAAAGTGTAGAAAGATCTCAGTAACAATTAAAGAAGTAAGAAAAATCATGAATATGGATGTGTATATAAATATTGAGTTATTTGCGGATCATCATTATTGCACTCCGAACATGTCCATAGGCGCTCAGATCCCTTTCTCAGTAAGTCTTGCAGTGTTCAGCGACTGATGACCCCAGTTCTGTGTTGGTTGATAAGTCTTCTTATACGCCCACTAAGTTTCTTGTCTCTGGCTGTGTCCATCTTAACTCCCATCTCTTTCATCTAAAGGAGTGACGTGGACTCATGGTTGTCGAAGTTCTGTGCCCCTCCCACATCTCAGAGGGCATTGATGATGTCCGCCTGATCCATTGGTTGACTGTCTTCAATGACAGCGCAGCTAGCCAAACTTTCTGCTTTTTCATTTTTTCTTACCCCCGCATGTCCTGGGACGTAGACAAAGGTGACCTTACGTATTTTTGACTGCAATGACTCTACCCATTGCCTACGTACAAAACCCGGTTCCACTTTTCGTATCATGCTCATCGAATCACTCAGTATACAGGCGTGGGTGTAGTCTTGTGACTCTAGCCTTATGAATGCCTTGGTCACTGTCATCACCTCCATCGTCATGCTACTCGTGGTCATAACTTATACACCACTGTCTTCCTTGACCATTCTGCCTGTCGAGTGTGCTGTAAATGCTCATGCACTCCTTTGGTGTCGTATTACAGATCCGTCTGTACAGATGACTGCATCTTTCTCATCAGTGTTATGTCAGATGAGACCGTTGACCTTGATTGAGTCCTGTTCCCACATTTCCTGTAGAGTGTGACAAAACACGAGAGTGTGCCCCTGAATGACATAGGCACCGGTATCCACTCCTCACCAACGCTGATATTGGTAAGCCCACAGACCAGTTTGATGACATCTACTGCTTGGCCCACCCATGATTTGCCTCTTTTTAGCCTGACATCTTTCCCTGTGTTGAGCTTGTGGTGCAATGGATGCTCCTTATCGGCACTTATCTTCAGGTAAGCTCGTGCCCTCCAGATCTTGATCCTGTCATCCATGGTTGAAAAGTGAAGAAGACACCTCATTGGTACACAGGGAGGGTTCCTCATATCCTCCCCAAGATAATGCACATAGCTTCATTCTGTATTTTCTCCAGCCTGTCAATATGCGTCGCACTGACAGTAAGATTTGCTAGGGCATACTCGATTGGTGCAAGGACTAGTCCCTGGAACAGAAGGGTAAGTAGCCTCTGCTCGATGTTGGCAGCTGCCATGGCCTTCAAGACGGCTAATCCTTTGCAGGATTTTGTTATCACATGGTCGACAGTCTCAAAAACACCGGCTGCAATCAAACTGAACTCTTAAGTACGTCATCAACTGGTCCCTGGTCACCTCATCAGCTCCCATTCGTACCACCATTGTTTCTATACATTTTGCCACACTGTGCGCCATGTTGATTTCGGTCATGTATGTTTCGCAGCATTGTACGCCACTCTCAATTTTATTGTGTGAAAGTCATCAAACCACATTCTTTTTACATGTTTTTTATCATCTTGGTATTGGTGAAATCTTATTCAATTATCTAAAAATTAATATATAATATGTTATATGTTAGATGTTGGACATGTGATGAGAAGAGATAATAACCGAATAGCAAAGCAAGCCCTCATGTGGGAAACAACAGGTAAGAGAAAAAGAGGAAGACCCAGGGAGACACTGAGAAGAACATTGATGAGAGAGGCAAGAGCAGCAGGATTCGGCTCCCTCAATTAGATAGAGCTGCTTGCACAGAACAGAGACAGATGGCGAGATTTGATAAAATATCTTTAAAAGAAAACTGCTAGAACAAAAATTCAGATAGGAGGAGGTGTATCTTGGTCTACACCCTATGGGCCGGCTACGGCTCGAAAGGTCAATAGATAGATAGATAGGATTGTATCCCACAAAATGGTTAAAAAAATTCTACATCAATATAAAACAAATTAAATTGTTAGATAAATATAAATATGTAGATTGATTCTTAAAACCGTGAAAAATGTTTTCTCTGATATCTCTTTCATTACATCGATAAAAAGCGTCCGTACGGAATGAGTTAAGGGAGAACCATGCAACTGATGCTTTATTAGGATTAACCAATGCACCTGACACTGCACACCAGGAAGAGATGCGATTGAGTTTGTTTTTCAATGTGAAAGCGATTTTCCGTTGATCTCATCCCTGTCAATATACCAGAATGTCATCAGTAAAAGTCATAGTTCATCTGCTGTTCTGTGATCGTTATTGTGAATGCGTTAAATAGAACTGGTGACAATGGTGAGCCTTGTGGCAGCCCTGGACAAATGGAAGTTGGCTCAGATGATCAACTTCAACATCTGAGTATCACCTTCCTTTGAAACAGTGCTGCAGCGATCCATCTAATGAGGAAAGGATGCACCACCTTTTGAGGAGCATGTGAATGAGGTATTCAAATGGTACTCTGTTGTATGCATCCTCCTGATCTATAGCAGCTGCACATCTACTCTCGTTTGTGGAAGCCTTCGAAGATGTCATAGGCGAAGACTGCTGCATAGAGTCATGTCTCTTTGTTAGATCTGTAACCTCTGAGTTCTTTATTTGTATCCCCTACCCGATCAATGTGACTTCCAAGATAAAGTGATCAATCCCTTCCACTGTTTTGTTTTCCATGTATATTCTTTCATCTGTTGGAACCAAACTTTTCATGACTTTAGTCTTATCATAATTGATCTCAAGACCTATTTTGCTGGCAGTTAATGATAGTGCATTTTTGTCTTCCGGCATCATTATTATCTGACTGCTGATGAGGTCTATGTATTCAGCAAAGTCGAGATCCTCCAACTAGCCTCCATGTCTCCTTTCTATGCCTTTGTTACCAGTGCAGTATTCTTCATTATGAAGTCCAAGGCAACTCCAAATAGCAGGTGTGATCAAATACATCCCTCTTTAACACCAGTTTCTATTGGGAAACATTCACTCTGTATATATAAATATATAAGACTAGTGCATAAATAAAGAGAAAGGACAAAATATCCAAATATATCATCTATAATCAAGAGAAAAAGGTGATCATATGTTGGCCATGTGATAAGAGACAACAAGAGAATGTCCAAATAAGCCCTCAAATGGGAGCCAGAAGATAAAATAAAAAGAAACAGACCTAGAGAAACACTTAAAACAAGAAGGAGGTGAGAAGCAATAACAACAGATGTCATAGATGAGGTTGTGAGGTTGTCACGCAGAATAGGAATGTCTGTAACATCTGACCTTGCTAACAAAAATCTTTTATATAGAGAATCTACAATTTGTACCCCATGTGCCGTCTTGAGCTTGATGCACTGCTCAAGTATAGTTTATAATAATTTTATTAAATTATCCTATAAATGGATGATAGTGGTTAAGAAAGGGACATCTAACTATAGAAGTTGATCAAAATGTTTGGATGCCTCACCTTTGCTGTTTGATTTTTTTGGTCACAGAATGTGCCTGGTCAGTATTGTTGTTTCTGGTCCTTTTGTTTTATTTCCCTGCTAAACCAAAACACCCACCTTGTGTTTCCGCTGCCTTAGAAAGAGTAGACTACTGGCAAGGACTGTGGTCACTAAGAAAGTAAGTATCCTGTGGTGCTATTTATTCCTTTATCACCATCATTATTAGACCACAGTCAAATTTATCTTCAGGCTCATCTACATCTTTTTACTCTTACTAATGTTCTTACCAGAAAACTAAGGCTAGTCTTTCTTGTTCCATTTGTACTAGACACTTGTAACCATCGTCTAATTTCTATTTCTGATTCATTTACAATAAAACTATGTTTTTATATTTTCTTTTTTTATTTAATCAGCAGGTTGTATTTGGTCTATTCCATTTTTCCCATGTTTCTCATTTACTTTTCTTACTTGCACTGTATGTGTTACATTTACATTTCATTATTTATTTGACTGTGTCTCATTCACTAACATTTCTTCTTATTTATATGTCTGTGTCACATTTACTGTTGTTTTGTTTTTCCTAATTTTTTTTCTTTCCTTTCTTATTTGCCTTTCAGCGTCAAAGAGAGATATAATTTTAGTTTGCTATTTTTTTCCCTTTTTTTTTGGCTTTTTCATTACTCATCTGCACATATTTCATTTACTAATTCCAATCCTCATGAAAGAACAAATTACAACAAATGGAAAGACACTTGAAGTAGGCAACAAATCCAAATATTTGGGCTCCATAGTCACTGACAAAGGTTCAGAAGTATTAGCTAGAATTGTACAAGCAGTGGTAGCCTTGACAATACTAACTCATATATGAAAACAAAACAAATGCATCTCCCTAGGAACAAAGATCAGATTTGTACAAACAGTAATGACATGTATATTTTTATGTGCCCGCAAAACATGGACACTCGCTGTTGATCATGAAAGAATAATAAAAGTCCTGGAAATGAAATGATATAGAAATATCTTGCATATATTTTATATAGATCAATGAGGAAGTTCACAACAAAACCCAATGATTCACAGGACTAATTAAAGACTTCTTGTCAACAGTACAAGAGCAAAATATAAAATGGTATAGATATGTTGGAGCCACGATAGCTCAGTGGTTAGTGAACTGGACTACAAAGGACAAGGGGTAGGGTTCGATCCCAACCGATGGCTTCCGGGTTCATCCAGCCTTAAATGGGTACCAGATTTTTTTCTGGGAAAGTAAAGTCGCACGGGCGTAATACCGACCACATTACCCCAAAAATCATGTGGCGAAGGTTTGTAAAATTTATGGTCACTAACACCATATTCCCTATACGTCGCCACTTGGCGTGACGGGGGTACTTTACTTTTTTCTTTTTATAGATATGTTATAAAATCTACAGGCCATGTTAAGACCATTCTGTGAAGCATAGAACCAGGCAGAAAAGGATAGGCAGATAGAGTAAGAGGTAGATGAACAATCTCAGAGTAAGGACAGGATTAACCTTCATCACATATCAGAATGCAGCTGTTAATTGTAATGGTTCCAAGAAAATTATGATTATGTCAGCAAGAGTGAATGTTCTCATTGATTTATATGTTTTACATTTACTATTTTTTCTGTTCTTTGGCCTTTTCTGTCTCATTTGCTTTTCTTATTTCTCATTATTGATTCAGGAAGATGCCTATATATTATTCTTTCTTCTCATTATTGATGTATATTACAAATGAGTTACTGAGAATATAAAGAGCATGCACAGGAAATCCATCCAGATCAAGCAAAAACTGGGGACAGAACAGAGAACCTGACTGAAAAACCAAGCTAGAGGAGCATGATAATCCTGGTTGACTGTCCACATAAGGGAAGAAAAACTTGATAGTCTTGGGTAGGAAGGACTCATTAATCTGCTATGATTGATTTCCAAGGAGAGACTATAACCAACTGCTCACTTCCAGATAGGTCAAGAGTGAGTCAAGAAATCAAAAACAAACCAGATGCCATCTGAAGATAAATGTGCAGGACTGTATGATATTTTTAAAAATGATGCAATGCAAACCACTGAAAAGCAAACAAAGAGCTAGAAGGTTTGTATATGTTTATTTACTATTCTTTTTTTTTATTATTATTGGTTAGTGTCTGTGTCAATTACAATTTGTTTTTCATTATTGATTTTGAAAATGTCTCATTTACTTCTTTTACTTTCTTAATACTGAACACATCTCATTTTCTGTGATTAGTATTCTAAACTGTTCTCTCTTTTTATAAAGTGACAGCTTTAAAACTCATGTCATGCTAATTTCAGGGAACTACACTTCTGTTGGGAGCCGTGATAGCTCAGTGGTTAGTGAACTGGACTACAAAGGACAAGGGGTAGGGTTCGATCCCAACCGGCGGCTTCCGGGTTCACCCAGCCTTAAATGGGTACCAGATTTTTTTCTGGGAAAGTAAAGCAGCACGGGCGTAATACCGACCACATTACCCCAAAAATCATGTGCTGAAGGTCTGTAAAATATAGGGTCACTAAACCCATATTTCCCTATACGCCACTTGGCGTGACGGGGGTAGTTTACTTTACTTACACTTCTGTTAATCTCATTGTTCCTTTGCCATCCTAGAAAAACATCTGCTAATTAGCCATGCTTATTCTTTATTTGTAGAAAAGGCTATTATTTGGTAATGGCTATAACCTATGGTCTGTCTGTTGGTGTACTGACAAGCTGGGGTAGTGTGCTGAATCTTAACCTGAGTTCTTTAAAAACTGTGACTGAGGTATGGAAAGATTTGTGTCTCTACCATTACAAAATAATTTGATGTCTATTTTCTTCCAGTGTAGAAGTAAAGATAATTTAAACAGAATGAATTTTAATGTTTCATTAGAAACCACTGAGAAACCATTTTGTTACTGTGCACACACAATTTCATTGAATAATCCTGCAAGTACAAATGCTTTGTTTCTTGTAATTAGAAACATAATCTGGGGAAAGTGAAGGGGAGTTTAGCATCTTCTGTATTTGAGAAGGAACATGAACTACAGAACAACCCAGGGAACAGAGAAACAATATACACTGCTTTTGTTGTGAGCACAATGGGGACATCATAAGAGGAAAAGAAAGCATGCAGGGGTCCAGACACAGATGCCTCAATTGGAATTGTATGAGCTCCAATTAATGGGGCCCATCAAAAATTCCAAATAATCTTGCAAGGGAAATGTTCAGAAAACATGCACATGTATTAGAACAAAGACCTGTTTGAATTCTCGCACACACACAAAAATAGTATAAAAGCAGGCCTACAATAGTCTAAACAAATGAGCAACCCAAGTCAGAAATGAGATACTTGTCACTTGTCATGTTCCAGAAAAATTTCCAAGAGATATATGGTCACAGATATTCACAGATGGGTCTGCAACTGAAGTATCAAAGAAAGGAAGCAGTGGCATTTACAAAATCTACCCAAATGGAAAGACAGAAACACACTCTCATCCAGCCAGAGAAAGGTGCACCAATGCAGAGACAACAACACTCCTCATAGCTATACAAACTTTCAACAAATGAGGTCCTAACTCCAAAAATTGTTATCCTCAGTCATGCAAGGTCACTCATAAAAGTGATATTAAACCCAAAACTGGATAGACCCGGGAAATAAAGAGCAACATATGTGCACTCCAGTGAGGACAAATTCAAGAAAGAAATGGATGACAGATGACGTTTTGCAGCTTATGGATACAAGAAGAAGAAGTAAAGAAAATAAAGATGAGTATAAGAGATTAAATAAAGAAATTGTAGTAAAATGCAATGAAGCAAAAGAAGCATGGCTAAAAGAGAGATGCAAAGAGATTGAAATGCAACAAAAAGGAGATGCTAAAGCTATATACAAACAAATTGAGGAATTAACAAAAGAAAAACGCAATAAAAAAATGGATGTTTAAGATCAAAGGAAGGAGAACTGTTGATTGATGAAGAAAACATAAGGGAACGATGGACAGAATACAGTAAAGATCTTTATAATGATGAACAAACGGAAGTAAATATTAAGGAAAATGGAGAAGAACCAGAAATACTTAGAGAAGAAGTGGAAGACGCCTTGCGCAATATGAAAGCAGGCAAAGCTCCTGGACCAGATAATATAACTAAAGAAGAGATTGAAGCCATGGGTGATTTTGGAATAGAAATAATAACAAAAATATTGAATGATATCTACAACAGCGAATATATACCAGACGACATGCTCAAATCAATATTCATAGCCCTACCAAAGAAATCGGGTGCGATTGAATGCAATGATTATCGCACAATAAGCCTTATTAGTCATATGACTAAGATATTACTAAGAATCATCATGCAAAGAGTGCGAAACAAAATCAGTCCAGAAATTAGTGATGAACAGTATGGTTTTGTTAGAGATAAAGGAACAAGCAATGCCATTTACATCATAAGATCTTTAGTAGAAAGAGCCATAGAGGTGAAAACAGATCTATACCTATGTTTCATAGATTACACCAAGGCATTTGACAAAGTAAAGCACCAAGAAATAATCAAAATTTTAGAAAGCATAAACGTAGACAGCAAAGATCTCAGAATAATAAAGAACATGTACTGGCAACAAACAGCGGCCATAAAAACTGGAAACCAATTGGGAATGTTTCAACAAATCAAACAGGGTGTTAGACAAGGTTGTGTGTTGTCACCAGATTTGTTTAATATTTATATTGAGATTATTTTAAGATCCATAAAGGGCATGCCTGGAATAACAATTGGAGGTCATCATATAAATAATCTAAGGTATGTTGATGATACAGTCTTAATTGCTAAGAGTGAAAATGAGTTACAAGAAATGTTGGACATTATAGTGAAAAAAGAAAAATAAAGGACTCAGGCTTAATAGCAAAAAGACAGAGGTAATGGTAACAACAAAGAAAACGACATCACCTCAGTGCAAAATAAAGACAAGTTGAACAATATTAAAACAGGTAAATGAATTTAAATATTTGGGAACTTTGTTAACCTCAGACGGAAGATGTACAAAAGAGGTGAGATGCAAAATGGCTCAGGCAAAAGCAGCTTTCCAAAAAGTGAGGAAGATACTATGCAATCCATTTTTGACAATAGAAACAAGAAAAAGAGTTCTTAATGTTATGTAGAGCCAGTCTTAACATATGGATGTGAATCATGGACAATAGGACAACAGACAAGAAAATCACTGAAGTCTGTAGAAATGTGGTTTTACGAAGAATGTTGAGAGTACCATGGACAGCTAAGAAGAGTAATGAAGATGTTCTGAGAGAGGTCAAAGCAAAAAGAGAACTAATTTCCAATATTAGGAAGAAACAATCATCATTTTTTGGCCATGTAATGAGAAGAGAACAGCTGGAATATATTGTAACAACTGGAAAAATTGAGGAACAAAGAGATAGAGGGAAGCAAAGAGAAAAAAATAACAGACAGCTTAAGAGAATGGCATGGCAGGTCAACAACAGAAATGATAAGTAGCTGCCGAGATCGAAAGTTGTGGAGAGACATGATCACCTACGCCAGCAGGCCCGGTACTTGATGATGATGTTGATATGTGCACTGTTAGAAAAGACAGAACTAGTCCTGCAGTGGATACCAGCACACTGTAGTATCTCTGGAAATGAGAAAGCAAATGACAGGTGAGAGCCTTCAACAGTAAAAAAACAGCCCATAGTCTCAAAAAAGTAAAAGACAGTCCTGAAACAAGCTAGAAAAACAGAATTGAGAGAGTTATAAGAAAAATATGAGCCAGAACATGACAGATTAAACCTGTTCAGCAGACATGAACAGACCAAGATATACAGACTCAGAACAGGTCACAGTAGCCTCATAGCACACCTGCAAAAGATAGGATTCAGTGACTTTGAAACTTGCAACTGCTCAGCACCCAAATTCCAGAGCATATCCTACGGAACTGCAGCATGCTCATCACCCTCAGAACATAAATATGGCCCACAGAAACAAACCTACATGACAAACTATGGGGAACCAGTGAAGACCTCATATATAATTACCATCTTGTTGGTGACACATGCTGGTCTAATGGTCTAAATGCATAGCAGTGGCTACTTGCTGAAGATTTCCTGATGACTCAGCTTCTTGCACTCAATATCAGCTATTTACTTCTTAACTGAATCTCTGCTGACTTTTCCAGTGAGAGATGGTGTTTAATTGTGGAATGTAGACTTCTGAACCAAGAATCATACACCCTGGTCTACTTCAGGACTCACCATTATGAACAGTTTAATTCAATACCTACACTGTGAGAATCTCAAGTGAGCATAACACTTATCCGGGGAGGACAATGTCTTATACCAATGATGTTTTGGTGTACTGCTAGGGAAAAGACCAGGAGCAGGTTGCTGGAGAACTGCAGACAGAACACCAGTTGTAAGTCTGTTTTTAGAGATTGTTGAGATAACCAGCACAGTGAAAAAAATGTAGGAGTGTGGTTTGAATGGAGTCTTTCTTTTACCAAGCACAAAGACTAAGTAATTATGAAATCTAGGAAGGGTCTGCTGGCAATGAGGATAATGGCATAGACAGACTGAGCAGCATCAACTTTCTCTCTTGTACAGAAACTTGTCTTTTCTTTGAATAAGTATGCTCTGACTATTTTGTCTCTTAGTCATAAGCAAATAGAAAGACTGAAAAGTATACAGACAAGTCTATGTGTATTGTTCTTTGATGCACAAAGGATACATCATTCAAAATTATATATTACATTTTCAACTTTCCCTCCATGAAAGAGTCTAAAATTTGTTGAGCATGTTTCTACCTCTGAATCAGTGCTGACACACAACATTGACTGCACAGCAAGATTAGGAATAAGAAAGAAAGCAGGGTAAAGAGAGGGAAATCTTCGATGGTTCTAGCCAATTTGAACAGATTTGTTCACTTGAGGAGATAGAACCTAGTGAAGAATGGGTATTACTGCCAGTGTGGTAGTGTTTGAGGATTTTTAAGAAATTGTTGAGTGTAAGACATGTGTGACGAAAAGTGTTGTGCAATATTATAACAGGGATTGATGCAGAAACTTTGATGGCAACACCAATGATTGTTTCTGTTTATTGATTATTAATATTCATAACGTTTTTTAAATAAACTTGTAAGCATTTAACATTTATTGACATTTACTCTAACATCACTTGATGGCAGTTATAAGCTCTATTCACAACTTGAAGAATATTATTCCTGCTTAGTCTTTACTTTAAGTTGGCAGTTATATGAAAATGAGGTGACAATTTTGTGGATATGTTTACGTCTGTCTAGCTGTGTTGTACATGGTTAGCATTCTAACTTCACCTTAACTCTTTCCGTACGTTTCGCCGCACTGTGCGCCATGCCTATTTCGAAAGCGTACGTTTTGCCGCATAGTGCGCCACACTAAATTTGTTTAGTGTGAACACCATCAAACCATATTCTTTTTACATGTCTTGTATCATCTTGATATTGATGAAATCTAAAATCTTGTTCAATTATCTAAACATTCATATATAATATGTTATATGTTAGATAAATATAAATATCTAGATTGATTCTTAAAACCATGAACAATTTTGTCTCTAAAATCTCTTCCGTTGCATCGATAAAAAGCTCCTGTATGGAAAGAGTTAAGTCTATTCTAGATTCATAGTCTATACTAAAGAAAATCATTCCACTTATCTGTTTCTTGTCCCTTTAGTGGAAGACGGCACAAAGGGCAGAAATTCTAGGTTGTCTATGTTCGATGAGAAATTTGTTATCAAATGTGAGACCTTGCACAGGACCCGCATTGTATCTCGCTACATGACCCAGTTCAGGGTGAGCCTCACAATCTCAGCAAGGAAGCTGATGTGTGCTGTTGTATTTTTCTGAGGCAGGATTCGTCACATGTATGAGCAAGGCTGAATAATCATTCTACCTACATATGATATTGAACACTGTGGGATTGTCAGAAATTTAATTTAATTCTTCAAGCGTTAATGTGTTGGGCATTTCCAGACAACAGGTGTTCTTGTTCCGTGGACATGATTTCTCTAAATAATCCAGTTTTTAATTATTCCTATCTAATTACCCTCTTCAATGTAAAATATCCAATAATTCCTTCATTGGCTTAATTAGCATCATTGATTAGAAAAATATTCTGAATCATTTTAGAATCACAATGAAATCACTTATAAACAAATTATTTCAAAAATCCCTTTCTCCCCCTGTGCCAGTTCAGAACACAACATGATTGATTCACAACACAGAAACTGCAAATCCAAATGTCCTGAACAACACTTATGTTGAACATTTCATATGATGACACAAGACGTCATCTAGATTTTGTACAAAAATGTATTCACACAATTCTTTAGTTACACTTTATAACACATCTGGATGCATATTTTGATCACTCATTACACATGAAGTTGATTATGGCTGTCTAAACATCTATCAAATTATATCATTAGTAGAAATTCTCTGTGTATGTATATCTAAGCTACCACCAATGTTACATGACAATTCCCAGATTCTATAATTAAATCCATATAACTTCTTTTCTTGATTCATGATCCTTCCAATGTCCCAATTGCCTCTATTCTGGGCAAGCTATTTGATTAAAGTGAGTGAGTCTGTGTCTGAAAACCTTGCCTCTTTTATTAGAGTTGTTTTCAGTGTTTCCCAAAGTCAATCTTTTTTCTACCTAGCTGAGCCTACTTAGTAATTCTCTGGTCATTTCTTCTAAATACATGCCTATCATCTTTTCTTAGTAATAGGTTGCATGGCCATTTCTTTTATTTCAGCTTTAGTCTTGAATTTGTTCCATTTATTGCAGAGTATCTTTCTAAAGCATTCGTCATCAAATGCTCTGAGGTTTTCTCCATCTCCTTTTATTCCCAGCTTTCACATTCTTCTTCTTCTACCTTTCAGCTCCCTGTGGAGCATAGGTCTTCATCAAACACTTTCCAAGCCGTTCTGTTTCTTGCCATTCTTTTAAGATCGTTCCACGTCTTCCTCATCATCTTCACCTCCGCTTTCATCTGTCTTCTCCAAGAATTTCTTGGTCTTCCTCTTTGTCTTTTTTCCCTAGGGATTCCAAAAAAGGGCCTGTTGTGTAATACTCTCAGTTGGTTTCCTCAGCCTGTGTCCTGTCCAGCACCATCATCTTCACTGTATCTCTTAACCCGCTGGTATTTAACTGGTACATTTCCATAATTCTATGTTAGTGATTTTGTCCTACCATTTCAATCCTTTTATTCTGCGTAAGCATCCATTAATGAAAGTATGTATCTTCATGATTGTCATTTTAGTTGTTCTCCATGTTTCACAGTCATATAATAAGACTGACCTAACATTGGAGTTGAAAATTTTAATTTTATTATTTAACCTAATTTCTTTGGACTTCCATATGTTTCCCAGTGCAACAAATGCTCCTCTTGCTTTTGATATCCTTATTTTAGTACCATTTTCTGTTCCTCCCTCTTTGTCTTTATTACTACCTAGATGTATGTAAGATTGTATGTCTAGTAGAGGTATTTCTCCTATTTTTATTTGAGCAAGATTTTTAACACTTAATGCCGCCTTTGCTATTCTGATCTTTTCTCTAGTTTCTCCCACTTGATCTATACTGCTACCAAGGTATGCAAAGTAATCCACTTCCCACACCTTCTTCTCATCCAGGTAAATATTGCCATTTGATATAGTGATTTTTGGTCTTCTCTCTGTTAATTTCAAGTCCTATTCAGCCAGGTAATGATGATAGAGAATCTGTCCTGTATCTTATGCATACTATCACCAAGGAGCACAATGTAGTCTGCAAAATCGTAGCAGCTACCATGACTTTTAAGATGGCTAATCTTTTTGCTATATTTTGTTATCACTGACCATCCTTAAAACACAGGATCTTATTAAACTTAACTTTGAGGTATGTCATCTACTGGTCCCTGGTCACCTCATCAGCTCCTATTCGTACTACTGGTGTGTCAGTATTAACGATATGATTGTTAAGGGAGAACCATGCAACTGATGCTTTTTTAGGATTAACCAATGCACCTGATACTCCACATCAGGAAAAGATCATGTTAGTTTTCAGTGTTGAGGCTATTTCCCATTTGTCTCTTCCCTATCGATATACTAGAATGTCATCAGCAAAAGTCATAGTTCTTCCTCTCCCACAACAGAACTGTTGTTCTGTGATAGTTATTGTGTACACTTTAAATAGAACTGGTAACAATGGTGAGCCTTGTGGCAGCCCTGGACAAATGAATGTTTTGTTTGGATGACCAACTTCCACATCTGAATATCACCTTCCTCTGAAACAGTGCTGCAACAATCCATCTAATGATGAAGGGGTGCACCGCCAGTTTGAGGAGCATGTGCATGAGGTATTCAAATGATACTCTGTTGTATGCATCCTCCAGATCTATAGCAGCAGTACATGTCTACTCTCGTTTGTGGAAGCCTTTGAAGATGTCATAGGCAAAGATTGCTGCATAAAGCCATGTCTCTTTGTTATATCTGTAGCCTCAGAGTGTGGGTGGTAATGTGCGTATCTGTTTACGGTGACAGGTGAGTATACATGCAACTATTTTTTCCAGTAGCTTGCCTGCAGTGTTCTGCATTGTGATGATTCTGTAGGCACTGATCTGAAAATGGTCCTTGTTTGGCTTTGATAGCTGTAGTAAGTGGCTGTGTAGCCACTCCTCCATAATGTCGCCACACTTTAGCCAGTTTTTTCAAGTCATCGTCAGCTAAATCGCCTATGCTGTCGTACCAAACACCATCTGGACCAGGAGCAGTGTTGTGTGACCTTATTAAGTGTTTTACAAACGGCATCGGTTGTGATTGTGAGATCTTCTCCCAGCATTACATTTTCTCACAATTCTGAGAGTGACCCCCGTATCCTTACTCTTATAGCCTCATTTCTTTGGTCAGTCTGCTCAATGTAGCAGGTAAGCAGGGCCTTCCCTTTGCTCTCATCAGATTTGTGCCATATCTGGCCTGTGCTCTGGAAGTCTGGTATGCCTCTATGTCATGTTGTGCCTTTCATGCTCTGATGAAATCGCCAGAATGTGGCTAGCAATTTTTCTGAGTACACTTTTTTTTTCGGAAATCATCCCACTTGCCACTTAGCACATAGTTTAAAGTGCATCATTTATCTGTCAACCTCTTCTTTCTGACGCTTCAAGAGCTCAGGTTGTGTTCTTCCATTATTTCTGGCTTTCTACCATTTCTTTTCCATTTGTCTCTTGTTTAACCACGCTTCCTCAACTTCTACGTTCCACCAGGACAACTGCGTTCATCTCTCCTGTCTCCTGCAAGGGGCACCCCATTTTCTATGTCTCCTTCTTCTTTCCTTCCTTATTTGCCTTTCAGCTTCGAGGGGAGATATAATTTGTGGTCTTTTGCTCTTCTGTTTGCCTCTGCTGCTGCTATGTTTCCTAGTACTTCTAATATTCCATCAATCCATTTTTTTAGTGGTCGACCCTTGGGTCTGGTATTCTCGCAACATTTAATGAGGGCTTGTTATGTTGTTTTTCAATTACTCGCCTTGTCACATGGCCAAACTACTACACTTTTCACTCTTTCCCCAAAACAAAAAGCAGGAGCCATCTATATAAACAATGAGCCTGTGAAAGAAGACATACAGGCTACGTATCTCGGAGTTACATTTGATAACAAACTATCTTGGAAACAGCAGATAAATAAGGCAACCCAAAAAGCAAGGAGAAAATTGGCTATTCTAAGAAAGCTGTGTGGAACTACGTGGGGTGCGAGTGGGAAAATACTCAGTAAAGTTTACCAACAGAGTATACGCCCACATTTAGAATATGGATCATCTGCATGGTGTTCAGCATCAAACACCACACTTCAAGAACTGGATAAAGTACAAAACCAGGCACTTAGGGTCATCACAGGAGCAATGAAATCAACACCAATATTAGAGATGGAGAAATTGTGGAGGATACCAGCACTGAGAGAACGGAGGGACACAAAGGTGCTGATACAGGCAGAAAAATTTGCTTGCATGCCGAGACATCCAATGAAGGACCGATTCCAAAATCTTGCATTGGGACGACTTAAGAGAAGCAGTTTTATCCACCAAGCCAAGCGTATTAGTAGACAAACACCAGACATGCCAAGAGCTGTTAACCCCCTACTGCCCATACCAGAACAGACTCCCTGGACAGAGGAATCAGGATTATCAGTTCAAATACGGACAGAAGTGAAAGGAATAGTTGATAAGAGGAACAGAATAGTCTACAGCGAAAAACAATAACTCTCAGTTTCCTGGATGAAGAATACCCACAAGACCTATGGATTCGTGTGTATACAGATGGATCAGCACAGAATGCAGTAAAAAATGGGGAGCAGGTGCATATATAGAATACCCAAATAACACTAGGGATATGAATAAATAGCAACAGGGAAATATTGTCACAATTATGATGCAGAAATACAAGCAATAAAGTTAGCAATAGAAAAACTGCTGAACATTAATCTTAGCCCGCAGCCTGTAGTGTTTTTGACAGATGCAAGATCAGTACTCCAGGCACTACAATCCAGAAAATTACCACATTTGCAGACCTTATTGACTGACTCTGCAAGCACCACAGGGTTGCCCTGCAGTGGATCCCATCTCACTGTGGAATACCAGGAAATGAGAAAGCAGATCAGTTGGCAAAGGAAGGTTCAACAGGCACACAACTAGATACACCTGTTACATACCATCATAAGAAACAGATAATCAAATCAATCAGAGGACCACAAGCCCCAAATCAGGATGCCTTTTATAATATGAATAGATATGAACAAGTTATCATTATACGTCTCAGAACAGGACACAATCGACTCCATAGTCACATGTATACAAAATTCAAGATCGGCACCTCAACTACTTGTACATGTGGACAGGCGCCCCAGACTGCTGAACACATACTTCAAGACTGCACTGAATATAGTAGACTGAGGAAAATCCATTGGCCCATAGATACAACACTACAGACAAAACTATATGGGCCACTGCAAGAATTACAAAAGACAGTAACATTTATACAGGAAACGACATTGCAGATATAGACAATGCTTCAGGTGAACGAAAGATAGATAGATAGACATGGCCAAACCATTTTATCTGTTGTTTCTTTATATATTCTATGGCTGGGGGCTATTCCTAGCTTTTTTATTAGTTCTTGATTTTTGATCTTATCTCTCAGACTGTTTCCTGTCATTCGTCTGACACATTTCATCTCAGTAGAGGTTATTTTTCTTATTGTTCTTGCATCTAGGGTCAAGGACTGGCATTAGTAGTACAACGTTGGGATGAAGATTGTATTGTACAGTGCCCGTTTTGCCTCTAGAGTTACTTCCTTGTTGGACAATAGTGGTGATAGCTGTCCAATGATTTGCCAAGCTTTGATGCATCTGAGTCTATCTTTGCTGTTTGTGAATTGTCGTTTGTCACTAAACTTCCTAGGTATTTGAATTCCTCTACTTGTTTTAGTTGTCTGCCGTCTATAGTTATGTTGATGTTCTGTTTATTTTTGGCGACATTCATGACTTCTGTTTTGTTGATGTTGATTTTCATGTTGAATTTTGTGCCTGTGCTGTTGAGTTTATTTAAGTGTTCTTGTAGGTCTTCCATTTTTTAATGTATAATGCCTGATCATCTGCAATCTATGTCTGATTTTGCTAATAGCATCCTGGTCTCTGTTCTTATAGTGGAATGTGTTGAGCTTGCTTTTCCGGCTTCTATTTCTACCTTTCTCAATTAGGATGATACATGGATAGTGGTCACTTCCGTGGAATCCCAGTACACTTCACTTGCAAACTGGCGTGAAGGTGGAAGAACCAGTGATTTATGACACTATCAGAGTCCCCAGTTTGAGTGGCCATTCTGGTTGCCCTTCCATCATTCAAGCGCACTAAATCAACGAATACCAATGCGTTCTCTAGGTCTTCTCCCTGCTTGTTGGTTATGATGTTACCCCACCGGTTTTCCCTAGCATCTCAGCAGACTTGACTTGACTTGACTTAATCCCCTTGTTAGCCGTGAGCTATGAGCTCTTTACAGCTTAATGCCTCCCGCATGAAGGCGCAGGTCCTTCTCAGTTGTACAGCTGCAGAGTACAGTGTGCTATTGATGGATGAAAGTAGTGGGGGTAACATGCTCCATCGGTTTTGTAAATGGGGACAGTGTAGTAGCAGGTGATCTACTGTCTCAGATTGTTGACGGCAGTGTCTGCACATTGGGTCATGTTGTGTTTTTATTCTGCTCAGGTGTTGATTGGTAGGAGCATGGCCTGTTCTCAGCTGGAATATCAAGCTTTGATCCCTTTGTCTGAGCTCCCACACAGGGTCGAGGGGGTCTGGTTTTGTTTGATAACTGTAGAGTAGGCGTCCAGTCTTAGCTGAAGCCCACATATTTAACCATTCCTCATGGTAGTTGTTTCTCAAAATTTGCTTGCATGTTTTGAGGCTTACTTGAACAGGAAGCTGTGGTAGAGATGCTCCCAGTTTAGCAAACCTATCTGCTCTCTCATTTCCTGCAATGCCGATGTGACCAGGGATCCATTGTAGAGTTACAGTCATGCCATAGGTATTGGAGAGTTGGTTGGATAAAGATCTTATATTGGAAACCTCAGATGTTAGTCCACTTTCAATTGCTTCGAGTGCTGATTTTGAATCCGAGAAAATATATATTCCTTCCGGTGCGATGGTGTCACATCCAAAGTCTACAAATATCCTTCTGAGTGCTCTCTCTATAGCTATAATTTCTGCAGAGTAATTGGAGCAGTATTCTCCGCATGGATTGTAAATTTGGGGGTAGTCGTCTGGGTGAGAGTAGGGATACTTGACAACAGCACCATAACCAGCATTTAGGGTGGCCTTGAATGCAGATCTATCAGTATAAATATGGACGGCATTGCGTGGATACTGGTCAATGGCTATGGCTTTGAGTATGGGAGGTAGAGTATTTTTATCTGCTAAGGGGTAGGAGAGCTCAGTCCTGACACCGGGGACAACTATTTTGTGGCAAAGTGCTTCAGGGCGGATGGGCATATCTTGGAGTCTGTCTGCTGGAAGGTGATGTTTGGAGCTGTAGTTAGTTGCATGGTCTAAAAAGGATGATTTCTTAATCCAGGTTTTCTGCCGCCACTTTTCTGCCATAATGCGATTTACCCCTGTTGGTTCCGTCCACAAATATCTCTCGTAGGTTTCCACTACAGCACGTTCTCGTCGAATGCCAAGAGGGTCTATGTTATTGTGTATTTCGCAAGCATTATTAGGAGTTGATTTCATAGAACTGCTAATAAATCTCAGGGCTTGATTTTGAATTTTATCTAAGCTTTGGAGTAGAGTCTTGCTAGCAATAGATTGCAGAGGTAGTGAATAGTCTATTACTGATCGCACGTAACCTATATAGAGTTGACGCATTGTTTGTTGGTCTGGGGCGCCCCCCCCCCCCCCATTCACAAGTCATGAGGTGTTTGATGATCCTAAGTCTAGTTGTGGTTTTGTCTATCAGCTTGTTTATATGTTGTTTCAGAGATAGCCTTTGGTCTAAGTCAACTCCGAGGTATCTCGGATATTTGTCGTAGTTTAGTTTCTCTCCGCTCACGCGACATCTATTTCTTCCCCTTTGACTTTGTTGCTTAGGGTAAATATACTGTAGACTGTCTTCTCAGTGCTAGGCTCTAACTTCCAGAACTAGCAGTAAGCAGCAATGGTAGTGAGGTTCGTATTTATGTTATGGGTAAGGGCTTGAATATTCTTGCCTCTTACCCAGATGGCAAGGTCGTCCTCAAAAAGTGCCTTACGACATGTGATATATTCTGGCAAGTCATTTATAAACATAAGGAACAATGTGCAACTTAGGGCTGATCCTTGAGGTAGGCCTTCCTCCAGGGTTCTTTGTTTGGAAGTTGTTCCCATGTATGTTGTTTGTATTGTTCGATTACAAAAGAAGCCCTTTATCCACTTGTACATTCGTCCTGATATTCCAATTTTTTGCAGTTTAAATAAAAGACCTTTTCTCCAGACTCTATCATATGCTTGTTTCAGGTTAATGAATGTAGCTATTACGTGTTTTTGCTCCTGGAATGAGTCACCTATCTCTTGAGTGAGTCTGATCAGCTGGTCCACGGTACGCTTGTTCTTTCTGAAGCCTGCTTGGTAATTGTTGAGTGGCTTCATGTTCTCAAGCCACCAGTACAGCCTTTCGTTGACCATTCGTTCTGCTATTTTCCCCATATTAGAGGTCAGGGAAATTGGTCTGTAACTGCTGAGGTCGTTGGGATCTTTTCCTTTCTTCAGTAAGGGTGTTACATTTGCTTTCTTCCACTGAGCCGGCAGCTTACCCTCTCTCCACGTTATGTTGATAAACTCTAAGATGATATCAAATTCTTTGATTGACAGGTTGGTAATAAGTTCGTTAGTCAGTCTATCGGGCCAGCAGATTTCCCCTTTTTACACTTATCAAGGGCAGCTTTTAGCCCCGGAAGGGTGAAATCTTTTTCAAAGACTCCATGCTTACTGTATGGCGCTTTTCCATTTCTTTGGTAAGTTTGTTGATACTGTAGTCTAGTCTTTGGTTGTCTCGTTGTTTATTGATACTGGCAAAGTAATTGTTAAGGGCTTCTGCTTTCTGTGTACTAGCTGGTATTACTTCCGAACCACCTTTAGTGGCACAATGTTCGGGCGTCTTTTTTCCCCTGATTGGTTAGAAATAAGATGACATGCTTGCTTGCCTTCCTTTCTTAAATCTAGGTTTTCACCCTTCTTGATCCATGTGACCTTCTTTGCTTTAGTGCTTAGTAGTTTAACCTTCACAGTCAGTCTGTTGTAATTTGTTTTGCGTTGGCGGGGGTTGGATGTTTCTTGACTAATCTTCTTGCTTTTTTTCTTTCTTTGACAATGCACTCTAGTTCTTCATTCTAGAACGGTTTGAATTTACTACGGCGTCCTCGGGGGATGGATTGTTTAGCAGATTGTAGAATAGCTGCGGTGATGTTGTTATAGACAGTGTCAATATCAGCTGCGGTGATGTTGTTATAGACAGTGTCAATATCAGCTGCGGTGATGTTGTTATAGACAGTGTCACTATCAGCTGCGGTGATGTTGTTATAGACAGTGTCAATATCAGCTGCGGTGATGTTGTTATAGACAGTGTCAATATCAGCTGCGGTGATGTTGTTATAGACAGTGTCAATATCAGCTGCGGTGATGTTGTTATAGACAGTGTCACTATCAGCTGCGGTGATGTTGTTATAGACAGTGTCACTATCAGCTGCGGTGATGTTGTTATAGACAGTGTCACTATCAGCTGCAGTGATGTTGTTATAGAGTGTCAATATCAGCTGCGGTGATGTTGTTATAGACAGTGTCAATATCAGCTGCGGTGATGTTGTTATAGACAGTGTCAATATCAGCTGTGGTGATGTTGTTATAGACAGTGTCAATATCAGCAGCGGTGATGTTGTTATAGACAGTGTCAATATCAGCTGCGGTGATGTTGTTATAGACAGTGTCAATATCAGCTGCGGTGATGTTGTTATAGACAGTGTCAATATCAGCTGCGGTGATGTTGTTATAGACAGTGTCAATATCAGCTGCGGTGATGTTGTTATAGACAGTGTCAATATCAGCTGCGGTGATGTTGTTATAGACAGTGTCAATATCAGCTGTTATATCTATCTCTTGAAATCCTTGGTTTACTAGGTTCCGGAATGTTGCCCAATCAGCTTTTTTATAATTGAATGGCACTGTTGCTGGACAACTACTTATGGTTTCTTTATTGTTGGAAATTTCTAGTGTAATTGGTCTGTGGTCACTACCTATGTCATCGAGGACACTGAGGGAGCACTTGGGATGGATGTCCGCTGTCACCAGAGTGAGGTCGGATCTGCCTGAGGTTCCACTGGCTCTATGAAGGAGTGTGCGTGGGGAATCAGAGTTTTGGAGTAATATAAGGGTAGTTGTATTTATGAGTTCTTCGATGATCAATCATGTGTGGTTTCTGTCTTTATAGCCCCATAGATGGGAGTGGCCATTCATATCTCCAGCTGCGATAGTTCTGAAAAGATCAGTGTTAGTAAAGAGTGGTAGGCTGATCATGTTTTTTGGTGGGTTGTATACATTAATAATTCTTAGCGGTTGGTTGTTTGTCCAAACTGTCACTTCTTGGATATCAGTTTCTTCATTGGTTTCTATTGGGGAAACCTCAGCCTGTATGTCGTTCCGAATGAGCGACATGATCCCTTGACATTTCCAACACTTGCATCGGTGTGCGTTGTAGCCTGTAATATGGAAATGAACTTCTCTTGGTAGCATTGTTTCCTGGATAAGTGCAACGTTGATGTTTTGATCTGATAGTAGCTTTGCCAACTCCAGTTTTTTAGTACGTATTCCTGAAATGTTGAGGTGCAGGATGCAGAGAGTTGAAAGGTGGTGTTGGGGTCCGGTAGCATATTTGTCACTGCCCTCCCCGGGTTGCAGAGGACAGCGCGGGACTTGATGACCGAGGCATCGCCCGAGCTCGTATAAAGTGGGTTGTCGTATTCGAGGCATGATAATTATTGGGGGTGTCATGGGCGCTTTCCTTTTCATCCCCAAAGGAGAGTAGCTTGGTGTGTGTTGGTGTACGAGGATCGTCACGTCCTGCCAGTAGTTTGCTTATGGGTCAGCGGGTTCATCATTCTCTTGTCAGAAACGCTGACACAGTGTGCAGCAGTGATGAAAACTGGCATTCCCCACTACCAAGGAACCAGCACAGAGAGTCAGAGGTGCAATGACAGCCTTGCTACACTCCTTTGACGTCCATGGGGATTGACAAACAGGAGACAAAAGGAAGGATCGAGGCAAGAACACATTTGACCCATGAGTTGGGGATGGGCTAGTGGATTCAGTGCACACAATTTCTTACACAGTGGGCTGCACTATCGCACTTAGAGGGTACCATCCTCTCCTTGGCCATTTATGTCGGGCATTACACAATGCTCCTTGTTGCAGGGTTGGCCTTACCCTGGACGGGCTGTTAACTGTTATCTCTAGTTAACGGGTTACCATCAACCTTGTGACCTCCAGCAACAGACGGTGCTAGCAATGCATATATTTAGTAACTTATCGTGTGTCCATGGTGTGTTAGACTAAGGCCCAGTGTCCAGGAAGAAAACATTCCACTTGAATACACACATGAAACCTGGTTGTAAACAAATAGTGTCGGTGACAGGTATCCGAGGGTGAGTGATTGTCAGCTATAAGTAGGTTATGATAATTTGTCCTTGAAGCTACAATGGGCCTACACACATTGAGTTCTAACACGGTGTGATTATTAGTTTATTATCGGTAATTATTTCAGTCACTTTATAAATCCTTCAGAATGACAACAACCACACAAAAAACTCAATCCGTGTGAATGGACACACACAAAAAATTGTAAAACATTAGAACGATCTGCAGGCAGCTTCTAGGCTACGCCATGTTGCCGGAAGTCCCCAAGTCTCAGCAGAAAATGACGTTCTCCTCCTCGAATGCAAAGAGATTCTGCCATTGTTGTGTGTCCACCTTCCCATTACAGGCATACACATTTACAACCATGAAAGGAACTGGGGTCTGCACCCTAACCGCATGTACCTGCAAATCTTCACTGTCCCATGCAGACATATCAGCTGCCACCATGTTGTTGCTCACAATGATGGTCTGTCCAAGGTGTCGTCTATTGTAGAAATAGTGAAATCCAGGGGCACTAACTGTCCTATCACCAAAAAGTGTTTCTTGCAAAATCATTACATCAGCACCATACAGTAGCTTATAAAGATTGGGCCATTATTGATTTATGAAAACACAGTTCCAGAATGTAATGCACACATTCTTTAGGCCTAACCTCTCGCATTTCCACTGTTTCTTACACATTCTGGCATATTTGCCTTTTTTTGTTTTCCTTTTTCGATGTTGCCATTTAGACTTCATTTGAATACTTCTTGTCGTCATTGTTGATTTGGTCGTTGAAAGTCGATGGCTGTGGATGGTCTAGACACACGTGCACTCACTCATTTGCACGGTCCAGAACCTGTTTTCACGTTATAGACTAGTCAACTCCAGTCAATCAGCTCTTCAGCATGTGGATACACCGTAAGCTTTTTATTTTCTTCATTCAGAATCACACAGCAATGAAATCACACTTCCTTGCCTCCGAACGGGTGAAAAGACACAACCATCTTGTGTCGGACCGGAAGCGCAATACAATATCATCAGCATATCTTAGTAAATCCATTACTGAGTTTGAAATTGAAGTAACGCTTGGCAGTTTCATCTGTTAATTTGATGCTATCTATTTTCCTTATAATTGGTTTCTTGTACTGGCTCTTCAATTTAAGCTTGTATCTTCTCCTAGACAGGTTACGGTCACTGTTAACATCCACCACATGTGCATCTAACAAAGATGTTCTAAACTGCTTTCTAATACACAGATGATCAATTTGGTTTCTTGCTCTATAATCTAGAGATATCCATGTAGCCTTGTGTGTATCTTCTTGTGTGGGAATAATGTTCCACCTATAGCTGGACCTTCTGTCAGACATAGTTCTAATAGTCTTTCTCCATTTTGATTGATAGAGCCCACTCCTTCTTTTCCTATGCCATCATAACTCTTGTGTTGTCCTGACTCATTTTGTCATTGAAAGTGCCCATCACTAAACTGTTAGTACATCATGTTTAGGCAATTTACATTAAAGATCTTGCAACTTATAATAGAACTTGTCCTTAAATTCCTCACAGACCTTATTCATCATCATCATTATCAAGTACCATGCCTGCTGGTGTAGGTGATCATGTCTCTCCACAACTTTTGATCTTGTCAGTTATTTATCATTTCTGTTGTTGACCTTCTGCCAAGCCATTCTCTTAAGCTGTCTGGTATCTTTTCTCTTTGCTTCCCTCTACCTCTTCGTCCCTCAATTTTCTCAGTTGTTACAATATATTCCAGCTGTTCTTTTCTCATTAGATGGCCAAAAAATTATTGTTTCTTCTTAATATCGGAAATTAGTTCTCTATTTGCTTTGGACTCTTTCGGTTAACAAAGTTCCCAAATATTTAAATTCATTTACCTGTTTTAATATTGTTCCACTTGTCTTTATTTTGCATTGAGGTGATGTCTTTTTCTTTGTTGTTACCATTACTTCTGTCTTTTTGCTATTAAGGCTGAATCCTTTATTTTTGCTTCCTTTCACTATAATGTCTAACATTTCTTTGTAACTCATTTTCACTGTTAGTGATTAAGACTGTATCATAAGCACACCTTAAATTATTTATATTATGATCTCCGATTGTTATTCCAGGCACGCCCCTTATGGATCTTAAAGTAATCTCACTATAAATATTAAACTAATCTGGTGACAGCACACAACCTTGCCTAACACCCTGTTTTATTTGTTGAAACATTCCCAATTGGTTTCTAGTTTTTATGACCGCTGTTTGTTGCCAGTACATGTTCTTTATTATTCTTAGATCTTTGCTGTCTACGTTTATGCTTTCTAAAATTTTGATTATTTCTTGGTGCTTTACTTTGTCAAATGCCATGGTATAATCTATGAAACATAGGTATAGATCTGTTTTCACCTCGATGGCTCTTTCTACTAAAGATCTTATGATATAAATGGCATTGCTTGTTCCTTATACATTGTACAATTCTTATACATTACCTATAAATGATATTTTTTTTCATTGACAAGAAATTTGTGGTGACTACAGAATTTCCTTTCATAGAAAGGTTTTGCTATAATTTATAGTGAACATATTGTTTCACTGGGTGTTTGTAAGTAATGTTATGATACCTCTAAAGTAGTTGGAGTTCTCTCACTGATTAACTGACTCCTAATTATTTTTTCAGATTATATTTTTATGCAGAACAAAAAAAAAAAGAGGCCATCCTCATGAGCATTCAGAAGAACACTTACAAGTGAGGTAAAAACAGCAGTCATAGAGTTTCTTAATAAGATTGATAATCTCTCAGAGAATAGAGATTTAAGGTGAGGTACACTATGAACCTCCCTTCATGAACATCTGATTGCTCTTGATGGATATTAGATATTTTACTCTGTTTAATTTCAGAATCCTTGCACAATGTTGCATGGAAGTGACAGTAATAATCTTGTTTTGTGTTTCATGTTTTTTTCAGAATGAGGCTGGTTGGATTGGATTTCATTCAATAGTTGGTGGCTGCATTGCTCCATTGTTCATAATGAGGTAAGAGAGTTGAAGTATATCTTGTTTCATTCAATAGTTGGTGGCTGCATTGCTCCATTGTTCATAATGAGGTAAGAGAGTTGAAGTATATCTTGTTTCATTCAATAGTTGGTGGCTGCATTGCTGCATTGTTCATAATGAGGTAAGAAAGTTGAAGTATATCTTGTTTCATTCAATAGTTGGTGCTGCATTGCTCCATTGTTCATAATGAGGTAAGAGAGTTGAAGTATATCTTGTTTCATTCAATAGTTGGTGGCTGCATTGCTCCATTGTTCATAATGAGGTAAGAGAGTTGAAGTATATCTTGTTTCATTCAATAGTTGGTGGCTGCATTGCTCCATTGTTCATAATGAGGTAAGAGAGTTGAAGTATATCTTGTTTCATTCAATAGTTGGTGCTGCATTGCTCCATTGTTCATAATGAGGTAAGAGAGTTGAAGTATATCTTGTTTCATTCAATAGTTGGTGGCTGCATTGCTCCATTGTTCATAATGAGGTAAGAGAGTTGAAGTATATCTTGTTTCATTCAATAGTTGGTGGCTGCATTGCTCCATTGTTCATTATGAGGTAAGAGAGTTGAAGTATGTCTTGTTTCATTCAATAGTTGGTGGCTGCATTGCTCCATTGTTCATAATGAGGTAAGAGAGTTGAAGTATGTCTTGTTTCATTCAATAGTTGGTGGCTGCATTGCTCCATTGTTCATAATGAGGTAAGAGAGTTGAAGTATATCTTGTTTCATTCAATAGTTGGTGGCTGCATTGCTCCATTGTTCATAATGAGGTAAGAGAGTTGAAGTATATCTTGTTTCATTCAATAGTTGGTGGCTGCATTGCTCCATTGTTCATAATGAGGTAAGAGAGTTGAAGTATATCTTGTTTCATTCAATAGTTGGTGGCTGCATTGCTCCATTGTTCATAATGAGGTAAGAGAGTTGAAGTATATCTTGTTTCATTCAATAGTTGGTGGCTGCATTGCTCCATTGTTCATAATGAGGTAAGAGAGTTGAAGTATATCTTGTTTCATTCAATATTTTCTAATCTATTGCTTTGCAAATGTGAGATATATAGTTATTCGCAGGTCCCGGTATCACTGCAAAAGAATGAAAATCCTTGATTGCTTAACCGCGCATACCAGTGGAATCATCTGAATTAACATATCTCATTGAAGGATCCAAAAAAGAATAGCAGCTGCACTCCCTATCATAGCAGACACAGCATGAAGCTAAATACTTAAGGCTTATCCGCACTGAAAGTGAACGCAGCCGAACTGTCCTTCGTCATACGATATCATCATTCATCATAAGCAATCTGGATATTGAACCATAATCCAGACAAAAAACACAGCTCACGGTGTGCACAGAGCACTAAACTCAGTAGCTCTGGCGGCAAGCCAGACTTAAAATATGAGGAAACTGCAACAATGAACACTTTTCAGACAGAGCATCAGTGGTTCCTGCTGCCTATCTGCCATATTGACTGGAAGTCCCAAATGTCAGATGTCATAAGCACACATCCAAATATTTCATTCTCATATTTTTTCTTGGCCTACCAGCACCAAAGCTGGAAGTTATCAGTGACCCACAGCTGATGACTTGCGCCAGGATCGGTGAACCAAAACCATCCAGACCCTGCTCCACCTCTTCATGGTGCCTCCAGTAACAGACTAACCTGTCTAGTCTGGCCAAGCGTGCAGGGATCGAAGATGGAAGACAACACAGTACTCAAAAATGTCGTGCTGAAGTTGGATGTGTTGGGCCAAAAGGCGCAAATATAACAGTGATACTGCAAACCACAACACAACGCAGTCGCGTCCACTACTTCCTTGTAAGGGCGGATGATGAAGAGGAATATTCTAGTCTACTATGATACTCTAGAATACTTTAGTCATCGGGCGAACGCAACCAACCACCACCAACCATATTTTTTCTTCAAACACTTACTTTATGCCCAGAAAAGGGTGCAAAGTGAAACTTGCTAAAGACATTGTTATAGTTCGTTCAGAAATTCGTGCCCACAGAATTTATTAACTTATTCCATACGTTTCGCCACACTGTGCATCACTCTCAATTTTATTATTGTGAACCATCATCAAATCATATTCTTTTTTACATGTCTTGTATCATTTTGGTATTGATGAAATCTAATAGCTTGTTCAATAATCTAACAATTCATGTATTATATATAATGTGTTAGATAAATATAAATATGTAGATTGATTCTTGAAACATTTTGTCTTTGAAAACTCTTTCCTTGTATTGATAAAAAGCTTCCGTATTGAAGGAGTTTATTATCTCAGAAACCGTCTGATTTTCAATAATTTTTTTTCATAAAATCTTATTTTTTCACCGACCTTAAGCCTGATTTTTTTTCCCTACTGTCATGCATTTACGACAATACCCACATTTTGTTGTAATCAACATTGTCATTTTAAAAGACAAAATGTCACTTGCTCGCACTTATTGAACGTGATTTTGAAAGACACATCACTTTTGTCATTTCCAATTTCTTGTTAAATAGGTTCAGAGGCGTACTTTGACAAAATATTTACTATTAATGTATGTATATTCCTTTACATGTGATAATTTGTAAGCTGTTGTGAAGTGACTACTTGATTTTTAAAACCATGAAGAGTTTAAAGTGTACATTAATCACTATGCAAAAGCTAACTGTGTTATTGTACAGGTACTTTTGCAATCACCTATCTCTATGATGAAGATATAAAATCAAATGAAAAATTGTGACCCTCTTCAATGTGATACGGATACGCCTTTGACTTGCATTGTTACAAAACTAATGTAATTTACAGTGAAATCTAATGTTTTGAGCACACGGTTTGATACTTTCCTAAAATTATATAATTAAAAACGATTTGTGAAAAATTCAGAATACCTTTGTATTTAAATGTTATAAAATCTGAAGGTCAGTGAAAAAATAAGATTCAATGAAAAAAGAATTACAGAAATTCATCAAACAGTTTCCGAGATAATTGATCAACTCTGTGTGCACAAATTTCTAAACGAACTATAGTTATGTGCTGCAGCAGTGCGGCTGCAACATACAACTAGAAAGGAAATTTGAAAGAGAAATTACAACTGTGCTTGATACCCTCTTATGAAACAAAACTAAAGAGTATAAATTTAATTTTCTTGATTGAAACCTGCAAGAAAATACAAGTTTTTTCAGATTATGTTTTCTTTTTATACAGGTTTGCAGATGCTTTTGCTCGCCGTATGAAGTTGTTTATACTGGTTGTGTATGTTTTGGGATCAGCTGCCTTTCTAGCCTTATGTTTAATGCTTATTAAAGTAATTGCATACTCTAGAGGTATGGGTCTCTTTTGTTTATGTTATTGTTATATTATGTGTACACAGATTGTTGATTTACAAAACCAATGTGGGCAGTTTTTGTAGGATGTCAGTCTATTCCCGAGAAGGTCAAATGTATATTTTATGTACATGGTTCTAGTCTGCTGATATTCCTTAACCTTTCTTTTAGATGCTGTTTTCTTCATATGCTGCATCTGATCCTAATTTAATTCTCAGGACTACACAGCTTTAGCTATACAATGATATTGACTGATGTCCTCTAGTTTATCATTAACTGGCTTTTCCATGTTCTTGTAAATAGTCATCTGTAAGTGATTTTAACACTAGCAATCTCTCTCTTGGTGTCACGGCATGGAAAACAGTCAACAATAGAATTGATACGATGCACTGTGGATAGAAGATTGTGGAAGGACGTGATCTCTATGCCATCCAGTATGGCACATGATGATGATGATGTTGAATTTTTCTCTTTCTTTACCCCGAGTGAATTGTAGTGTGAAAAGTTCATTAGTTTGAAATAAATCAATGAAGTTAGGAGAGTCAAATTGTGTGTAAACCACTTTAGCAAAATTGATGTAATCATGTGTGAAACACCAAGTGACTTGAGAAGTTTTTGGTTTTCTTTATTGCATAGGGCTTGCAGTGATTTTCACAAATTTTTGGTATGTTTTTCTTTTTTTTGTAATGTATTTTTGGTTTTATAAGTGTAGTGTTTTTTTTTGTTATTAATTATGTAATTTTGCACAATATCAAAATTGTGATTATTTCTTGGTGCTTTACTTTGTCAAATGCCTTGGTATAATCTATGAAACATAGGTATAGATCAGTTTTCACCTCTATGGCTCTTTCTACTAAAGATCTTATGTTGTATATGGCATTGTTTGTACCTTTAACTCCAACAAACCCACACTGTTCATCGCTAATTTCTGGACTGATTTTGTTTAGCAGTCTTTGCATAATGATTCTTATTAATATCTTAGTCATGTGACTCATAAGGATGATTGTGTGATGATCATCGCACTCAATCACACCAGATTTCTTTGATAGGGCTATGAATATCGATTTGAGCATGTCGTCTGGTATATATCCGTTGTTGTAGATATCATTCAATATTTTTGTTATTATTTCTATTCCAAAATCACCCATGGCTTCAATCTCTTCTTTAGTTATATTATCTGGTCCAGGGGCTTTCCCTGCTTTCGTATTTTACAAGGCGTCTTCCACTTCCTCTTTGAATATTTCTGGTCCTTCCCCATTATCCTTAATATTTATTTCTGTTCATCCATCATCCTAAAGATCTTTAATGTATTCTGTCCATCGTTCTCTTATTCTTTCTTGTTCAATCAACACTTCTTCTTCCTTTGATCTTAAATATCCAGTTTTTGATTGGGTTTTTCTTCCGGTTAATTCTTCAGTTTGTTTGTATATAGCTTTGGCATCTCTTTTTTGTGTCATCTTATTTGTTTTTGCATCTCTCTTTTAGCAATGCTTCTCTTGATTCATTGCTCTTTATTACAATTCCTTTATTTAATCTCTTATACTCATCTTTGTTATTCTTATTTCTTCATTCTGTATCCATTAGTTGTAAAATGTCATCTATCATACATTTCTTTCTTGAATTTGTTCTTACTGGCTGTATGAACTCTTTTGATGTTTGCAGCACTGATTCTATTAGCATTTCACACTGTTCATCAATGCTTTCTCTATTGCATTGTACCGGTTCTGAATTGTGATGTTGTTGTTGTAGCGTTCGCCAGCTTTCAACTCTGACGAAGTCCCTAGAGACTAGGAACTGAATTTTGCATGTTAATCAATTTTTCCCTGGCAGCTGTGTGCACAGGGGTCCCTCGCCGCACAGGCAGATAACTCCAAATATTACATTTGTCTTGTAACCTCTTGTCTGATTTTAGTAAATCTAAATTTAACTTGATATTAACAGGGGCTCGTTTTGCCATTTTAAATTTTACTTTAAGCTTTCCCACAACTGGTATATTATCACTATTGCTATCTGCCCCTGATCTAGTTTTACCACACTGTTTCTAAATCTGTTGTTTATCATTATGTTGTCGATTTGATTATGTGCGTTGTCTCCTAGGCTTTTCCATGTCTACAAATGTCTTTGATATTGCTTAAACCAGGTGTTTCCTATCATCATGTTGTGTTCTTGCCCAGTCAATAACATGTCACCTCTTTCATTTCTCTCTCCTAAGCCATAACAAATAACCACTTCTTCAACTTTTTCCTTCCCAACTTTTGCTTTGAGATCCCCTAGAACTATAGTGTTTTCATGTGGTTTGCATTCACGAAGTGCCATATTAAGCTTGTGGTAAAATTTATCAATTGTTTCCTCTAGACTGTCTGTTGTTGGTGCATAAACTTGTATGAGATTAATATCTATTGGCTTTCCATTCAATTTCACTAAAAGGACTGTCAGATGTTGCCTAAGAGCCTTTCACTGTTATTGCTCTTTCTGCATCCAAGATGATACCTACTCGTTTGTGGTGTTCAGTACCCCCAGAATGAATTATTTTATATCATGCTTCTGGGAGGGTATGGGAATAAGGAAAAACTCAGTTTAAGATGGATCCTGGCTAGACAAGGTAACTCATAATGTTAAGCAAATGTTAATTAGGTCTACTTTTTGTTTTGCTTCATAATTTTTTTGTGAGTCAAGTATATCATTATCAAGTACTGTGCCTGTTGACATCGATTATCGTGTTTTCCACAACTTTCTATTTCTTCAGCTGTTTATCAGCTCTGTTTTGACTTCCCACCAGAAAATTCTCTTAATTATCTTGTATTTTTCTCTCTTTTTTCTATGTTTTCTTGTGATAACTCAGTGTTTAGTAATTGGACATTCTGGGTCGTTTTGTGAAGTGTGTAGTGGGTGTAGCAAAGGCTGCAATGTCATCATCAGTACGTGTCATGGCAAATGTTCACATGGGATCTATGGATACGACTGCTCCAGGTCTTGCCTCAGTGTCTGTCCTTTATCTGAGAAAAAATCTGGAAAATGCCTACAAATGTAAATGTGGCTATACCTGTAATGGCACTTGTCCCGATGGTAATTTTTGGCTACAGTGCGAACAGACGTGTTCTGATGGCTGTGACATTATATGTGACCCGGAAAGTGCAGACTGTACGTGCAAGGAAACGTACTACGGGTCAGACTGCACTCTCAAATGTCCGGACAACTGTTTCAACGACACCTGTGAACAGTTAACCGGGAACTGTACATGCAAGGGAATGTTCTACGGGTCAGACTGCACTCTCAAATCTCCGGACAACTGTTTGAACGGAACCTGTGAACAGTTAACCGGGGCCTGCGTCTCGTATGTTGATGATTCCCACGTGTAGAAGAGTCTGCTGACTACAACAAACCCAAGCATATGGATACCTTTCGCGATCGCTGCTCTTCTACCTTTTCTTCTGCTTCTCTTGAATTGAGCCATGTCTCAATTCTCAGTGTATAGCCGTGCTAGTCGTAGCTCATATCTTAGTGGGTGTCTGTGATAGCCATGACTGATATCTTAGTGGGTGTATGTGCTGGCCATGGCTCATATCTTAGTGTGTGTCTGGGCTGGCCAGATTCATATCTTAGTGTGTGTCTGTGCTGGCCATAGTTCATATCTTAGTGTATATCCGTGCTAGCAATGGCTCATATCTTGGTGGGTGTCTGTGCTGGCCATGGTTCATATCTTAGTGTATTTCCGTGCTAGCCATGGCTCATATCTTAATGTGTGTCTGTGCTAGACATGGTTCATATCTTGGTGTGTTTCCGTGAAGCCATGGCTCATATCTTAGTGTGTTTCTGTGCTAGCCATGGCTCATATGTGCTAGCCATGGCTTGTGTGTGTGTGTATGTGTGTGCTAGCCATGACTCACATCTTGGTGTGTGTCATGTTAGTCATATCTCATATACCATTTGTGTGTCCATGTTAATCATGTCTCATATTTTTATGTGTGTCTGTGTTTAGTCATATCTCATATCTTAATGTGTATCTGTGTTAGTCATGTGTCATATCTTTGTGTGTGCATGTCTGGGTTAGTTATATCTCATATCTTTGTGTGCATGTTTATGTTAGTCATATCTCATATTTTTGTGTGTGCACGTCTGTGTTTGTCACATATCATATCCTTGTGTGTGCATGGCTATGTTAGTCACATCTCATATCTTTGAGTGTGCATGTCTATGTTAGTCATATCTCATATCTTTGTGTGCATGTCTATGTTAGACATGTGTCATATCTTTGTGTGTGCATATCTATGTTAGTCATATCTCATATCTTGATGTGTGTCAATGTTAGTCATGCCTTGTATCGCTGTGTGCGTGTCTGTGTTAGTCACATCTCATATTTTCATGTGTGCATGTCTGTGTTAGTCACCTCTAGTGACTTGGGCAGATGGTACTCGTAAACCTGGGAGGGCCGACCATCTAAGGGCAGAATCCCCCTACAGAAAAGACAATCTGCTGCCTTGCAGGAAGATTGGGGACAATTAAAGGCTAAGGAAAGCAAACCTGAATAAAATGCTGGCTAAAATCGGATGCACTGGGCCACTGGCGCAGAACACAGTGCAACGTTTTAATGGGTGTTCAATCAGAGTGGATCTGGCAGACTCTAATTGTGATGTTCTGTCTGTGGGACGATCAACACACTTAACCTGACAGCTGACTTCATGTGAGAGTCTGGAATCCTACTCTGATTGAGTCCTGATCGCAGAGAAAGAGAGAGAGAGAGGACAACTAAAGACAAGACATCATGTTTGATCCTGTTTGTTGACCTCCAAGTTCACACAGCCATAAATTATTACCTAATTTTTTCCTGGGGAAGAAACCCTACATGTATAATACTGATCATATTACCCCAAAAATAGCAAAGGTCTATTAAAAATAATGAGCATTAACACCATATTCCCTATCCACCATGTTGTGTGGAGGTTCCTGTGTTTATATACTGCTAACAACTGAGAATTTTTCTCGTAAAATCTGTGGTTTCTTCATTGCATTGTCCTCTCTCAGGTAGTGAGAACAGATGTCTAGCCCTCGCAGATAGTGGGAAAAAAACAGGAGGTCCAGTGTGCATTCTGCGCACATTAAAATACTTTTGACAGTTTGAAATCGGAAAGAGTAGGCCAAAAATGGTTGCTGTTGGGACAAAATTGATAGGAAAAATCTACCAAAACATTTTTTAAAAATGAGAGTACCACCGAAGTCAGAAAATATCAGCCTGTTGGAAAATAGAAAATGTTACATTCTCTACAAAATTCAGTCCCTCAGGACTTTACTAAATATACAATAAAATCTGGATATGAAATCTTCAGGATCATCAAAATATCATCATAACCGTATCACGTTATATCCAATTTATGTTTATTAATAGCAGAATGTACTATGTAAACTTAAGAAACTTCTTTGAGTAGTTACTTCCCCTGCAAAAAGTTTGATATTAATCAATAGGCATCACTGCCTGATAAGGAAGTCTTGGTTTTGTGTATGTGAGTATATTTTGTTATTTTTATGAGGGACATTCAGTGAGAGGGATTCCTGAGCCCATGTCTCTCTGCTCTTTACTGAGAAGGGTTGTTTAAGGGTTTTAAAGAAAGAGTCATTTTTTATTATTTATGAGATTTCTATTGTGAAATTATCTACAAGAAATCTTGACGCTATTAATAGTTTTTTGTTGATAAGCAAATTTCACTAAATGATTTATAACTGATTTGCAGTCTGGGAATAGATTTATAAAAGATTTTTTTTTAAATACAGGATAAATAAGAAAAAATGTGGGCATTAAAAAAATTGATTTTATGTTGGGATTTTAATTGTAACTGGTCTTGTTATAAGTGGATTCTACTGTATAAAGTTGACGTACACAAACAAACATAGAAGAATTCTTTATAGAGTTTTAGGGGTTAATTTTAACTGGCTGGTGGTAAGGAGATTGTGCACTTTGTTGAGATCTTCATATGTGATTAGGAAAGATTAGGGTACTCTTAGAAACTTTGCGAGTACAGTGATGGTGGTCCTAGACATGAGAATGGAAGATTATGTGTCCAAAAAAATTTAAACTGAATAAGATAAACTTCTGAATGAGTTCTTCTTGTGTATTGCAGCTATGCTATACATTACAATAATTGGAGGAACCACTGTGATAAACATTGCTGTGCCTATGATGTTTGAGGTGGCCTGTGAGCTTGCTTATCCTTGCAGTGAAGGAGCATCTAATGGTGTTTTAACTTTACTAAACAACATTGTGGGTCTTGCCTTTCTGGCAGTGTTTGCTGTACCAAATGTTGGTATGTATTTTAATATACAGAAGCTAAAAACGCTATTATTTTTGTAGGGCAATATTTCTTTCTTTGGTGGTTGAAATAATTTTCTTATGTTTAAGTTGACTAAGCAAGCTGTGTATATAGAATGTAAAACATTAAATCTATAAAATGTTCAGCTTTGCTGTGAAAAATATTTTTTATGAAGAAAGAAGATACCAACAAAATTTAAAATGCTTAGAAACATATATTTTTTAAGTACTTGTATAAAACACGAACTAATCAAGACAAAATAAAGAAATTTCTATTTTCTTCTTCTTCTACCTTTTTTAGCTCCCAGTGGAGCATAGGTCTTCAACAAACACTTTCCAAGTCGTTCTGTTTTTTGCCATTCTTTTAAGATCATTCCATGTCTTCCCCATCATCTTCATCTCTGCTTCTATCTGTCTTCTCCAAGAATTCCTTGGTCTTCCTCTTTGTCTTCTCCCCTGGGGATTCCAAAAAAGGGCCTGTTGTGTAATACTCTCAGTTGGCTTCTGTAGTGTGTGTCCTATCCAGCGCCATTGTCTTCGCTGTGTCTCTTTATCCACTGGTGTTTGACTAGTACATTTCCATAATTCTATGTTAGTGATTTTGTCCTGCCATTTCCATCCTTTTATCCTGCGTAAGCATCCATTAATGAAAGTCTGTATCTTCGTGATTGTCAATTTTGTTGTTCTCCATGTTTCACAGCCATATAATAGGACCGCCTTAATATTTGAGTTGAAAATTTTTATTTTTGTATTTAACCTAATCTCTTTGGATTTCCATATGTTTCCCAGTGCAATGAAAGCTCCTCTTGCTTTTGATATCCTTATTTTGGTATCATTTTCTGTTCCTCCCTCTTTATCTATATTACTGCCCAGATATATGTAAGATTGTACATCTAATAGAGGTAATTCTCCTAGTTTTTTTTTTTTTTTCTATTTCTATTATTTGATTATTATTAATAATTATACTGTAGTTTGAGTGTTCAGCACCCTTTTAACAGACAGTGAAAAATATGCATACAGCACAGTCTAAAATTTCTTTCATGTTTTTCATTTTGCTTGTGTCAAGTTTTACACTACATGCTTTTAGTGGAAATAACTGCTGAAATGTTAATAAAATAAAAGCTGCAAAAACTGGCTACAGGATGTAATGTGTCTGGTAACTAGAACCAGTATATGTGGTTGACAAGCTGTATATAGAATGTAAAACATTTCAACTGTTCCCTGTCATACTATATATATTCATCGTAAACAATTGGAATATCAAAACATGATCAAAACAGATGAGACACACAGCTCACGGTATGCACAGAGCACTTAACTCAGCAGCTCCAGCAACAAGCAGGAATATGAGGAAACTGCAACAAGGAACAATTTTTCATGCATAGCCTTCAATTGTTCCTGCCGCCTATCCACCATATACCAGAAGTTTACGTCCTCTTGAAAATGATGATCGTCATATTTTTTTAAAAATGTATAGCACTTGATGATGTTAGGCCATCATTGTTGACTCCAATTCCGAACATATAGACACACAGTTAGTCGTCAGATTATCCCCGTCGCACATCAAACAACAGACCGTAAGATTAGCGTACGGCCGATCTAGGGATATACGATGAACCATTATGATGATGTAGCACACAACAATGTCATACACACAACAGTTTCGCTCCCTTTAGATTCCTGATTACTCTAGTGAAAGCAGCCTACGATGAACAAAACACGGTGCAAATTCCCTAAAGAGATAAAACTGCGGCTGATGAAGCAGTTTACATTAATGAGTAACATGTAAATAACTTGCGTCAAGGAATTCCAACAACGGTCATGAACAGCACCAATGTGACGTAAAGCGCAGATCAAGTCTAGACAGTGGAAGGTCACATTCACAACACATGATTTGTCAAAAAGGGACTGTTGCCAGCGTATGACTGGTGGTATGTTTGGGAGCTGAGGAGGTGACCAAGGACAGGTTGATGATGTACCTCGGAGTTAAGTTTGATTAAAGCCTATGTTTTAGGGACCATGTCGACAATTGAGTTATTGAGTTATTAGCAGGTCATCATCATTGCACTCCAAACATGTCCATAGGTGCTCAGATCCCCTCCTCAGCAAGTCTCGAAGTGTCCAGCGACTGACAACTCCAGTTCTGTGACTTCATTTGGTTGATTAGTCTTCCTATATGACCACTAAGTTTCTTTTTTCTGGCTGTGCCAATCTTAACTCACATCTCTTTCATCCAAAGCAGTGACGTGGAGTCATGTCAAAGTCCTGTGTCCTTTCCACTTCCTGGAGGGCATTGATGATGTCCGCCAGATCCATTGGTTTGGAACCAATGACTCAACAATAGCACAGCTAGCCAACCTGTCCATTCTTTCATTACCCGGTACTCCTGCATTTCCTGAGATGTAGACAAAGGTAACCTTGTGTATTTACTTCTGCAATGACTCTACCCATGCATACATACAGAGCCCACCTCCACTTTTCTTATCATGCTCATGGAACCACTCAGTTTGCAGGCGTGGATGTAGTCTTGTAACTCAAACCAGATGAATGCCTTGGTCACTGCCATTACCTCCACCGTCATGCTACTCGAAGTCATAACGTATGCACCACTGTCTTCCTTGGCTATTTTTCCTGCCGAGCATGCTGTAAATGTCCTTGCACTCCTGGTCATATTACAGATCTGTCTGTATAGATAACTGCATCTTTCTCATCGGTATTATCCCAGTTGAGACCGTTAACCTCCGCATTGACCATGACTGAGTTCTGTTCCCTACATTTCCTGTCGAGTGTGATAATACACGAGAATATCCCTCTGAATGATGTAGGTACTGGTATCTACTCCTCGCCACCGCTGATATTGGTAAGCCCACAGACCTGTTTAATGATATCTTCTGCTTGGCTCACCCATGATTTGCCTCTTTTTAGCCTGACACTCTTCCCCGTGTTGAGCTCATGATTCAATAGATGCTCTTTATCTGCATTTATCTTCAGGTATGCTCGTGCCCTCTAGATCTTAATCCTGTCATCCATGGTTGGAAAGTCAAGAGGGAGTGTCCCGCGCACATCCCAAGATAATGCGCATTGCTTCATTCTGTATTTTTTCCAGCTTGTCAATTTGCATCTTACTGACAGTAAGAATTGCCAGGGCATACTTGATTGGTGCGAGGACTAGTCCCTGGAACAGAAGGGTAAGTAGCCTCTGCTCGATGTTGGCAGCTGCCATGACCTTCAAGCCGGCTAATCCTTTGCAGGATTTTGTTATCATGTGGTCCGGAAACACATGCTGTGATCAAACTTAACTCTGGGGTATGTCATCGCCCTCTCCCTCGTCACCTCATCAGCTCCCATTCGTACCACTGGTGTTTCAGTGTTAACGATATGATTGTTAAGTGAGAACCATGCAACTGATGCTTTATTAGGATTAACCAATGCACCTAATACTCCACAGCAGAAAGAGATGCGATCAAGTTTGTTTTGCATTGTGAAGGTAATTTCACTTCTGTCTCTTCCCTGTTGAAATGCCAGAATATTATCAGCAAATGTCATAGTTCTTCCCCTTCTATCCAGCTGTTGTTCTGTAATCGTTATTGTGTACAATGTTAAATAGAACTGGTGACAATGGTCAGCCTTGTGGCAGCCCTGGACAAATGGCTTTTGGGTCAGATGACCAACTTCCACATCTGAGTAACACCTTCCTCTGAAACAGTGCTGCAGCGATCCATCTAATGAGGAAGGGGTGCACCACCAGTTTGAGGAGCATGAGCATGAGG
Organism: Megaustenia siamemsis; assembly: GCA_032433765.1. NCBI lineage: Eukaryota > Metazoa > Mollusca > Gastropoda > Stylommatophora > Ariophantidae > Megaustenia > Megaustenia siamemsis. The sequence continues at coordinate 28,906,119 of JAVIAB010000046.1, read as the reverse complement.
TATTCAAATGATACTCTGTTGTATGTATCCTCCAGATCTATAGCAGCAGCACATGTCTCCTCTCATTTGTGGAAACCTTTGAAGACGTCATAGAAGAAGACTGCTGCATAGAACCATGTCTTTTTGTTATACCTTAGACCTCAAAGTGTGGCTGGGAATGCACGTTTCTGTTCAAAGTGACAGGTGAGGACACGAGCAACTATTTTCTCCAGTAGCTTGCCCACAGTGTTCTGCATTGTGATGATTCTGTAGGCGCTGATATGAGAATGGTCCTTGTTTGGTTTCGGTAGTGGTAGTAAGTAGCTGTGTAGCCATTCCACTCCTCCTTAATCTGGCCATTCTGAATGCTGGCATTAAACTCTTTGGCCAGTTTTTGCAAGTCATCATTGGCTAAATCGTCTGTGTTGTTGTACCAATCACCATCTGGACCAGGAGCAGTGTTGTGTGACCTTTTACGTGTTGTGCAAATGGTATCGTTTGTGATTGTGAGATCTTCTCCCAGCACTACATCCACATACAATTCTAAAAGGAACCCCCGTATCCTCATTCTTACAGCCTCATTTCTTTGGTCAGTCTGCTCAATGTAGCGGGCAAGCAGGGCCTTCCCTTTGCTCTCATCAGATTTGTGCCATATCTGGCCTGTGCTCTGGAAGTCTGGTATGCCTCTGTGTCATGTTGTGCCATTCATGCTACGATGAAGATGCTAGAATATGGCTAGCGATTTTTCTGATCACTTTTTTACAGAAATTATCCCACTTGGCATCATTAGCCTACTTAGTGCATAGTTTAAAGTGCATCATTTTTTGGTCAACTTATTCTTTCAGACGCTTCAAGAGCTCGCGTTGTGTTCTTCCATTCCTTCTGGCTTTCTGCCATGTCTTGGCTGTTTGTCTCTTGTTCCTCCAAGCTTCCTCGACTTCTGCGTCCACGAGGGTGGCTGCATCCAACTCTCTTGCCTTCTGCGATTTTCCTATGTCTGATTTTGCTAATGACTCCTGGCTTGTGTTCTCATAGTGGAATGTGTGGGGCTTGCTTTTCTGGCTTCTATTTCTGCTTTTCTCAATTAGGAGGACACATGATAGTGATCACTTTCGTGGAATTCCAGTAAACTCCGCCTGCAAACCACGCCTGCAAACCACTGTGAAGGTGGAAGACACCGTACCAGATCTAAGACACTATCAGAGTCCCCTGTTTGAGTGGCCTTTCTGGTTGCCCTTCCATCATTCAAGCGCACTAAATCAACGAATGCCAGTGCGTTCTCTAGGTCTTCTCCCTGCTTGTTGGTTATGATGTTACCCTACTGGTTTCCTCTAGCATTAAAGTCTCTGCAGAAATTGATGTTTTCCTCCTTTAATGCCTATAGATTCTGCCAATGTTGTGTGACTACCTTCCCATTACGGGCATACACATATAAAACCGTAAAAGGAACTGGGGTCTGCACCCTAATCGCATGTACCTGCAATTCTGCATTGTCCCACGCAGACATATACAGCTGCCACCATGTTGTTTCACACAAGAATAGCCTGTCCAAAGTGTCTTCTATTGTAGAGACAATAAGTCTTGTCGCCAATATGATAGGAAAATCCTGCAAAGGAATAGCTACCTTTAAGGTCCTGACAGCTGCCAACATTAAGCAGAGGCTACTTATCCTTTTATTCCAAGGACTAGTCCTCGCACCAATCAAGTATGCCCTAGCAATTACTGTCAGTACGACACAAATTGACAAGCTGTAGAAAATACAGAATGAAGTTATGTGCAAATCATGGGTGGGAGCGAGCAGATGTCATCAAACAGGTCTGTGGGCTTACCAATATCAATGCTGGCAAAGAATGGATATCGGTGCCTACATCATTCAGGGACACATTCTCATGTATTATCATTTTCAACAGGAAATGTAGGGAAGAACTCAATCATGGTCAATGGTCTCATCTGTGGTAATACCGCTGAGGAAGAAGCAGTCATCTCTAAAGACAGATCCTTAATACAACACCAAAGGAGTGCATGGGCATTTACAGCATGCTCGGCAGGCAGAATAATCAAGGAAGACAGTGGTGCAGATGTTATGACCATGAGTAGCATGACAATGAAGGTGATGGCAGTGACCAAGGCATTCCTCAGGTTAGAGTCACAAGACTACACCCATGCCTGCAAACTGAGTGATTTCATGAGCATGATGGGAAAAAGTGGAGGTGGGCTTTGTATGCATGCAATGGGTAGAGTCATTACAGAAGTAAAAAAATATGTAAGGTCACCTTTATCAAGCAGGAGTATAAGGAAATAAAAGAGTGGACAGGTTGGCTAGCTGCGCTGTCATTGAGGATGGTCAACCAATGGATTGGGAGGACATCATCAATGCCCTCCCAGATGTGGGAAAGACACAGGACTTCGACAACCATGAGTCCACATCACTCTTTCGGATGAAAGAGATGGGAGTTAAGATAGGCACAGCCAGAAACAAGAAATTTAGTTGGCATGTTAGAAGACTAATCAACCACCTGAAGTCACAGAAGTGGAGTTGTCAGTCGCTGGACACTGCAGGACTTGCTGAAGAGGGGATCTGAGCACCTATGGACATGTTCAGAGTGCAATGTTGATGATCTGCAAATAACTCAATTGCACCCTGGAGCTAGTTTTTGCGGCTTTTACTTTATTGACATTTCAGCAGTTCACTAACACCTTGTAATTCTCTTATCTTCTCCTTTCAGACTTTCTAAGCAAATTGTCCAAACAAACCCTGTGTTTTAGATCAAGTTTCATTTATTTTCTCACTGTTATTTACAATTTGTTAAAATTTGCAAAAAATTACATTATCGCAATGTGTTAAAACCCCCTTGTGAGGATTGTGATCTCAGAATTTGCAAATACATGCATTGTATCTATCAGAATATCCCTGTTCTTGATGCCTGTGGCATTCTTCAGAATATGGGGACAATGACAACAAACAGTGAGGCACAAATATCTATAGCTACATGTTGGATGATAAAGTTAGGGGGAGATGGACGGAGAGATGAGAGATAGATGGGGAGATGAAGAATGAATGTGTCACATGTGTGAGGATAGGTGAAGTGTAGAGATATAAAATCGTATGTATAGAAAAATGATGAAGAGTTGAAAACTAAAGAATGATGTGTATTATATATATATATAGAGAAAGAAAAAGAGGAAGACCCAGGGAGACACTGAGAAGAACATTGATGAGAGAGGCAAGAGCAGCAGGAATCGGCTCCCTCAATGAGATAGAACTGCTTGCACAGAACAGAGACAGATGGCGAGATTTGATAAAATATCTTTAAAAGAAAACTGCTAGAACAAAAATTCATATAGGAGAAGGTGTATCTTGGTCTACGCCCTATGGGCCGGTTACGGCTCGAAAGGTCAATAGATAGATAGATAGATATATATAAATAACATTGAAAATGACTTAGCTGGAGTAACTGTGCTGTCCCGCGTGGGGGAATCCATCCAAATGAAAAGTCTGGACAAGCCACATGGAGAAACAGTCACGTGGTATGACTCAGCGCAGTCAGGTGAGACACAGACCAGGGTTGTAAAATTGGCCAAGCAACAGGAACAGGGCCCGGGGACTGTAGGTGATAGGTGGGTAAGAGATGAACAGGTGGGGAGAGATGAGCCGGCTAGACAGGTTTGTAAACAAAAGGCTTTGGACAATGGATGAGGCAGTAGTACAATACACTAGTCCGGGGGAGACATGTCAGGGAGCAAACAAACGATCAGAGGAGGAAAGAATGCCAAAGTTAAGTGGCCTAATCAAGGGACTGGAACACTGAGGGAAGATAACCCAGGTGGAGATAACTAGCAAAGTTGTGGAGATAAGGTCAGGAGAGCAGCTGTAGACAAGTAGCTACTGAGCACCAGAGAAATGGTGAACCAGAACGCAATGTGGTGAACTGGGAGATGATAAAGATAAGGTGGTATACTAAGAATGGATGTACTAGAAGTGGATGAATAGAGAAGTAGATACATAGAGAGGGGACGGGGGGTGTGGGGGTTTAAACTTATAGTGAGTGAGAAGTGGTTTACTCGAAGTTGTAAAGAGATTGTGCACCGGAAGTGGAGATATAGAGAGAAAGAATAAAAAAACAGGTATACTAGAAGTGGATAAATGGACAGGTGGTGGACCAGAAGTAGATCGATAGAGAAGGGGTCTGTAGGAAGTTAAGTAATAGAGAAGTGGTGTGCTAGAAGTAGATCGATAGAGAAGGGGTCTGTAGGAAGTTAAGTAATAGAGAAGTGGTGTGCTAGAAGTTAGTACATAGAGAGGTAGAAGAGTAGAGAAATGGTGAAACTAAAGTGGATACACAGAGAGGTGGTGTGTAAGTTGGTGATGAATAGAAAGGTGTAGTCCTAGAAGAGGATTCAAAGTGGATATTTGGATAAGTGGAATATTGGATGGGTAGACATAGAAAAGTGTTTACTAAAAATGAATAGAAAGGAAAGGGGTGGATTAGAAGTAGATCAACAGAGTAGTAGTGTGTTAGACATAGATATATAGAAGTGAGTGGAGAAATCGTGCAGTCAAAATAGGAAGTAGTATACTAAGAGTAGATATAGTAAGAGGGAAGTGTTGAACTAGAAGGTAGTCTGTAGAGAGGTGGTATACTAGATGAATAAGACAAGAGAAGGGGTAAACTAGGAGTAGAAAAACAGAGAATATGTGTAATAGGTAGTGGAGTACAGAGGTCGGAGAAGGGAGTGAGAGGAAGAGGGGTCTTCAGAGAGACAGGGATACATTGATGCCACGAGGGGTGAGGCAACCCCAATGGGTGATCAGGTGATTCTCTAGAGTGAATCAACTGTGGCTGTCAGAGGAGCACGACAACAGGCCAGTGACCAGAACATCAGCCTTACCATGATGACCCCTAGAGTTAAAGAGGGCTCCTATGGGGGTGCCTGCATCCTGGGTGCTGTCATATTTGTTCACGGTATCCAACCCCGAGACAGCATCCTATTTCACCAATGTAGGTCAACTTGCATCACTTGCAAATTATGGCATAAATGACGTAGTAAGATGTGCAGGTGAATAGGAAACTCTCTGATCTCGAAAGGACCATTGGGGAAGAGAACAGTATCCGTCTGGAGAACGTGGTTACAAGTATTGTATATGCTGAGGTTGCAGCAGATAGTACCCCGATGGCTAAGGGGGGAAGCAGGAAGGTGACCCCTAACAAGAAAGTCCCAAAGGTTCAGGTCACGCTTAAAAGCCACTAATGAGGGTCGGGGAAGAGTATACGAGTAGTGGAGTCAGATTGGAGAATAGGGAAGTAACGGTTAATGATCCTAATCACAGTGCAGTGGTGAGGGTAATGGGTGAGGGCAAGCACTACTCTGTCTGCCACTACTTCCATCCATCAATAGCACACTGTACTCTGCAGCTGTACAACTGAGAAGGACCTGCGCCTTCATGCGAGAGGCATTGGGGTAACATCTGAGGGGGGATGAGTAGAGGGGATGCGAGCAATCTGACATGAGGTGTGGAGAACTCAACGGAGGGCAGGGAGGAGAGCTGCTTCAGGATAGAGGCGTAGGCGGAAGAAATTGAGCATGAGGTGGGCATTATGAAGGAAATCATCATCATGGCAAAAGCTACAAAGTCTGAGAAGCTATGAATAGGGAAGAGAGTTCTTACAGGATGTCAGGTGAGAAGATTCATAGGAGGAAACAGTGGGAGACGGTAGCCTTGTAGAAGATCGAGGTGAGTAGATGAGAGGTACCTAAGGAGACTGTGATATCTAGGAAAGATACGGAGGAGGTGGGGATGTGGTAGGTGATGTTGATCGAGGGATGGAAATGTCTGACATACTCAATGAAACGGGAGATCTCATCCTCAGAAAGGTCAGTCAGACCAATGCATTCATCGATGTACCTACGATACACAAGGGGAAGAGGGACCTGGTAGGTGTGGATGATCTGGTGCTAGAGGTAACCCGTAAAGAGACAGGCATAGCTAGGGCCCATTTTGGTGCCTATCGCCACACTGCTAATCTAGGTAAAGTTGCCATTGAACTCGAAAGAGTTAAGTTTAAGGACTAGTTTCGTTAGACGGAGGAGGACGCCAGTGGCAATAGAAGGTTGGCTCATCTGGTCCAGGAAAAATTTAAAAGCTAGAAGGCTGTCGGTGTGGGGAATAGAGATATAAAGGGAGCAGACATCCATGACAAAGAGGCTGTAGTTGCGGTCTGGAAGAAGGGTGATAGCCGTAAAGATGTTAAGAACTTTGTTAGTGTCTTTGACATATGAAGGGAAGCCCATGACTATATGTTGAAAGACATTATCAAGGAAGTCCAAAATGTGAACTGTGGGACATGAGATGTGACTTTGAGATTGAGCAATTTATCAAAGCAGACTAAATTACCACATGCATAATAAAAATCAACACAGAAATCAGAACCGCCGGTGTGAAGTAAACTGAGACAAGACACACAAATGAGTTTGTATACATCTTGGGGGAAAATGGGTGATCTAAAGGTAAGACATCGGCCTCTGATCAGGAAGGTCCATGATTAGAATCCAGCCACATGCACTGGGAATTTTTTTCATTTCAAATCCATGTTCTTTTCATGGAATTAACCTCCCCCAGTCTGTGGATATAGCTCTTATGTCTAGCCCTCTTGAATAGCATAGAAAAACAGGAGGTTCTGTGTGCACTCGTATATGTTAAAGAATGCTTGACAAAAGTTGAAAAGAGTAGGCCAAATGGATGCTTCCTAGGCAACATTGATAAGTAAAATCCATCCATGCTGAAGATAACTGTGACAGGCTGAAAAGCACACATTTTGTGACTTTGTCATAAACTAGCAACACATGGCACCAACACCCACTTAATGGGTGAAAACTAAGAAGAGAAGAGAGAGTCAACAGCTTGAGTACCATGGGGTCTCTTTTGGCAGATCATTGTCCTTCAGTCATCATATAAAAAGTGGTGTCCCAAAGATCAAGGAAAGAGTAAATGTTGTAAAGTTTATGGTGAGATATGACTTCCAGCAACGAATGTTAATCTCAGTCGCTGGTCTTGTTGGCCATTGACTATGGACTGGGTTTGCTTTTACTCTGTCTCACAATCAGATAGTCAAATTGGAAAGGGTACAAAATGAGGCTAAGCAAGAGGTGTTGGGATGTACCAGGGATATTCCAGTCCAGGCTATGTGATTTCTGCTGGACCTCCCTAGCATTCAATCATGATACAAGTACATGCAGCTGAAAGCATGTCTGGGGGTGGCATGTAATAAAATACATCCACTGCTACAAGAGGAGCTCAGTGGTTGAATGGTTAGTGTGCTCACTTTCTGAGCAGAAGGGTCTGGGTTTGACCCCCAGAAGCGGCAGATTTTTTTTTTTAATTGACATGGCTCAGGGGTTCTCTCATAGCCCAGTCATTTTTTATTATTGCTATCACCAACATGGTGATTTCCCCAGTGCAAGCAAAACTTTCTCTGTGTTTAGCATGTCTGAAATGCAGCCCACTCATCTTACATCCTTTATCTTACTATAAAAGTTGAAATTACTATCTCAATATTACTCTTCTCTTGTCAATTTATAATGTCTAAATATACTTTGGAATTGTTATGGACTTCATAATGAAGAAATGCTGCACTGGTAATAAAGGCATCAAATGGATACAAGGAGACCATTTGGAGGACCTCGACTTTGCTGATGACATAGTTCTCATCAGCAGTCAGATAAAAACGATGCAGGAAAACACAAATGAATTATCATCAATAGCCAGCAAAATTGGGCTTGAGATCAATCATGAAAAGACTAAAGTCATGAAAAGTTTAATTCCAACAGATGACAAAATATACATGGAAAACAAACCAGCAGAAGAGATCGATCACTTTGTCTATCTTGGAAGTCACATTGATCGAGAAGGGTATACAAGTAAAGAAATTAGAATCAGAATAGCTAAAGCAGCAATGTCTTTCAGAAGCCTTGAAAAGTTGTGGAAATCAAAACTCATCAGCACAAACACAAAACTTAGGCTATTCAAATCAAATGTACTATCAACCCTTACGTATGCGTGTGAAAGCTGGAAAACAACAAGAGATATAGAAACAAAGTTGAACGCATTCAAAAATAAATGTCTAAGGAAAATACTTGGTATAGCGTGGAACGAATTCAAAACAAACGAGGAAATTAGAGAAATCGTCAATCAACCACTAATATCTTCAGTAATAAAGAAAAGACGATGGTCATATGTTGGACATGTGATGAGAAGAGATAATAACCGAATAGCAAAGCAAGCCCTCATGTGGGAAACAACAGGTAAGAGAAAAAGAGGAATACCCAGGGAGACACTGAGAAGAACATTGATGAGAGAGGCAAGAGCAGCAGGATTCGGCTCCCTCAATGAGATAGAGCAGCTTGCACAGAACAGAGACAAATGGCGAGATTTGATAAAATATCTTTAAAAGAAAACTGCGAGAACAAAAATTCAGATAGGAGAAGGAGTATCTTGGTCTACGCCCTATGGGCCGGCTACGGCTCGAAAGGTCAATAGAAATATACTTTGTTTTATACCTTATTACATATTCAATTCGCACAACACTTAAAAAGTCACACAATATTGCTCCAGGTCCAGATGTTGTTTGGTATGTTGACGTAGGTGATTTAGCTGATGGTGACTTGAGAAAACTGGCCAAAGAGTTTAATGCCAGCATTCAGAGTGGCCAGATTAAGGAGTGGCTACACAGGTACTTACTACCGCTACTGAATCCAAACAAGGACCATTCTCAGATCAGCACCTACAGAATCATTACGATGGAGAACACTGCAGGCAAGCTACTAACACCCACAAAAACTCAATAACTTAATATCATTAAACTCCTTACACCTTTACAAACAAACAAAGTCATAATGACTGACGCACAAAGGGTGAAGCAGGAAAAGCATCTTCAACAGAAAAGAATGCAACACATTCAATGACAGCAGGACAGGAGCAATCACAAGATGAACATTTATATGGTTGCTGGAACAGGTAGCAGAGCAGCTATAGGAATGCCCTAACTGCCATGACACCATTCTGAACTGAAGACTACCTTTACTTACTTTTCTGGCACATACTCATTTATATTGTCCAGAATCATTGATAAGACATTTTACAACTTTGTATATCATATGATCATTATAACTTGTTTATCAGGCATGTACTCTCTTGTATCATCTAGAAGCCTTACGAGAAATACTAATGACTTTGTATGCCAAGTGACCAACTTAACTGACTTATCTTGCACATACTCTGAAATCATCTTATAGGTACCATGTGGATGAACTGGGTATTATTTGCATTCACTGTTGCCTGTATACCGACGATTGCACTGCTCAAGGGAAGGTTTAACAGACTGGAAGTGGATGAGAGTTTGAACCCTGGTGCCTATTTAGAACAAGAGGTTGAGGTTTCACGTGTCCAGGACCACAGTGTCCAGGAAATACAATAAGCCATTATAGAGTCCTCGAAAAAGTCTTTCTTGTAGAGATTATGTTGCACAAGTTAATATCATGTCTCAGAAGAACTGATCAATAATGTCTTTCTTTGTGATAGCTGCTGTACTGCTTGTTGGCCTCTACAACATTTTGCTAGTTGGTTTAATACAGGGTATTTGAAGGACCAATTTTTCTCGTGTTTATACCTGATAAAACAGTGGCATATTTCTTTATATTTCTGGGTCGACCATTTGGTGAGTTTTAAATATGTTTAATCTTTTTTCTCTTTTTTTTTATTTTTGCATACAATATTCATAGAGCAATATTTCCCCTGTGTTTTCCTGTATAGAAAATGGTTAAAGCTAATGTTTTAAAATGTTATTATTTGCATTCAGGCATGATTTCCTATTGCATGCGATCGATCATCAGTAGTATATACTTTTACATACCTTCCATCTTGTAATGTTTCCCTTAATTTGTAGCAAAAAAAAACACAATATGAGTTTGAACAACAAATTGTGCCTTGCCAAGAAGAAGGCAAAGAAATTGACTTATATGTTTTGTGTCATTTGTAAGACTTTTTTGGTCTTGTGTGCTGGTTTGTCTTAAAAAAAAGATGGAAGGTGTGCATTTGATAAATATATTTATATCTATTCATCAGTTTTAGAAGGTTGATTATCCTTAAGATGTAATTTTCATTATTTAATTAATTCTTAATGTAATGAATGTTTTAAAATGTTATCAGTTGTAAATGATTATTGCTGTCAAATGTTATCAGGTATAAAAGGTTATTGTTGCAAATGTTATCAGATATAAAAGGTTATTGTTATCAAATGTTATCAGGTATAAATGGTTATTGTTATCAATTGTTATCAGGTATCTTCTGCATGCACCTTTAGACATCAATATTAATAAGTTTGAAGATGGTGATGACCACAAGAACCTTCTCTATTCATCATATGTTGGTCATGATTGTAGCAGATATTTAGCAGTCTGTGCTACAGTCACATTCATCAGAGGTTCCTATCCTTATGTGAAAAATTGGTACTTCAATCTGTTGTCGATTGTATGGAGTCTAAAAAATTTTATTTGTTCAATTCTGTTGAACTTATAGTAGGCATAATTTTTCTGGTGGCTCTGGTGTTTTACACTTGTTAATATATTTATTCCTGACAAACTTTGGTTCCTCATAAGTTGTACTTCTATCTGGTTGGTGTAATCTTCCTTTGCCAAACTATCAGCCTCATCATTATCAGGAATATTGCAAAGAAATGGAATCCACAGAGTCACAGTTCTGCATCTCAGACAGAGCTTGTAGAATGTTTCTCTTAGGTAATTCAGGACTTCATTACCTTGACTCCTCAGTGCTGTAACTACTGTGAGGAATATGTTTTCTTCTTTAAGAAAGTTTCTGCTGTAGTTTTCAGAGCTTTTCCCTTCGCGTTAAAGTTACTTGAATATTTTCCTGTTGCAACAGGAAGTCTTTTCTATGTTCCATTTTTAAGGCATGAAAAATCTGCACCTCCATTTTCTCTTGCATTGGTTGCTGATCCATCTGTGTAGGTGTTTGTCCAGGAGGAGTTTCTCTTTGCATCTTAATGTTATTGTTTTTCTTTATTCTACATTCCGGCTGTTTTTATACAAAAAGTTTGGAATGTTCTCTATTAGTTCAGGAAGATGCTGTTTTCTCCACAATGGGTGCTTGTGTGTATTATTGAATGGTTTGCTGTCATCATGAAGTTTATTATCAGATATAAAAAGGTATTGTTGTTGTCATATCTTTGGAGAAATCTACTTACTAAATCATGCAGGAAAAATGTATCCCAAAAACATAGAAAAAAATTTAAGACCAATTTTAGAGCAGTATCCAAGGGGAGGTCAAAGAGTTTTGCACTATACTAAGAAATTGCTAAGGCAGATGGAAATAGCTTAATTTAGTTTAGTTCAGTCGACAGATCTTCCTCCTTGCACATCAAACATCTCCATTAGTACTCAGATCACTTCCCCTGTATGTCCCTGAGTGTCTGGAGACTGACAACCCCAGTTTAGCCTTAATTTGCTATTCTTCTGTGTCTCCCCCTGCAGCACTCCTTTGTGACATCTCCAGTTTCAACCTAATGTTTCTACAGTCTGACCATGGTTGTAGATTCTTATTCATTGAATAAATCATTAGCTTGCACTACCTCTTGGAGGGCATTCAGAATATCAGCCCAGTTCATAACACATCTGCATCCACAGCAGCAGTTCCTGTCAGGTTGTCAGCTCATTCGTTTCCTCTCACATTAGAGTGTCGAGGGATGAAAATGAAATTGATCCCTATCAGTCCTGAGTTCTTTAGTGACACCAACCACTGCCTATGAGCCCAGACTCCTTGGATTTTTCTGAACATTCTCATTGAGTCACTGAGAAACCATATTTGAGTAAATGGTTGTGTTTCTAGCAGGTCATTGCTTTAGTTACGACCCCATTTCCATGGTCAAACTACTTGTAGTTACACTAAACTGCTCTCCTCCTTTACTGTTCTTCCTTTGACCTGGGCTATGAAAGTCCATGAACATTGACTGTCCAGAACAAACTGACCCATCACTGTCAATGACTACCTCACCCTCAGGTGAATTTTCATAGCTTAAGACCAGCACCTCTACCGCCACGATGACAAGGTTTTATTGTTGGCATTCTCTGTTCAATGTGATGCAAACCAAAAATGAACACTGAGCACTCTGCAGGCACCCATATCTACACTTTTCTGAATTTAATGTCACCAAGTGGACATATCTGTTGAACAATGTTCACAGTCTGTGCTATGTATGATTTTCTTCTTTTGGCAATGCTGTCCTTTCTCCTGCCATGTCACTGCATAGTGCATATTGTACATCAGTACTGACTCAAAGATAGTCACGTGCTCAGAACATATTTATTCTGTCCTCGATGGTGGGAAAATCAAGACAATAACTGCATTGCCCTGGAAGATGTGGCTGTCATTCATTCACGTAAGACAGGAGTGCTGTGTATCATTGTAAAACTCTATTGGTGCTGTATGAAAGAGAAATTTTTGGGAAATCCATACAGTTTTATATTAAGTTGCTTCATGGCTCAGTCAAAAAGGTTTGCACTTTAGTGTGTAGGAATAAAGGCTTGTCCCTAAAAATAGGTATGAAATTTGTAGTTCTCCTCTCTATATGCAGCCAGAAGGCAATGCACTTCACCTCTCGATTCTTCATCTTGATGTTCTGATTGTAGAGTTTCTAAAAACTGAGCTATGAACCAGGACTTCTCTTCAGTAATCGTGTCCTCCATTTCTCATTTACATTGCACCCTGCACATGCTATGTACTCATTGGAAATTTCAATTAGTATGTGTCTTTAGGCTATGGACTTCCTGGAAATTTCAACCAGTTGGGTGTCTTTACAATGATTCATAACATCCTTGTCTGCCATATCAATTTAATAGTAAAATGCACATTGTTTTGACAAACCTGTTAGCTACTTACAAATGGATTTCCAAAGAAATAAAGGATGTACCATATCATATATTTACTTTAAACCTATTTACAGAAAGAGCAACAGAATGGAACCATAATCTAAACATAGTCATCATAGACAAAGATATGGCATACGACATGACAATATAGCAGCTTTGGGAGACATTTAAAATGTACACAGTAAATTAGCATCTTATTAAAATATGCAAAAGACTTGACAACAATGGTATTAGCACTTTAATAACAGCAGCAACAGGCAAGGACCCACTTTTCATCACATACTCGGACCATATAAGAAAGGCAGAGCCAACAAATGAAGAATAAACACTCCTATAAACTGTGCATGCAAACAGTTACGCAGGAAAATTAACAAAGATTGAAACAGAAATCATGAATTTTTTTCACAGGAAGGTAGAACATCAACATAGAAATAGACAATGAACAACTAGACAAATTAAGATATCTATTAGTCTGATGAGTGCCGATTATGGTCTCCACTCCACGATGGCAGGTAGAGGATCTCATGTATAGAGACAATGGCTGCAATCTCCAACTAGTACAGTCACTGCCAAGAAGGAAAGGAATGGCAAACTACCTTCTTATATTGCCTAGAATAATCATGTTAAAACATAACTTAATGTCTACAGCTAATGAAATTAATGGGGATTCCACAGTCACCTTGTCCAGTAGGAAGCGTCATGGTGACACCTGATCGTCATCAATCTACTGGATGCAAGATCAAAGATAACGAGACATTAGCAATAGGAACTTAGAACATTAGATCAGCATTCCAAGTTGGCAGACTAGAAAATATCAGCCAAGAAATTAAGAGAATGAAATTGAACATATTGGGACTATGTGAAATGAGATAGAAAGGAGCAAGATTATTACAATGTGACATTGAAAATGTAATTTACTCTGGGGAAACCACACTCGAAAGAGGAGTAGGCATCATGTTAAATAGAGAAAGAAGGAAAACAGCCAATATTAGATAGAATTCTACTAGTAAAATTGATAGGTAGACCAATGGATATCAACATAATTCAAGCTTTATTAAAATTCAAATTACTAAGAATCATCATGAGACGTGTAAGGAACAAAATAAAACCAGAAACAATGTGGGTTTGTGGAAGGAAGGGGCTCCAATAAAGCAATATATATCTTAAGAACATTGATAGAAAGATCTATAGAGGTAAAGAAAGATTACACGAAAGCATTTGACAAAGTAAAGCTTGTGGAAATAATCAATATGCTGAAGAAATTAAACATTGATGGCAAGGATCTGCGAATCATAAAAAAACGTGTACTGCCAACAAACAGCAGCTATACGAATTAGCAATCAAACAGGACAATTCCAATATATAAAACAAGGAGTCAGACAAGGCTGTGTTCTGTCGGATTTGTTTTCACTTTACATCGAACATATTATGAGATCAGTAGTAGACAAAAAAGGAATTGAAGTCAACGTTCACAACATAAATAATTTGCTATGTGCGGATGACACAGTCTTAATAGCAGAGACAGAGAATGAACTACAAGAAATGATAGACATAATAGTAAAAGAAAGCAACAAAAAAAGATCTGTCTGAACAGTAAGAAAACAGAAGTAATGGTTATATCATAGAAACAATCATCACCACCATGCAGCATAAAAATAAATGAGACAAATCTGAAACAAGTGCAACGCGTCAAATACTTGGGCACAATAATAACAAAAGATGGAAGATGCATCACAGAAATAAAAAACAGAATAGCTCAGGCCAAAATAACATTTCAGAAAATGAAAAATATCTTATGCATCAAATCTATGTCAATGGAAGTGTGAAAGAGAGTTCATCGGTGCTATATAGAACCAATTCTGACCTATGGAAGCGTTTCATGGACAGTAGACAAACAAATGAAAAGATGATTAGAGGCCACAGAGATGGGATTTCTTAGGAGAATGTTGAAAGTTCCCTGGAAAGCTAAAAAGACCAATGAAGAAATTCTCAAAGAGACCAACACAAAAAGGGAACTCCTACTAAAAAACAGAAAGAAACAATCAACATTTTTCAGGTACATCATAAGAGGGGGAAAGTTGGAATACTTGGTTACAGCTGGCAAAATAAAAGGAAAGAGAGATTGCGGACGACAAAGAGAGAAAATACTGAATAGCTTGGTGTCATGGCATGGAAAGTCTGCAACAGAACTGATACAATGCACTGTAAATTGAAGATTGTGGATGGACATGATCGCCTACGCCAACCAATATGGCATATGATTATGATTTGTCTGATGACATACGACAACAAATAAGCATTGGATATATAGACTCAAGATGCAGGAAAATGTATCAGGCTGTTTTGTTATTCATCTGTCATGGGGGATGAATATCAAACACTTCATCAAGTATTATTAGATTAGATTGTGTATAAGAGTATAACGGTTAAGCCCAATTTGGCCCTTAATAATCTACAGCATTATAGACAAATAATAGTTGCTGCTGGTGGAGGATCCATTTGATTAGCATTTCCATCCCTTATCCCATTGTTTTGCTGTTTTTCTTTTTGGTTGTCCAACCCCTATGATTTTTTCCTGTACTTTTCAAGATGGAGGTTGTGTTTACTTTACATCTTGCGTGAACCGTCGGGCATAGGGCTGACAACCTTTCCTTGAGACTCGCTTAGGGACAAACCTAGGCAAGGAAACCATCTATAGGTGTTGTAGAATCTTGCAGTGTTATAATGATTCATGCCAAAAAACATCTCTTTTCAAGAAATAAAACTGGAAATAACAAGTTATTATATAATGTACAGAAGCAACTAACAGGTTCCTTTACATTAAATGGCAGACCTGGTATGAGTAAAGATGGCACCTCACTAACTTCTAGTGCAAATAAAATAAAGCCAGACAGGCTGAACATTTCCAGGATATTCTTAACCGCCCGCAGCCCAGTAATGTGATGCAGTTTGAAACAGATCCACCAACTCCGCTTCTAGACATCAATATAAAAAGAATCACTATAACAGAAATTAAATTAACAATGAAACACATGGCTAATAATAAAGTTTCTGGTGTAGAGATGCTGAAAGCATTTAATACTCAAAACTTATTTCACTTAAAAGAAAGTTATTTAATAAAATTTAGGATGAAGAAAAAATTGGAAGAAAAGGGTCATTATCAGATTACCTAAAAAAGGCAATCTTAAAGATTACCATAATTGTAGAGGATAATGCATTTATCAGTTGCATCCAAAGTTTTCTGTATTATGCTGAACAGAATAAAAGATGCTGTAGATAAAATAATCTTCATCCCAACGTTGTGCTACCAATGCCAGACCTGGACCCTAGATGCAAGAACAATAAGAAAAATAACCTCTACAGAGATTAAATGTGTTAGACAAATGACAGGAAACAGTCTGAGAGACAAGATCAGAAATGAAGAACTGAGAAAAAAAGCGAGGAATAGCCCCCGCCATAGAATATATAAGGAAACAACAGATAAAATAGTTTGGCCACGTGACAAGGCAGAAAGAACAAAACACAACACAACGAGCCTTCAACAAACGTTGTGAGAACACCAGACCCAATGGTCGACCACGAAAAAGATGGGTCGATGGAATATTATTAGAAGCATTAGGAAACATAACAGCAGCAGAGTCGAACAGAAGAGCAAAAGACCGCAAATTATATCTCCCTCGACGCTGAAAGACAAATGAGGAAGGAAAGAAGAAGTAGATAAAATTATGCACGAAGAACAAGCAGGATTCAGAAAAGCTGCCTTGACCAAATATTCACTCTAAGGATAAATGCTAGAACAGGAGTAAACTAGGGATTCATGCTATCACCATTGCTATTTGAAATTACCATTGATTACATAATGAATAGATGTTGCAAAAGTAACAATGACATTTAATGGTACGACAAGAATTACCTGGAAGATTCTATATTTTGCAGATGATATAGTGCTCCTAAGTAACAATATCAACAAAATGAAGGTATTTTAATGAGATCTGATGACAGGGTCAGCATATCCTCAACACACACACACTACTCCCTTCCACCCCAATTTTCTAAAACAGGGAGGTCTGGAATTTGTATGTTTGATGATCTAGATTTTGTTGTACGATGAACAAAATTTATTATATTCCTAAATTTTATTATGTTTTTCCCACTATTCATAAATTGTGCAATATACTTTCTTCTTATTCATATCTTCGATCAATACATTTGCTTTTTTCCTGTTTCTTAATTTTTCGTAAATCTTTTGGAACTGTATTTAGTTTCTGGCATTTGAAAAGTCATTTACATAGTTTCTTTATTTTTGCAGTTTATTCATAATTTATTTTTTTCATCAATCAGTTTTCTTATTTCTCTTATTTCTTTTCTGTTTTCTTCCTTCTGTTGAACATGTTTAATTTAAATGCCAAAACAAGGCAAAGGTTATTTTGTTGAATTCTGCTCAAACAGTTTGTTATTATATATGTGAGTTATGTTCAAAATAATCATCTGAAAGGTTTTTTTTCTGTGCATTGATTTGTAATGTCTGTGTAGGTTATAAGGCACACATTCAATATGCATATCAGTTTTGCAATTTTAGTATGTATTATTTTGTCATCTATTTATTTTCTTCTTCCTTTCATCTCCCCGTGGAGGTTAATAGGTCTTCAACAAACACTTTCCAAGCCGTTCTGTTTCTTGCCATTCTTTTAAGATCATACCATATCTTTCCCATCCTCTTTATATCTGCTTCCATCTGTCTTCTCTAAGTATATTTTGGTCTTCCTCTTTGTCTTCCTAGGGATTCTAAAAAAGGGCTTGTCGTGTAATACTCTCAGTTGGTTTCTCCAGTGTGTATTCTATCCAATGCCATTATCTTAGCTGTATTTCTTTGTCTACTGGTATTTGACAGGTACTTTTCCATATTAGAACACTAGACTAGAACAATACTTATATAACACTTACTAAATCAATTCTCATTTTTATATGCACACAATGCACATTTCTTTTTTCAGGATTGCAGCTTTTGAACAGCTTGTTGACTTCTTTATTTAAGCAAAATCATTGAATACAATAGCAAAGATTCTTGGCAAGTAAAATATGGCTTAAGCTGAAGGATATTTTTTTGTCATGATGTATGTGTGCATTCAGGTTTTCATTGAATTAATTAAATTATCATTTCATTATATTATTTATGTTTATTTAAATCTGGCGAAGGTTTGTGCTCTTTTATGCGCTGAATAATTATGATAAATTAGTGGCCTTATAACAGGTAGTCTTTTAATGAGCATAACAGACAAGAAACAGATTGTAATGTGTGACATATAAATACTCACTACTATGTGGTGATTTGCAAATATGTAACATTCACATACTACATAACTGTCAAGCTACAGTGGTTGAGATCACAGACTCAAATGTTAACTTGACAGTTTTCATTTCGCTATTTTGTCATGCGTTTGCAATGTTTATGTCACTATCTTGTTTGTTAAATTTATGACCTTATGACGCTGTTATTACTATTTTGTATAGTTGGTTTGTAAATTGTATGACTTATGACATTCACTATTTTTATAGACATCATAAAAGCATCATGCCGAATTCAAGACATATCAACAATCCCAGAATAATCTGAATTTCAAATGATTAGGCAAGTAATTTACATATCGACCACTCCCACTGAAGTCAATAGTACATCGTCAGTTTAATCCTTGAATATCCAAGGAATGAATGAAACGATAAGAAATTACAACATCAACCTTGCATGAGCCACACCTCACATTTGCAATACACACAGTATAAGGAGTGGAGTTCAGAGCCTGACGTATCATCACATATTATCAGTTCCTGACCAACTCCACCATGCCGAGTTATGCCATGACAAGAAGCAGGATGCATGCAAATGTTTTATAGAAGGACGCTTCAAAATACTAGCCATTTTAGACTGCTACCACCATGACGAGGACATCAGTATGCTAGGTTAAAGCTAAGACAAGTCGTATACAACCGGGTATAGACCATAGATTTGATCAGGAGTGTTGCACAGAATAAGTATAGTTATTGTTTGCCGAATGCATTGTACGCCTTAGAGTTCAATGCAGCAGGAGGTCAATGCCTGGGAGTCATGACTCAGGCTTATCCACCTCACATAGAGTGTCAAGAGGCTAAAGGGTGAAACACTGGCGCAACAGGGCTATTTCTGATGATCAGATTGCTTCCTGCTGCGAAGCTCTGTATAAAATGTTTCCTGTTACCATAAAATATATTACATTGGGACCTCTGCTTTGTATAAACTGCATAGTAAATTATAACCTGATATTGTGACACTCAAACTTTTATACAAATGACAAGTTCAGTAATGAATTTAATCTGTAACATTGTGGCTTTTACATAAATAACATCTCAATAGTGACTGACTTTGTTACAGGCATTAACATATTCTCTTCATCACCATTATTAATCATCCTTAGTGTACACCTTGTGTGGGTGTATTCTATTGACCTTTCGAGCCGTAACCGGCCCATAGGGCGTAGACCAAGATACACCTTCTCCTATATGAATTTTTGTTCTAGCAGTTTTCTTTTAAAGATATTTTATCAAATCTCGCCATCTGTCTCTGTTCTGTGCAAGCAGTTCTATCTCATTGAGGGAGCCGATTCCTGCTGCTCTTGCCTCTCTCATCAATGTTCTTCTCAGTGTCTCCCTGGGTCTTCCTCTTTTTCTTTTTCCTGTTGTTTCCCATATGAGGGCTTGCATGTGGGTGTATTAGATATACACAAATACTCAACTTCTGATATTGGCAATGCATAATTTATGTTAATGTTGCTTACCTATTGTGGACAACCAAATACACTGTAAATTACATACACTGAATATGAGCATTTTGTTTGTTGTTGAACTTCTGACTGTCTCATTATTTAAATTCTTTTTCTCATAGTCCAGTGAATTTTTTTCTTTTTTGTTCTTCTGAATATCTTAAACACACGACTGGTTTTATGCTATTTTGACTTGAAATTTTAGAATCCTGACAAAGGCTTCCTTTCTCTTGTGTTGTTATTTATAATATTTAAATCTCAACTTTATAATGAGGTGTATTTGAGGACAAAATTGAAAGAATGTAATTGATTACATATAAAGTCTCTGCCCTAAAAGTCAGCAATATCAGTACAGAATAATCAAAATAATAGTTCATCCTGAAACAAATTTGTTTATACAACCACCAATATTTTATAAACTTATACAATATCAAGTAACACTCAAATCTCTTTTATGACCACATAGGATGATCTTAACACAGTGCACAAACTTTGTAGCATTGGTAATGGTCCTTAAAACATCTTTAAAAGTATGCATCACACACACATTGTCAGCTAAATTGTTTTTACACATTTAAAGCTAAAATTGCATGCTTCTGTACACAGATGTTTTGTCAGCCATGCTGTTATGATAAACATAGTCATTTTAAATTAATATTTGCTCATTTTGAAATAACATCTATGAATATTAAATCAAGTGCCATTAATATATTTGTCTCTTTTATTGCAGTTTTATTTATCTATTATTGAACTTTTGTTATTTTTGACATGATGACAGTACTGCTGCTGGTAGCTTTCTAGTTCTGTCATCATTGATCTCTAAGCCTACCTTTTAATACAGTCACATGAGGTTGATATTTGAGCTCTTCCATGACTTGTTTAGTCCACAGTTTTACATCTGAAATATTTATAGCGATGTTTTAACTTAACATTTTTTGAGGTAGCCACACATTTTCAGCCATTATGTCTGGTTGGTACATTGTTCCTCTACAATCTTCTTGTATTTGACTTTGATTCAACTATAACACTGCTGTCTGTGGTGTCTTCTAGGGTAGCAAAAACATTACTTCTTCCTGCTTTATGACCAACCATTACAGGGTATCCTATGGTTGATCTACACTGTGCATCTATACTTCCAATTTTCTTCAGTAGGTTTTCATATTTAATTTGTTTTTCTTGCATCTTCCTTCAAGCCTAATACATTTTTTGTTACTGACTTATGGATTTCATCAGATTATGTGGCCTGTTCAGCTCCATACTCCATGCTGTCAATATATGCATTTTTTCAGATAAAAATGTTTTAGAAATTATCTTTTACATTTAGATAGTGAGATGGTGCTACAGCAAGTATGTTATTCTGGTCTTTGAATGTACTTTAACAATTAAAAGGCCTATGAGTATCAAAGAGTTGGTTGTATGCTTTTGATTGAGAAAGAGTTATTACTGAAACATATATGATCACAGGAGGAAGGTGGGAAATTAGTCAAGGAGGACACCCAGTAATTCTTGAGAGTTTGGTGAAAATATTCACTTGAATTTTGTTACATTTATTTTTTAAATTATTTTTAAAATAAAATGAGGGTTTTAGTAATGGGAATATGGATATATATTATTTACATCAGTTGTTGGTGCCATTATAATACTTTGTACATATTTTATACTTAATGCAGAATTTTAATTCATTGTATATTTTATTATTTTAATTCTTTCATTACTTGTTTTATTTTGTTAATGATTACTTTTGTCTGCCTTCATTTGTCCTATCTTGATAAAGACATCTTTGACAAACTATGGATTTTTATCTACCATAATAGTGCATCTCCAACAGTTGTGTGGGTTCCTCTTTTACAATTACAAGAGCAAACTTAGAGGGCATTCTTGTACTGTTGCAACTAACTTCACAATGCTTAGCATTGACAAGTTCAAGTAGTCACTCCATAATTAGGGATTGTATATCAACCCATTGAAAGAGATCATTACTGACCATTCTAATGTAGCATGCATGTTATGATGTTTTCAATTATCAATTGTACATTATACTATTTCTGGGATTTGCTCTAGGGACTATAGGACCAGAGAATAAAGGCTACATGTCTAGTGTAGTTGTCACAAGATGTTTGAGTTTGAGTTTTTATTTCATGCCAATAAAAAAAAAACTTTGTGACTCTACCATGATCACATTCTTCTGATTTGAAACATGACAAGTTATCCATTGAACTACCCTCTCATGTTTCCAACAGTAACTAGTAAATGTAGTAACATGTAA
Source organism: Megaustenia siamemsis (assembly GCA_032433765.1). Classification (NCBI taxonomy): domain Eukaryota; kingdom Metazoa; phylum Mollusca; class Gastropoda; order Stylommatophora; family Ariophantidae; genus Megaustenia; species Megaustenia siamemsis. Next base: position 28,884,141 of record JAVIAB010000046.1, on the reverse strand, counting down.
CACCTGCCAATATTGGTTATGGAAGGCCTTGGTATCACTGCAAACGAATTAAAATCCATAATTGCTCAACCGCCTGTGCCAGTGGAATCATCCGAATTACTAACTCATCTCCCAAACAAAGAAAGGTAACTGTAGTCCCCATCGTAGCAGTCTCAGCACATGCCAAAAGACATAAGGCGAAACCGCGCAGAAAGTGAACACAGCCAACTGTTCCCTGTCATACGATATCATCATTCATTGTAAACTTTTGGAATATCGAAACATGATCAAAACGGATGAGACGCACAGCTCACGGTCTGCACAGAGCACTTAACTCAGTAGCTCCTGCAACAAGCTAGACTTGGAATATGAGGAAACTGCAACAAGGAACACTTTTCAGACATAGCCTTCAATGGTTCCTGCCACCTATCCACCATACACCGGAATTTCACGTCCTCCCGAAAATGATGATCGTCATATTGAGAACAAAAAATGTATAGCGCTTGATGAAGTTAGGACATCGTTATTGACTGCAACCGAACATATAAACACACAGTTATTCGTCAAATTATCCCCGTCACACATCAAACAACAGACCATACGTTTAGCATACAACGAACGAAACACAGTGCAAATTCCCCAAAGAGGAAAATCATCGGTCGACTTGACGGGGCAGTCCACATTAAATGTGTTTCAGCATGTAAATAACTTGCGTCAAATAATACCAACGTCGGCTATTGAACAGCACTCAATGTAAACCGCATGTAAACACTAGATGGTGAAGGTCGCTTTTACAAACAATACTTGACTTGTCAAAAAGGAACATTGCTGTGTGTACTAGGCAGCACAGATTTTGTCCACTTCGTCGGCCGCAGATTTGCTAAGTAGAACATCATTTTGATTTCAACACAGAAAATTACATTATTTTCTGATTAAGAGAACAAATAAGATCCATAAGGGGCATGCCTGGAATAACAATTGGAGGTCATAATATAAATAATCTAAGGTATGCTGATGATACAGTATTAATCGCTAAGAGTGAAAATGAGTTACAAGAAATGTTGGACATTGTAGTGAAGGAAAGCAAAAATAAAGGACTCAGCCTTAATAGCAAAAAGACAGAGGTAATGGTAACAACAAAGAAAAAGACATCACCTCAGTGCAAAATAAAGACAAGTGGAACAATATTAAAACAGGTAAATGAATTTAAATATTTGGGAACTTTGTTAACCTCAGACGGAAGATGTACAAAAGAGGTGAGATGTAGAATGGCTCAGGCAAAAGCAGCTTTCCAAAAAATGAGGAAAATACTATGCAATCCATTTTTGACAATAGAAACAAGAAAAAGAGTTCTTAAATGTTACGTAGAGCCAGTCTTAACATACGGATGCGAATCATGGACAATAGGACAACAGACAAGAAAATCACTGGAGTCTGTAGAAATGTGGTTTTACAGAAGAATGTTCAGAATACCATGGACAGCTAAGAAAAGTAATGAAGAGGTTCTGAGAAAGGTCAAAGCAAAAAGAGAGCTAATTTCCAATGTTAGGAAGAAACAATCATCATTTTTTGGCCATGTAATGAGAAGAGAACAACTTGAATATATTGTAACAACTGGAAAAATTGAGGGACGAAGAGATAGAGGGAAGCAAAGAGAAAAAATAACAGACAGCTTAAGAGAATGGCTTGGCAGAAGGTCAACAACAGAAATGGTAAATAGCTGCCGAGATCGAATGTTGTGGAGAGACATGATCACCTACGCCACTAGGCCCGGTACTTGATGATGATGATGAAGAGAACAAAAAAAAAGACCAAAAAATATATATATATAAATATATGTTTATATCCAGACATATATATATAAATATATGTTTATATCCAGACATATATATATAAATATATGTTTATATCCAGACATATATATATATAAATATATGTTTATATCCAGACGTATATATATAAATATATGTTTATATCCACACATATATATATAAATATATGTTTATATCCAGACATATATATATAAATATATGTTTATATCCACACATATATATATAAATATATGTTTATATCCAGACATATATATATAAATATATGTTATATCCACACACATATATATAATATATGTTTATATCCAGACATATATATATGAATGAAAGTATGAGCTGTAAGCTTCATCAGAATTGTTATTGTCAATGTCTGAATGTGAGAGAAAAATCAGATATCCAATGTGCAGCTTTACTCACTATTTACTTATCAAACTGTTAGAAACTGTTTTCTGTACAATAATGAGAGTAACTATATTCATACAAGCATTGTAAACATGGTAAAAAGTATTTTTGTCCCAGATTGTACATGAAATGTTATACTTATTGATGATTGTACACTACAGAAAAGATTATTAAAAGCTCTCCTGTCAAAAATAAAATCTGACATTAGAATTTGTTCTGTTTAATAAACATTGTAGACTCAGTTATGTTAACAACAATTAAAACTAGTCATACACATGTATGGACTTGTTATGGACATCATAATGAAGAAATGCTGCACTGGTAACAAAGGCATCGAATGGATACAAGGAGACCATTTGGAGGACCTCGACTTTGTTGATGACACAGTCCTCATCAGCAATCAGATAAAAACGATGCAGGGAAATACAAATGAACTATCATCAATATCCAGCAAAATTGGGCCTGAGATCAATCATGAAAAGACTAAAGTCATGAAAAGTGTAATTCCAACAGATGACAAAATATACATGGAAAACAAACCAGTGTTTCCATCCGATCGCTTTATCTATCTTGGAAGTCAAATTTATTGGGAAGAGGATACAAGTAAAGAAATTAGAATCAAAATTGCTAAAGCAGCAATGTCTTTCAGAAGCCTTGAAAAGTTGTGGAAATCAAAACTCATCAGCACAAACACAAAACTTAGGCTATTCAAATCAAATGTACTATCAACCCTTACGTATGGTGTGAAAGCTGGAAAACAATAAGAGACACAGAAACAAAGTTGAACGCATTAAAAAATAAATGTCCAAGTAAAATACTTGGTATAGTGTGGAACGAATTCAAAACAAACAAGGAAATTAGAGAAATCGCCAATCAACCACTAATATCTTCAGTAATCAAGAAAATCGATGATCATATGTTGGACATGTGATGCGGAGAGATAATAACTGAATAACAAAGCAAGCCCTCGTGTGGGAAACAACAGGTAAGAGGAAAAGAGACCGGCATTCCCCTATGGGCTGGCTATGGCTCAAAAGATCAATAGATTTATGGATGGATGGACGGATCCTCTATAATTGTTGAATTCACAAGAGGAATTATATGTAACTGCATGGGAGCCTACTATAACCTACTTGAGGAACAACTAGATAGGAGAGAGATTTTTTTTTAATTTTTGAGTGAAGTTGGTTTTGTTATATGAGAAACTAATGAAGATGAAAAAGCAGTACACAGTGAAATTCTCTCAACCTTCTTTAATGATATGCCTACTTGCCAAATTGGTGATGTCATTCTAGTTCCTTTGGGGCTATAATTGACCAAAAAGTGGGTGTGCCCTGTGACAGTTTCTCTCTCTCTCTCTCTCTCTCTCTCTCTCTCTCTCTCTCTCTGCGATCAGGACTCAATCAGAGTAGGACTCCAGACTCTCACACGAAGACAGCTGTCTGTTTAAGCCTGTTAGATCCACTCCGCTTGAATACCTGTTAAAACGTTGCACTGTGTTCTGCGCCAGTGGCCCAGTGCATCCGATTTCAGCCAGCATTTTGTTCAGGTTTGCTTTCCTTAGCCTTTGATTGTCCCCAATCTTCCTGCAAGGCAGCAGATGATCTTTTCTGTAGGGTGATTCTGCTCTTAGATGGTCGGCCCTCCCAGGTTTACGAGCACCGTCTGCCCGAGTCACTAGAGGTGACTAACACAGACATGCGACTTGTAATATGAGGAAACTGCAACAAGGAACACTTTTCATGCATAGCCTTCCCGCCGCCTATACCCATATACCGGTAAGTCACGTCCTCTTGAAAATGATGATCGTCGTAGCACGTGTTGATGTCAGGCCATCGTTGTTGACTACAATTCCGAACATATAGACACACAGTTAGTCGTCAAATTATCCCCGTCGCACATCAAACAGCAGACCGTAAGATTAACGCACGGCCGGTCTAGGAAGCCATTACGATGACGTAGCACACAACAATGTCGAACACACAATCTCGCTTCCTTTAGATTTCTGATTACTCTAGTGTAAGCAGCCTACGACGAACAAAACACGAAGCAAATTCCCCAAAGAGACAAAACTGCGGCTGGCGAAGTAGTTTACATTAATGTGTAACATGGAAATAACTTGCGTCAAGAAATTCCAACAACGGTCATAAACGTCACCAATGTGACGTAAAGCGCAGATCAAGTCTAGACGGTGGAAGGTCTCATTCACAACACTTGATTTGTCAAAAACGGACTGTTGTCGGCCTACGACCTCGCTTTAGGGGCACTGATGTATTAAGTATTTCATCATTTTGACTTTAACGCAGAAAAGTGCAATGAAGAACCGAAATTAATCAGACCCTGGATGCACTTTCTGCAGCAATCGAGAGGACGTGGACTAGATCCGCCATCTTCATTTTCCTGTTGTCCAAGATGCCAGTGTTTTAATTTTGGAGCATAGATTATATCACAAGCGACTCTGAAATTGTTTCTAACAGATATATAGGATTTTAGAGTTGTGTAAAGTGTTCTATTCGAGTTGATGGACAAGAGCAGAAGATAAGCATTTTAAAATGTAAACACATAGAAAGTGACATTTAGATTGTAAACTGATCGCATTTGACACCTAGCGATCACGCCTATGGGGAGACGTCGATCAGGAAAAAAAACAAAGAACAATATATGGTCCGAAGCAGGATCGAACCCGTACTCCTTTGCACTGTGCCTTGCCACAAGAAACCAAACGCTAGGGAACACTGCCACTCAGTTTTTTTTTTCTGTTGTTGTTTATTTGTCATTTTTCTGAGTGCTGTACAACATACCTCTTCCTCTTATGATTCGCTGAATTATCGCCTCAGAAGTTTCCCTCTACAATAAAATTCATTTATTATTATTTGTCTCCAGTATAAAAACCACTGGAAACTACTATTCATGCAGTTTTGTCCTATAAATGTTTGCCTGCAACACAGGTATTCAGCCCTACTGGGGGATACTTGTCTTAATAGGAAAGTACAAAAATACAATTTATTCCCGAGCTGTGATCGTAACCCTATTCTATAGTCATAAGAACACCTGCTTGAAACTAATTTTTTAGTTAGCTGAGTGGCAATGCTCCTTAGCATTCGTCTTCTCATGGCAAGGCGCAGCACCAAGGAGTACGGGTTCGATCCTGCTTCGGACCATATATTGTTCTTTGTTTTTTTCTGTTGTTTATTTGTCATTTTTTCTGAGTGCTGTAAAACATTCCTCTTCCTCTTATGATTCGCTGAAATATCGCATCGGAAGTTTCCCTCTGTAATAATATTCATTTATTATTATTTGTCTCCAGTTGCAAATATACATCTGGTACAAGTGGAAAGACAACTTGTAGATTTTGGCACGCAAGGTTTCTGTTTTTGAGATTGTGGTTCTGCCCTATGTGCTGTCTTCGCCTCGAAAGGACAATAGATAGATAGAGATAGAAGCCTGATAGATTTCATATTAAGAAGAAAACAGAACTAGAAAAGAGTAACTGACAGCAGAGCTGATCTCAATGTTATATATGACATATATAGTAAAATGGTTATGATCATACAATGACAGCCAGAAACAATGAGTAGATACACAAACAAAGCAAACAGAACAGACAATAACAAACAAATTATCAAAGAAAGTTCTCCAAAAAAATTTAAACCAAAAATTCAAGACACTCCCCAAGGAAGTAAACAGTGAAAGAAAACAATAACCAACATCACAAGAGTATTTGGGACAAAATAAGGGTGAAAGAAGGTAAGAAGAACACCTCATGGTAAAAGGACGCAAACAAAAAAGCAGTTAAAGACAAGAAGACTTAATAAAGCATAAGGGTTGGAAGGAGAAGAAGAATATGAAAAATATGCCTTAGTCTGGAACAAAAAGGTAAAATTTGATCAAAGAAGCTAAACAAAACATTTGGACAGAAAAAGATGTACTGGAACTTCAAGACAGCCACAAGAGATTTCTTGAAAGCAGATAAAGCAACAAGAGCGAACCCGCTGATCTCATAAATGAGAAAGATGGGCAGCCAATATCAGACAACCAAGAGAAGCAACAAAGACGGAAAGAATATTTTAAGACCTATTAAACATGACACCAACTACCAAATAATATTACAAAAATGCACAAACTCTGAGCCCAACATCTTGAAAGAAGAAATCAACCAAGTAATAAAATATGCTATACACCAAGAAATATACAATATATTATTAGAAATAATAGCAGCAGCAGGAGTCACTTGGCTGCACAGAATATTTAACACAGCATGATAACAACAAAATGCAACAGAAGACTGGCAACAAACAATCATTCTACTACTATATAAAAGAAAGGTAGCAAGAGAGACTGCAACTAATATAGAGGTATCTCCCTTTTCAACCACGTATATACATCAAAATTATGGGGAAATAAAGCTAAGACCAATTATAGAACAACAGATCGGGGGAGGCTGGGTCCAGAGTTAAGACATTGGCCACTGGCCAGGAAGGTTCCGTTTTTAATTTCAGCAGCGAGAAAATTTAAAAAAAAAAAAAAAAAAAAAAAAGAAAATTCAATATGTGATTCCTTCGCGGCTTTACCCTCCCCTGGTTTCTGGGTAACAAGATCCGATGACTAGACCTTTCGATTAACAGCAAAAAAACAGGATGACTCTTGTGCAAAAGCGCACGTTAAAGAACCCTTGGCAGTTAAAACTCGAAAAAAGAAGACAAAAATTGGTAAAATTTTCAGGAAAAAATCTACTCACACTGATGGACGCCAAGCCATCGTACACGCGTGTCACGGTTCTCCGCAGAGATTCTCTATATTTCGAAAGGAAATTCGGAGCGCGTATGGATTAGTGCGGTGCTCAGCGATAATGATCCTACCATAACAAATTCAGCTCTCAAATGGGAACAGGTGATAATGTGAACATACATTTTATAGACCAAGAAAAAGCATTCGACCGAGTAAACAGAGAACAATTATCTGAGATACTAACAACATACGGTGTAAGTCAACATCTAACCACCCTATGTAAAGCCTCTACATCTACTTTCAGCTGCACAGCCATAACAGTAGCAGGCTGCACAGAACACTTCGAAGTTAGAATAGGAGTAAGATAGGGATACTGTATCCCCTGTTTATTACCTACATAGACTACATATGTAATTTAGCCAACCCATCGGACACGAGGAGATAAATTAGCTTCTATGTGCAAACGATCATACTCTAGAAGCCCTACAAAAACATTTAAATAGACCTCACAGCACAGGCACCCGAATTCAGCATGAAAATCCTCATAGAAAAAAAAAAGAAACAACAGAAAAAATAGTTTGACGACATGATTAGACAGAAAACGCAAAATACAATACGAGCCGCTAGTAAACGTTACAAGAACGAAAACACTGGGAAACAATAACAGCAGCAAAGGCCAACAGAAAAGCAAATGGCCGCAAATTATTTATCCTTTCGACTCTGAAAGGCAAATGAGGAAGGACAGAAGAATAAGTGACTGATTCACTTAGTTATCATTAAATCTTGTTAGTGACTAAATCACTTAGTTATCATTTAGTCCTGTTAGTTATTCATTCACTTAGTTATCATTTAGTCCTGTTAATGATATATTCACTTAGTTATCATTTAGTCCTGTTAGTGATAGATTCACTTAGTTATCATTTAGTCCTGTTAATGATATATTCATTCACTTAGTTATCATTTAGTCCTGTTAATGATATATTCATTCATTTAGTTATCATTTAGTCCTGTTAATGATATATTCATTCACTTAGTTATCATTTAATCCTGTTAATGATATATTCATTCACTTAGCTATCATTTAGTCCTGTTAATGATATATTCATTCACTTAGTTATCATTTAGTCCTGTTAATGATATATTCATTCACTTAGTTATCATTTAGTCCTGTTAGTTATTCATTCACTTAGTTATCATTTAGTCCTGTTAGTTATTCATTCACTTAGTTATCATTTAGTCCTGTTAGTTATTCATTCACTTAGTTATCATTTAGTCCTGTTAGTTATTCATTCACTTAGTTATCATTTAGTCCTGTTAGTGATAGATTCACTTAGTTATCATTTAGTCCTGTTAATGATATATTCATTCACTTAGTTATCATTTAGTCCTGTTAATGATATATTCATTCACTTAGTTATCATTTAGTCCTGTTAATGATATATTCATTCACTTAGTTATCATTTAGTCCTGTTAATGATATATTCATTCACTTAGTTATCATTTAGTCCTGTTAGTTATTCATTCACTTAGTTATCATTTAGTCCTGTTAGTTATTCATTCACTTAGTTATCATTTAGTCCTGTTAGTTATTCATTCACTTAGTTATCATTTAGTCCTGTTAGTTATTCATTCACTTAGTTATAATTTAGTCCTGTTAGTGATTCATTCACGTGGTCATAATTTAATCTTGTTAGTGATTGATCCACTTATCCATCAGGTGATTATATTAATAATTGATCAACGCAGCTGTCATTTGATGCTGTTAATGTTTGATCAGATGCTATACCGTCAGAATATAACATAGAAGTTAAAAACAAATTTGATTTGTTGATGGCAGTACAAGGTGATATGTCAGCAGACGAGCTAGGCACGCATGCAAGAGATATTCTCATCTCGTCGTCACAAAACATCATCCCCAGAAAACTGAACAAGAAACAAAACTACATCTCTGAAAAATATACTGACTCTCATAGAAGAAAACTGAAGCAAATAAGAGCAACAAGAAACAGCGATGAACACAGAAAATACACAAAAGCAGTTAGAACAGAGATCAGAAAAGATAAAAAGAATTATAGTATGAAGGCGTGTTGCAGAATTGAAGAGCTCTAACAGCAAGGGAGAAACTGAGAAATGTTCAAGGAAAGTATAATGAAAACAAACAATTTTAGAACATCAGTTTTAGTAATATGTTAAAGACAAAAGTGGCAACATGCTAATTGAACAAAATGATGTATTGCAAAAGTAATACTCTACAGCAATATATGAAGATACATGAAGCAACTCAGATATTTATAGAAAGTGAAGAAAGAGAACCAGAGCCTATGTTAGATAAAGTTCGCTATGCAATACAAAATTTGAAGAGAGGGAAGTCGACAGGAAGTGATGATATTCCAGATGAATTCATCCAAGTTGGAGGGGAGGTCAGAGTTCATATTTGTACTGTGTGTGAAGATCTTGAAAAATGTAGACTGGCCAAAAGTCTGGAACAAATCAATGTATGTGCCCATTCCAAAGAAAGGAAATTTGATGATGTGCTCCTACTACAGAACTATTGCCCTAATAAGTCAGGCCAGCAAAATACTTTTGAGGATCATCATGAATAGAATAGAGATCTTGTATAAAGGTAGACTCCTTCGTTCGCATGTTTTAATAGGACATCGAAAAGGATTCCAAATAGGGTTTATCTACAGCAGTTCAAAAGTATCTCTTATTACTTTATGGGCACATCTTCAGGTTCAAATGAACATGTTATAGCAAGTCATTAAGTGTACTGAACAGTACAAAAATGTCCAGACCAACTTATCTCATTCAGGGATCAATTGAGGGCTAAATGAATCATCACTGACAAGATCAATTAATGGCTGAATGGTCCCTCACTAAGGGAACGCAACAGAGGGCTAACTGCATCATTCACTGACATGATTAAATGATAACTAAATAAATTATCACTGGCAGAATCAATTTATGTTCAAGGGAATCACCCCCTCCCCACTACGCCCACGACAGGGTAAAATGTTAACTAAATAGATAATCCTCATGACATGACGAATTGATGGCTTAGAGGATCAATTACTGAAAAGACAACGTGACAGCAAAATGTATGAATCACTAACAAGATAAGTTGATGGATAAGGTCAAACGTTCACCATCAGGTCGCATGTCCGATACAGAAAGTTGCAATTCATCACAGCATGTCAGAAAGAATTTATCTCTAGCCAGATCTCCCACTTCTGCTGTCTAGGTCTTCTAGATATCTTGAAATCACATTCTTCTTGGTCTGCCCCTGATGCGTCCCTCAGGAACCATTTGTGTTGTTCAAACTCGCAAGGCTAAAGGCAAGGTCCAAAATCAGACACATCACTATTCATCATCATGTGCCATGCTGGTTGGCGTAGAAGATCATGTCCTTCCACAATCTTCTATCCACAGTATATACATCGTATCCGTTCTGTTGTTGACTGTTTTCCATGCCATGACACTAAGCTATCCAGTATTTTCTCTATTTGTCGTCCACTCTCTCTCTCTTTCCTTTTATTTTGCCAGTTGTAACCAAGTATTCCAACTTCACTCTTCTCATGATGTGCCCAAAAAATGCTGATTGTTTCTTTCTGATATTTGTTTAGGAGTTCCATTTTTGTGTTGGACTCTGAGAATTTCTTCATTGGTTTTTTAGCTGTCCAGGGAACTTTCAAAATTCCTCTGAGAAATCCCATCTCTGTGGCCTTTAATCGTCTTTTAATTTATTTGTCTACTGTCCATGATTCGCTTCCATAGGTCAGAATTGGTTCTATATAGCACAGATCCTCTTTCTCATTTATATTGACATAGATTTGTTGCATAAGATATTTTTCATTTTCTGAAATGCTATTTTGACCTGAGCTATTCTGCTTTTTATTTCTGTGGTGCATCTCCCATCTGATGTTATCATTGTGCCCAAGTATTTGACATGTTGCACTTGTTTCAGATTTGTCCTGTTTATTTTTATGCTGCATGATGGTGATGATTGTTTCTTTGATATGGCCATTACTTCTGTTTTCTTACTATTCAGACTGAGACCTTTTTTGTTGCTTTCTTTTACTATTATGTCTATCATTTCTTGTAGTCCATTCTCTGTCTCTGCTATTAAGACTGTGTCATCCGCATACAGCAAATTATTTATGTTGTGACCGTTGACTTCCAATTCCTTTTTTGTCCACTATTGATTTCATAATATGCTCACTGTAAAGTGAAAACAAATCCGGCGACAGAACACAGCCTTGTCTGACTCCTTGTTTTATATATTGGAATTGTCCTGTTTGGTTGCTAATTCGTATAGCTGCTGTTTGTTGCCATTACATGTTTTTTTATGATTCGCAGACCCTTGCCACCAATGTTTAATTTCTCCAGCATATTGATTATTTCCACATGCTTTACTTTGTCAAATGCTTTTGTGTAATCTATAAAGAACATATATAGATCTTTCTTTACCTATTTAGATCTTTCTATCAATGTTCTTAAGATGTATATTGCATTATTAGTGCCATTTCCTTCCATAAATCCACATTGTTCCTCACTTATTTCTGGTTTTATTTTGTTCCTTACACGTGTCATGATGATTCTTAGTAATATGTTCATCACGTGGCTCATGAAACTAATAGTGTGATGGTCTTCACAACCAGTGACACCTGATTTCTTCGAAAACAGCAAAGTGTGTGGTACATATGAGGCATATTCAGGACACGAAAGACGAATATGGCAGACCACCGCGAAAGAGATTATGGCCTCATGTTTTCCAAAGAAAGCGATGGAGAGAAATTCTAACTATTGTTTTAAGAACGAGCTAAAAATAACTATATGGAATGTTAGGACCTTATACCAACAAGGAACATAGAAAATTTTATACAAGCAAAACGATTAAACATAGATATTTTAGGCATATCAGAAACAGGATGGAAAGAAAGTGGATACATACAAGACGATAAATATACATTTATATATTCAGGTAACACAACAGAACATCAAAGATGAGTAGACATACTAATAAAACGAGAGCTACAAAAATATATAAATACCCACCGGACATACAATGATAGGTTTACACTATTAAAAATGAAGGCAAAACCATCTGACATATCAATAATACAGACATACGCACCCACTCAAGATTATAAAGATGAACAAATATAAGCATACAATGAAGATGTATATATAGTTATGAAGCAAGTTGTCATTTATCCATTTTTGGTTTTTGTTATTTTCCTTTTTGGATAAGTTGTCACAAGATGTTGTTTTTTCAACAAAAAACGCAGGCAAAAACTGGATGTTTAAGATCAAAGGAAGGAGAATTGTTGATTGAACAAGAAAGCATAAGGGAACGATGGACAGAATACATTAAAGATCTAATGTTTAATAATCAATATAATGATGAATGAACAGAAGTAAATATTAAGGATAATGGAGAAGGACCAGAAATACTCAGAGAAGAAGTGGAAGACGCCTTGCGCAATATGAAAGCAGGCAAAGCTCCTGGACCAGATAATATAACTAAAGAAGAGATTGAAACCAATGGTGATTTTGGAATAGAAATAATAATAAAAATATTCAATTATATCTATTAAAGCGGATATACACCAGACGACCTGCTCAAATCAATATTAATAGCCCTACCAAAGAAATCTAGTGCGATTGAATGCGATGATCATCGCACAATAAGCCTTATGAGTCACATAACTAAGATATTACTAAGAATCATCATGCGAAGAGTGCGAAACAAAATCAGTCCAGAAATTAGCGATGAACAGTGTGGTTTTGTTGGAGGTAAAGGAACGAGGAATGCCATATATATCATAATATCTTTAGTGAAAAGAGCCATAGAGGTGAAAACAGATCTATACCTATGTTTCATAGATTACACCAAGGCATTTGACAAAGTAAATCACCAAGAAATAATCACAATTTTAGAAAGCATAAACATTGACAGCAAATATCTAAGAATAATAAAGAATATGTACTGGCAACAAACAGCGGCCATAAGAACTAGAAACCAATTGGGAATGTTTCAACAAATAAAACAGGGTGTTAGACACGGTTGTGTGCTGTCAATAACAATTGGAGGTCATAAATTAAATAATCTAAGGTATGCTAATGATACAGTCTTAATCGCTAAGAGTGAAAATGGGTTACAAGAAATGTTGGACATTATAGTGAAAGAAAGCAAAAATAAAGGACTCAGCCTTAATAGCAAAAAGACAGAAGTAATGGTAACAACAAAGAAAAAGACCTCAGTGCAAAATAAAAACAAGTGGAACAATATTAAAGCAGGTAAATATTTCTCTCTCTCTCTCTCTCTCTCTCTCTCTCTCTCTCTCTCCGATCAATTCTCAATCAGAGTAGGATTCCAGACTCTCTCATGAAGTCAGCTGTCAGTCTAAGTGATTCGGTTGCACCGTATACTTTCTCTTCCAGGGAGGTGGGTGTGGACCACGTTGTTCTTTTCAGGTCTGTGTACTAGGGACAATCCTGGTGAACATGTTTTGCTGTCATGTTGTCCAGTTTGCAGTGGCATTGGCTGGTTGTACCTATTTTGAATTTGGTGAACATATGGTTTCTCATTCTATTGTGGCCAGTGCATAGGCGAAGTATGATGACTTGATCCCTCCTTGATAGTTGGAGGTATCCGTCCATCTCATTATGCTTTGGGGGTTCTCGTTTCCATTTTCATGATACTGACCTTTGATGATTGATTTGGCTTCATCATAACTGACCGGATGGTTCTTTTGTGGCAATCCTCCCTTTTTAGCTAATTTGTCTGCGCGTTCATTTCTGTGTATATTAAAGTGCGAAGGTATCCACTGAATGACTACTCTTTGGAAGTTATTGCATAGTTGGTCTAGGGGTGTTCTTAAGTCATCTAGTTCATTGTTTCTGAGGCTTTTTAGAGCTGATAATACTGACAGTGCATCAGTCAGTATCACCAGTTTCTTGTGCATGTTATTTTTGTGTTGAATAGCCAGTTTTGCAGCATCTCTGAGGGCCTCAGTTTCTGCTTTAAAGTTGTTTGAGAATTTTCCAGTAGCTATTGACTTGGTGATCTCTTCCTGGTTATTCAGCATCAAGAACACCTCCCCCCACCCCTCCCCTCCATTTCTGCGGCATTTGTAGTAGAGCCATCTGTGTATATGTGAAACCAAGAGTCATATGGGTAGTTATCGCTTATGTACTTTTCTGCTACGTTTTTTCTTTCTGTGTCTGATTGGGTGCGTTTTTTTCATGAATCCTGTTATATCTTCCTTAAGTTCTGGTAAATGAATTTAAATATTTGGGAAATTTGTTACCTCAGACAGAAGATGTACAAAAGAGGTGAGATGCAGAATGGCTCAGGCAAAATCAGCTTTCCAAAAAATTAGGAAGATACTATGCAATCCATTTTTGACAATAGAAACAAGAAAAAGAGCTCTTAAATGTTATGTAGAGACAGTCTTAACATGTGGATGTGAATCATGGACAATAGGACAACAGACAAGAAAATCATTGGAGTCTGTAGAAATGTGGTTTTACAGAAGAATGTTGAGAATACCATGGACAGCTAAGAAGAGTAATGAAAATGTTCTGAAAGAGGTCAAAGCAAGAAGAGAGCTAATTTCCAATATTAGGAAGAAACAATCATCATTTTTTGGCCATGTAATGAGAAGAGAACAATTGTAATATATTGTGACAACTGGAAAAATTGAGGGACGAAGAGATAGAGGGAAGCAAAGAGAAAAAATATCAGACAGCTTAAGAGAATGGCTTGGCAGAAGGTCAACAACAGAAATGATAAAGAACTGTCGAGATCGAAAGTTGTGGAGTGACTTGACCTACGCCAGAAGTCCCGGAACTTGATGATGATGATGATGATCTACAGAAATAATGAAAGAATAAAAGATATATTTGTTTTCTGTTTTATATTAAACGTTATTGTTTTCCATTGATGTTGTACAATCAAGTAAACTATCCTTGGACCTTTGTCTTAATTCCATTGCTTCTGCCCCCGTCTGTACAAAAACAATTGGTTGGAACACATATGCCGATCTGACAGCTTTATCCGTCTGCTATGAACCCAATAAGTGGAGGGCCTACAATCACATTAAAAAAGTATAACATTATTTATCTCTTTAATTTACTATCGATCCTTGTTAGATAACAATGGCCCATTTTTTTTTTTTTTATCTCGGACGGCACAGCGGGCATTTTGAAAAATGCTGGTATAGGGATTCCAATTAAATGCTAAAGATTTACCTTGACTTAACCCAAATCTAGTTTATTCATTGTCATTCAAATGACAAGTTATTTATTATGGAGGAGACTCGACAGAGACCATATTGTAGTGAATGCATGGATATCATACTTTGCAACCTAGGATGAAGGTTATCACATGCCATGGTATATATTATGGTATTCTTTACTTCAACAAGAGTAACGACGTAAACATGCATGTAGATACATACAATTGCGAAGCTGCTGTAAAGCTGATGATAATGTTGACAATAAAAAAAAAGAAACAGTTTTATGGTAGCAGCTATACGTTGGTGAGAAACAAAACAAAGGTCGAACGACGTTTCGGTCAAAACGACATTTTCCTTTTTTAAAAAAAATTTCAATACTTACATCAGCTTTACAGCAGCTTCGCATTTCTATGCATCTTAATGCATTTTGATGCCTTTACCCGTTTACTAGTACCATACCGATTCTATTCAATGTTTAGATACGTTCTACACTAGATATGTTTACACTAGAACTTCAGTCGGTATGTTGTTCCTGCTGAAGGCCTTTTGGCCAAAACGTCGTTCTACTTTTGTTTTGTTTCTCACCTACGTAAAGCTGTTACCACTTTTCCTTTTTTTTTTTACATTTTCAATAGTGCCAAATGATACGGATGTCTTGTTCGCCCCCTATAATTTTAGGAATCAAAATGGGTAGCCAATAGAGTGCTATTATTCTATTTGACATTCCGAAGGTGTTCACAAAGTCTACCCGCTTGGCGTCCCCAAATTCACCAATATAAGTCATTATAATTCGATTACATAGAAAAGCATTGTGGTTTCCAGCGAAGGAGGTTATTTGGTTATGGAAGGCACCGGTATCACTGCAAACGAATTAAAATCTATAATTGCTCAACCGCCCGTGCCAGCGTAATCATCCGAATTTCATCTCCCAAACAAAGAAAGGTAACTGTAGTCCCCATTGTAGCAGTCTCAGCACACGCCAAAAGACTTAAGGCGAAGTCGCGCAGAAAGTGAACACTGCCAACTGTTCCCTGTCATATCATCATTCATCGTAAAAAATTGGAATATCAAAACATGATCAAAACGGATGAGACACACAGCTCACGGTGTGCACAGAGCACTTAACTCAGTAGCTCCTGCGACAAGCTGGACTTGGAATATGAGGAAACTGCAACAAGGAACACTTTTCATGCATAGCCTTCAGTGGTTCCTGCCGCCTATCCACCATATACCGGGATAGGAGGTTAGTTTTAGTCAATCGCGCTTACTTACTTGCGCCCCCAACGTCACTTTTTCCTAGGCCGTCTTTGCCTCTAAATGGCTGGCACAGACCATTCGATCCAGGGGATTATTTACAATTTCAACAGATAACTCTACACTTCCCTATCCTCCCAGCACAAAATGATATCCCACCTTATCCATCTCTTCCTACGTCTGATTCTCCCTCTCTAGTAGTGTGTATACCTGTGACCGCCATCTCTCACATAACGAAAGATCTGTCCTTCAGAAAGGATTTAGTGTGTCCCTTTGGTGATCCCTACACTTTCTTAAAGGATGTTCACGACTTTTACAGACGTATGTCCTTGCATTTTCGTTTCTTGGGTACATCCAACGCCTCCTCCTCACTCTCTCTTATTTAAGAATTGTACCTCTTCTTCTCCCGTAAATCAGATTCGATCCCACTAGCTGGCATATCACATGACCTTGTTCTCTACATTAAGTTCACTTCACGGGAGATCCAACATTTTCGTCCGAGGGAACTCCGTCGCTCGAATTTAACTCCTCTGAGCTTCGAGCCCTCTCCAATCTCTCATGTCTAGAGGATAGTGTTATTATCCCAGCTTAGTGGGCGTGTAAGAAGACTTATCAACCAACATAGAACTGGGGTCGTCAGTCGCTGGACACAGCGGGACTTGCTGAGGAGGGGATCTGAGCACCTATGGACATGTTCGGAGTGCAATGATGATGACCCGCAAATAACTCAATAACTCAATTATCCAAGCTGACAAAAGTGGTGGGGCCGGTGGTAGTCTGACGCAAAAAGTAAAAAAAAAAGTAAAGCGCCCCCGTCACGCCAAGTGGCGTGTAGGGAATATGGTGTTAGTGACCATAAATTTTACAGACCTTCAGCACATGATTTTTGGGGTAATGTGGTCGGTATTACGCCCGTGCTGCTTTACTTTCCCAGAAAAAAATCCGGTACCCATTTAAGGCTGGGTGAATCTGGAAGCCGTCGGTTGGGATCGAACCCTACCCCTTGTCCTTTGTAATAGTCTGACGCAAAGACTTGTACATTCCCTCTCTCTCTCTCTCTCTCTCTCTGCGATCAAGACTCAATCAGAGTAGGACTCCAGACTTTCATACGAAGACAGCTGTCTGTTTAAGCCTGTTAGATCCACTCCGATTGAATACGTTAAACGTTGCACTGTGTTCTGCGCCAGTGGCCCAGTGCATCCGATTTCAGCCATTTTTCAGGTTTGCTTTCCTTAGCCTTTGATTGTCTCCAATCTTCCTGCAAGGCAGCAGATGATCTTTTCTGTAGGGGGATTCTGCTCTTAGATGGTCGGCCTTCCCAGGTTTACGAGCACCATCTGCCCGAGTCACTAGAGGTGACTAACACAGACATGCGACTTGTAATGTGAGGAAACTGCAACAAGGAACACTTTTCATGCATAGCCTTCCCGCCGCCTATCCCCATATACCGGTAAGTCACGCCTCTTAAAAATGATAATCGTCGTAGCACTTGATGATGTTAGGCCATCGTTGATGACTCCAATTCCGAACATATAGACACACTGTCAGTCGTCAAATTATCCTCGTCGCACATCAAACAGCAGACAGTAAGATTAGCGCACGGCCGGTTTAGGGAACCATTACGATGACGTAGCACACAACAATGTCGCAGAACTCATAATCTCGATACCTTTAGATTTCTGTCTGATTACTCAAGTGTAAGCAGCCAACGACGAACAAAACACGAAGCAAATTCCCCAAAGAGACAAATCTGCGGCTGACGAAGTAGTTTACATTAATGTGTAACATTAACGATCACGGAACAACAGCTGGATGGGAGGGGAAGAACTATGACTTTTGCTGATGATATTCTGGTATATCGACAGGGAAGAGACAGACGGGGAATCGCCTCCACAATGCAAGACGAACTTGATCGCGTTTCTTCCTGGTGTGGGGTTTCAGGTGCCTTGGTTAATCCTAATAAAGCATCAGTTTCATGGTTCTCCCTTAACAATCATATCGTTAATACGACCACACCGGTAGTACGAATGGGAGCTGATGAGGCGACCAGGGACAAGTTGATGACATACCACGGAGTTAAGTTTGATCGCAGCTTGTGTTTTCGGGACCACGTCGACCATGTGATAACAAAATCCCACAAAGGATTAGCCGCCTTGAAGGTCATGGCAGCTGCCAACATCGAGCAGAGGTTACTTACTCTTCTGTTCCAGGGATTAGTCCTCGCAGCAATCGAGTATGCCCTGGCAATTCTTACTGTCAGTACGACTCAAATTGATAGGCTGGAGAAAATACAAAATTAAGCCATGCGCATTATCCTGGGATGTACGAGGGACACTCCCTGTGTAGCAATGAGGTATCTTCTTGACTTTCCAACCATGGATGACAGAATCAAGATCTGGAGAGCACGAGCATACCTGAAGATTAGTACAGATACAGAGCATCCATTGCACCACGTGCTCAACACAGAGAAAGGTGCCAGGCTAAAAAGAGGCAAATCATGGGTGGGCCGAGCAGAAGAAGTCATCAAACAGGTCTGTGGGCTTACCAACATCAGCGTTGGCAAGGAGTGGATACCGGTGCCTACGTCATTCAATGGGACTTTCTCGTGTATTGTCACGCTCGACAGGAAAAGTAGGGAACAGAACCCGGTCGTGGTTAATGCTGAGGTCAATGGTCTCATCTGCGATAACACCGATGAGAAAGATGCAGTCATATATACAGACGGATCTGTAAGACGACACCAAAGAAGTGCATGGGCATTTACAGCACGCTCGGCAGGTAGAATAGTCAAGGAAGACAGTGGTGCATACGTCATGACCACGAGTAGCATGACAATGGAGGCGATGGCAGTGACCAAGGCATTCAAATGGTTAGAGTCACAAGACTACACCCACGCATGTATACTGAGTGATTCGATGAGCATGATAAAAAAAAAGTGGAGGCGGGCTCTGTACGCATGCAATGGGTAGAGTCGTTGCAGAAATTCAAAATACGCAAGGTCACATTTGTCTATGTCCCTGGACATGCGGGAGTACGGGGAAATGAAAGAGCGGACAGGTTGGCTAGCTGCGCTGTCGTTGAGGACGGGCAACCGATGGATCGGGCGGACATCATCAATGCCCTGCGAGATGTGGGAAGAACACAGGACTTCGACAAACACAGATCCACGTCACTTCTTCGGATGAAAGAGATGGGAGTTAAGATGGGTACAGCCGGAAATGAGAAACTTAGTGGGCGTGTAAGAAGACTTATCAACCAACATAGAACTGGATTCGTCAGTCGCTAGACACTGAGGGAATTGCTGAGGAGGGGATCTGAGCACATATGGACATGTTCGGAGTGCAATGATGATGACCCGCATATAACTCAATGTGTAACATGGAAATAACTTGCGTCAAAGAATTTCAATAACGGTCATGTACAGCACCAATGTGATGTAAAGCGCAGATCAAGTCTAGATGGTGGAAGGTCTCACTCACAACACTTGATTCGTCAGAACGGACTGTTGTCGGCCTACGACCTCGCTTTAGCGACACAGATGTATCAAGCGTATCATCATTTTGACTTTAACGCAGAAAAGTGCAAAGAAGATCCGAAATTAATCAGACCCTGGGTGCATTTTCTGCAGCAATCGAGAGGACGTGGACTAGATCCGCCATCTTCATCTAGAGTACACTAAACAGTTATCCACTATCACCTTCACCTCGCACTGACGAGGTTGTCGGCCAGTTAGCAGGCTCGTTCTGGCCATCAAGGAACTTATCGAAGACAACATCCTTCATCCAAACGCGTCCAGCCTCATTATCCCTTAAAGCGGTCTAGACAAAACCATTTTTTACATGCTCCCCAAAATTCACAAACTTGACACACCTGGCAGGTCAATTATCTCAGCTTGCTATTGACCGACTGAACACATATCGGACTATCGGGACAGTGTCTTCCACCTATTGTGGCTGGTCTTCCCGCCTACGTCAAAAACACTAACCATGCCTTGAGAATCTTCTTTTCCATATCTCTCTCCCGTGATTGCTCATACCGACTTGTCGTCCTCGATGTTTGTTCTCATTATACCTCTATCCCTCTCTCCGACGGCCTCTTGGCCTTTCGGTTCTTTCTTGATCAAAGCTTACACTCTTCTGTTGACACTGCCACTCTTTTCTGCCGTACTGAGCATGTTCTCAACCTCAACACCTTCGAGTTCACTGGTGACTTTTATGATCACGTCAGTGGTGTAGTCATGGACACAAAGAGAGGCCATAGCTCTTTGTTTGTTCATAGGTCCTATGAACACCAAATACTCAACTTGCCTCCTGCCCCTCAAAGACCTCCGGTATATCGATGACTACTTCGGATCTGCAGGAGAAGGACATCTCTACGTTCATCGACTACATCGACAACTTTCGCCGAGCTATCAAGATCACATCTTGTATCTCCACTTCCTCTGTTACCTTTCAGGACCTAACATCATCAAGTGCTACGACGATCATCATTTTCGGGAGGACGTGAACTTCCATGGTATATGGTGGATAGGCGGCAGGAACCATTGAAGGCTATGTCTGAAAAGTGTTCCTTCCTGCAGTTTCCTCATATTCCAAGTCCGGCTTGTTGCAGGAGCTACTGAGTTAAGTGCTCTGTGCACACCGTGAGCTGTGTGTCTCATCCGTTTTGATCCTGTTTCGATATCCCGCTTGTTTACGATGAATGATGATATCGTATGACAGGGAACAGTTGGCTGTGTTCACTTTCTGCGCGGTTTCGCCTTATGTCTTTTGGCGTGTGCTGAGACTGCTACGATGGGGACTACAGTTACCTTTCTTTGTTTGGGAGATGTGTTTGTAATTCGGATGATTCCACTGACACGGGCGGTTGAGCAATTATGGATTTTAATTCGTTTGCAGTGATACCGAGGCCTTCCATAACCAATAACCTCATTGTTTCTGTGGGCACCTCTGGCCTCCACACCTAGGTTTTCTACAAACCCACAGAGACCCATTGTAACCGTACTTTACACTCCGTCTCATTCGCTTTCATATCGCGATTCTATCATTTTATCTATCTATCTTTCGTTCGCCTGAAGTATTGCCTATATCCACAATGTCGTTTCCTGTATAAATGTTTACTGTCTTTTGTAATTATTGTAGTTGCCCATATATTTGTGTCTGTAGTTGTATCTATGGGCCAATTAGTTTTCGTCAGTCTACTATATTCAGTGCAGTCTAGAAGTATGTGTTCAGCAGTCTGGGGCGCCTGTCCAAATGTATATGTAGTTGAGGTGCCGATCTTGAATTTTGTATGCATGTAATATATCAAATATATCAATTAATATATCAAACTGTGTGCTTAGCACACTACTATATGGATCCGAAACCTGGACAACATACTCAAACCAGGAAAAAAGACTAAATGTCTTCACATGCGATGTCTCCGCAAAATAATGCACATCAAATGGCAGGACAAATAACCAACTTAACTGTCCTGCAACGTGCTAAGACCCTAACAATCATGTCGATGCTCAGAAGTCGAAGGCTAAGATGGCTGGGGCATGTCCAACGGATGGAAGAAAAACGCATTCCTAGCAAATACTATATGGCGAGCTAAAACACGGAAAACGACAAATCGGCAGACCTAAACTACGATATAGAGATATCTGCAAATCATCTCTGAAAGACTTCTCCATCTGTGAAAACGACTGGCAACATCTGACAAGTGATCGCACATCATGGAGCACGTATAAGGAACGGTATAACAACATTTGAGACTGTTCTAAGACAGGACTTAGAAGAGAAGAGACTCATGAAAAAGGATGGTAAACCCTGTGGACCAGCGAGCCTGACCTGTTCATTATGTGACCGCGTGTGTTTGTCAAACATTGGTAGAATAGCCACGAGAGAAGCTGTTCAGCAAAAACAATACCTCAAAAAAATACGCAATAGCCTCCACTAGACCGTCTGACAAGACGAAAAGGGCCATATATAACTTTATGATTTGTAACGTCTCCGTCCTATCTGCTTGGACGATCGTGATTTTCTCATTCAGCCTCGCCACATGTGGGACCTTTTTAGCCACCGGCTGTATCCTAAGTCGATCCTTCAATCTGCCCTCCAACGGATTCTTCGCATTTCCCGTCTGGATGCACTCACTCTGTCAACCCGCCCGTCCTCTGACAGAACTATACTAACCCTCGCCTATCACCACCACAACTTGCCTACGGTGAAAATTCTTAACCGTCACCATCCCATGATCCCATAACCCGTCTACTTTTTCCCAATCTTTCTTTGGTCGCTTTCAAACGTAACATACATTTTAGAGAATTTCTGACTAGTAGCCGTCTCGCCCGCTTTGACCACAAACACTTAGGTACGGTTCTTTGTAGATGGGAGTACATTACCTGTGCTTATGTACTCGTCACCGACGGTATCGCATTCCACAATGGACGATTAGAAATCATGATTGGTTTCACAGTGCGTCCACAATGTTATATATATGCCAACGATGCCATATGACTTATATTGTTGAATCTGGAAACGAATTGATATTGTGAACGCCTTCAAACATGTCAAACAGAATACTAGCACTCTAGTGACTACACATGCTACTTCCTCAGACCACAAGGGACGAGCCATATATCTCTGGCACTATCTAATTCCGCTCTGGCGACCGTAGAGAATCGCCTTATAGTCCAGTTGGGTTTACTAAACTCTTTAAGTATGAATGTATCTTCAGCCTGACCACGGATAATAAACGGGATATTGGGATGGCAAAAATGGGACGGACATAAATTATGTAGTATTAGTTATTCATGAAAAAGTAACTCTTAAAAAGGTTTTAATGCAAAAACATATTGACCATACCATTATTCGTCAGTGACAGAAACCGTGCAAAATGTGGGTAGAAACAGCGGTCTACTCATATATTTCACCACGATCGTACGATGAATATTCCATTCTATAGACTACATTAGTTATCAAAGATAAAGAAAGAAAGAACCCCGCCACGTCCAGTGCCGATAAGAAATATTTGTGATAGTGTACTTATATTGTTCACCTCTGTACATTTTTGAGCGATGTATTAGCATTACGTCAGTGCCAGTTTTCAATCGCAGAAACAAATTCCGTTACACATTTAAGGCTGAATGAACTAAAAAGTCGTAGGTTAGTAACCAAACCTAACCCAGCATTATCAGTAGACCACTTCATTTATCACTACTCCAGCACCGGCCATGTTTTTAATTAGGACATACAAAGATCTCTTAGAACCGATTAAATAATGCAATAACAAATAAATGTGTGTTTACTGTATTCTGTTAGAGGTACAACGACCAAACATATTACCAAGGAACGAATCTCCTGGCGTGACAAATTTACATAAAGTGAAGGTCAGCTTACGACATTTATCGTCTCTGTCTGGCATTTTCGTGTTAAAGAAACATTAAACAAAACACATTCGTGTTTTGTGTTCACTGTGATATCTGTGCGCAGGTTCACTGATAAAAGGTTCTTGATTCTGTTTCATTTATATTCTTTACTCGACCCATACCCTTCCTCCCAGTGCAAACCAATGCTGGTGATTTATTCTGTCATTTTTGTTTTAAGCTGCAGCCAGGGGTTGCCTCAATTATCGTCACCGAAAACTTTGATGTGATATACCATGAGTGAAAGCTGCCTATTGTGAAGGTAATTGGTCTAACGGGAAGTAATGGTTGTCTACTCAATGTAAGAATAGAGATTGTCTACAATGAAACGATCCGAATTTGTCATCTGCACATTTTAAATGTAAATGTTAGTTATTGGAAGCTTTTTGAGTCTTGCAGCTATGAGTCTTAGTTTTTCTTTCACGGTTTTGCCTTACCCTAGGGGGGGGGGCGCTACCCCTGGTATAAGAAAGAAACCCCTTCCCCCGGCAGAAAACTATAAAATATCTAATAATTAGATTTATTTGACTCGTTATAAAACAATAATATATATGGTTGTAAGATAGTGAGAATTATAACAATGAACATGAGCAACAATTAATATGATATGAAGATTTTATTTTTGACAGCGTTGAAAGTGAAATAAATAAACGAGCTATGTCATTTGGTAATTGGATTGCTTGTGGATTTGATGGAGGTTCTAATTTTTCAGACAGTATCTTCGGGGTTCACAAATGGATGTCAGATAAATCATGAAGGACTATACGCTACATACATTGTAGGGTTCATGTATTCTCACTTGCAGTGACAATTACAAGAGTTTCAGTTCCCCTACGTGAAAAGGATTTTTTTTTATGTAGTCAGAGAATATATAAATTGTTCCACCAATCTACAAAGCGAGAAACAGTTATTTGTGAGATTTAAAAAAATGTTAGAAGATCCTATGCCTAAAATTCTAGGCTGCACATCTGCTCTGGCTCAGTCATTATAACACTATTCACATCATAAAGA
Source organism: Megaustenia siamemsis (assembly GCA_032433765.1). NCBI lineage: Eukaryota > Metazoa > Mollusca > Gastropoda > Stylommatophora > Ariophantidae > Megaustenia > Megaustenia siamemsis. The sequence goes on along the minus strand of JAVIAB010000046.1, from coordinate 28,859,284 downwards.
AATGTTATGAGTCAACCATGATGACTTGTGAGCATTTACATAAGGATGGGGCAGGTCTAGCTTCATTGGCAAGAGGATTACTTCTTGAAATGGAAAAACAAAAACTACTTCCATGTTAAAATTTTGTTGGTGGAGATACTGTGAGCTGTTTCTAATGGAAGCAAATGCTTGCAGAAGCAGGAATGTCAGTTGGCAATTCTAACAAAGCTAATTTCAAGCACATCGTTACACTTAACATCAATATCTGCCGATGTGCAGAAAAAAAGAATAATAAAATTAGGTGTAGTGATTTTTTTTTTAGCCGCGATAGCTCAGTGGTTAGTGAACTGGACTACAAAGGACAAGAGGTAGGGTTCGATCCCAACCGACGGCTTAACCAAACAATACAAATAGATGTCTCAGATGACAAAACTTGTTTGCAGACACTTGCTAAATTTATAGATACTGTCCTTTCTGAAATGGACAAAATATTTCGTGAGCAAGCCTTTATTAATAATAACATTAATTTCAACATGTTCATTTTGTTATCGCAGTCAGCAGATAAAATAGTCACATCTTAACACTATTTGTCAGTAGTTGCATGACATAGAGCATGATCAATTGCAAGCAGATCTCACATCTTTTCAATAATGGGCCAAATATTTGGTCTCAAATGTGAATGACAATGTATCACCATTAAATAAGGTGACCAGACGTCCCGATTTTTTACTGTTTTTTTTCACCTTTGTCTCGGATTTGTTACTGTCCTGAATTTGTCCCGATTTTGGCCAATGTTTTAGATTTTGTCCCGGATTTCTTACAATACATTAGGGACACAAACGTTTACAAATTTTGCCAAAATGGTACAAGTCTCTTCGACTTAAAACATACATTACTCCATTGTTGTGTAGAAAATGTTTAAAAAGTTGAACTAGCTGTTCATTTGGTGAAACAGAAATAGTAAAATGCGCTCCATGTTTTAAATCTTGTATACTGAAACTGAAACTTAACAAGTAGTATCTTTGTGGCCACGACATTTCATATTCTTATATATTCATTGTGTTACTTTCGTTTACCGACGAACTAATTCTTTTTATTGTGTTGTTAAGTGATAAATACAAGGTAAAAGAGGCAGAGGCAGACCAAGACTAACATGGACGAGTAACATCAAAAGATGGACAAATCAGTCTATGACAATCTGCACCATCAAAGCAAGAGACAGAGCAGAATGACGCTCCATGGTAGCTAACCTTCGTTGTGGAGAAGGCACTCGATGATGATGATGATGATGTTAAGTGATAGAGGTTATTGCATTCATTAGATTTATTTACATTGTGCTATTATTCAGCTACTTGACATTTTAATGTTTTAGAACTTATGCTATGCATATGGCATAGTCATAGAACATTTTAATTTTAACTACAGCTAGTTTGTAATGTTTGTAATTTTTGCAACAAATGGCATCAAAACGTAAATGCAGTTTTCAATCAAGATTTACAAAAGGAATACCCATTTCTAAAAAAAAGTCTACATCAGACTTCACTGTAAGATGTACTATATGTTCCTCTGGGTTTTCGATTAACCATAGTGGACGTGGTGATATTAAAAGTCACATAAATAGTGCGAAACATAAGAGAGCCGTCGATACAGCTGCATCGAGCTCGTCGTTAACATTTTTTTCGAGCTGAACAGACTGGTGACAAATAAGAACAATGAGCTGCTACAGAAGGTGCATTTGCCTACCATACAGTGATACACAATCACACATTTAGATCTATGGAATGCACATCAAAACTAATTCGGGTTACTTTAGAACCAAAATTTGCTTGTACGCGTACGAAAACAGAAGCCATTACTCGAAATGTGTTCACACCCCATGTTCAAAACGAGTTGAGATGCGACCTAGAAAACTCAAACATTTATTTCCATACTGACAGATTCCTCCAACCACAAGAAAAGGAAAATGTTTCTTTTGCTTGTCAGATACTTTGATCACAATAAGGGGCTGAAAGTTAAAATATTAGAATTGAAGTCATTGCCAGAAGAAACATCTGATATTGTTAGTAGTTTTATTAATGACTGTCTGACGGGAAAAGGTTTTAAAATGAAAGTATTTGCATTATGTGCAGACAACACAAATTCTAATTTTGGGGCGCTGAAAGGAAAGAACAACGTTTTCATAAAGCTGAAAGAAAACCTTGGACATGGTTTGATAGGTGTTGGTTGTGCATTACATATTTTCCACAACACTGTTAGAGCAGCTGCAGCCGTATTATCTATTGATGTTGGGATGATTATTGCTAAAATAGATATGCACTTCAAATCATACACAGTTAGAGTTGAAAGTCTCAAGGAGTTTTGTCAGTTTGTGGACACAGACTTCCAGATGAATTTAGGTTATGTACAGACTAGATGATGGTGTCCGGTTAGCGCAATCGATAGGCGGTTGGCTTACCACGGCAACAGCCGGGGTTCGTTCCCTGGCGAGGACACCTGGGTTTTACTAATTCCCTAAAAATTAGTGGGAGCCGCGATAGCTCAGTGGTTAGTGAACTGGACTACTACGGACAAGGGGTAGGGTTCGATCCCAACCGACGGCTCCGGGTTCACCCAGCCTTAAATGGGTACCGGATTTTTTCTGGGAAAGTAAAGCAGCACGGGCGTAATACCGACCACATTACCCCAAAAATCATGTGCTGAAGGTCTGTAAAATATAGGGTCACTAACACCATATTTCCCTATACGCCACTTGGCGTGACGGGGGGTACTTTACTTTTTTACAGACTAGATGGCTTGCACTGCTGCCTGCTGTTGAAAGGGTTCTTCACATGTTCTTGCTTTTAAAATCCTATTTTCAGTCTCAAGACTGATGCTCAGTTTTTATACAAAAATTCTTTGAAAACCCCCTGTCTGAAGCATGGCTTATTTTTGTTCATTCAGGCATCCTCTTTCCACGAATCAGTGCAGACAGTTGAGGGACAGATGGTCACTGTTTTTGAAGTCATTGACAACATCAATGAGCTGAGAACTTTCTTGGAGTCAAACTGGAAGATGGTTTCTTGCCACCAAGAGTTCATCTAATTCTATGTTTCTTCATTCTATGAAACAGCTTTAAGTTATTTGAAGAAATGGGCTGCAGATAATTTTCAAAACTTTGAGGCCTACAGCTGGGTAATGTTGAACAGAACACCATCTTGGAAGATATTCAGTAATCTTCATTATTAGTGAGTCAAACAGTACCTTTAGTCGACTTTCTAGAAAATGAAATGTATGACGAATATATTTACATGAAGCAGTTTGTTACCTCTCAGAAAATTATTAATGAGTGGAGAATTAATAAAACATTACCAGGACAGCGTTGGGTTGAAATGGCTTCCCACATCAAAGACAGACATGTGCCAATTTCACATATTCTGAAGCTGGCAGAGTTCTTTTTGTGTCTACCGGAACAAATGCTGCAACGGAAAGATTGTTCTCACTGATGAACAGCTTGTGGACAAATGATAAAACAAATCTAAGTGTGGACACTTTAAAGGCCATGTTGATCACCAAAGTTAACAATGAGCAAACATGTGTTGAATTTTTTAAATGCTCTAAACAAAGAAAGATCTTTTTAAAAAAAAATCCACTCATCAGAAAAGTACAGCAACTCTGCTTCACCTTCCATTTGAGTGAGTGTCACTAATGTTTGTTTTTTTTACATCTCTTGATAACGTTTTGTAAGTCTATATTATTAGGTGTTTTAATTAGTTTTAAAATATATGCATTATTTACTTGAAAAAGTCAGAAGAAATTTCATGTTATTGATGGAAAATTTAAGTCAAATTAATCCGTCCCGGATTAGGGTTAAAAAAATATGGTCGCCTTACCATTAAAATATATTCTTCAATTGGATATGAAGAAGTGAAAAATACTACTATAAAAATATTGACTGTACCAATATCAACAGCCATTGTTGAAAGGTCGTTTAATGCTATGAAGAGCATAATGACTCCACTAACAGACCAGCTTGGAGATAGTTCACTGGATCGTTGTGTGTAGATGTAATGAAGGAGAAGAGATTCCAAGTAAAGAATTCTTATGGAAATGTTTGGAGCCAATGTCATTACAAAACAATGGAGGGTACGCCTGCTTTAAATGAGGACCTAAACAAGAGACAGATACTACAGGTAAGTGAGATATATTATTTAAGTCTTTAAATTGTCTTTCCTGGCTTCATCATACTACCGATGTGGAATGAAGTTTATGTTCTCTCGACCGCGGCAGGTATTCCATTTGGGGACTGATTAATTTCGGCTCTCAAATGCAATTTTCTGCGTTAAAATCAATATGATGTTCCACTTAACAAATTTGCGTCGATGATGCGGATTCGAACACTGGACAATATTCCTCTTTGACAAGTCAAGTGTTGTGAATGCGACCTTCCCCCCATCTAGAGTTGATATGCGTTTTACGTCAGCACATTGACTGCTGTTCAATGGCCGTCGTTGAAATAGTTTGACGCCAATTATGTATTTGTTACAAATCATTAATATGAACTGCTCTGCCAAGTCAACCGATGGTTTCACATTAGGGATCTTCCGATGTGTTTCGTGTGTTGTTGGCTTCATTCACTAGAGTAATTTATGGGCGCATCCATTGTTGTGTGTGCTTCGTCATCATGATGGTTGATCGTATATCCCTAGACTGCCGTACGCTAATGATGAAAGGCGAAATAACGGAGCTTTGTTCATGATATTGCAACAGCGGGTAGACTCCCGGAATTTCATGTTAGTCAGAAGGTATGTTGTCAAGTGGGCTACTGTGAGATAGAGAGTAGACATGTGAACTGGTTTATAATTTCACAAATTCATATTTCAGTGGGATCTTATGGTCCGTTGTTTGATGTACGACGGGGATAATCCGATGACTAACTATGTTTCATATGTTCAGATCTGATATCAAAAACGATGTCCTAACATCATTAAGCGCTATACATTAAACAAAATATGACGATCATCATATTTAGGAGAACGTGAACTTCCGGTCAATAAGGTGGATAGGGGGCAGGAACCATTAAAGGCTATATCTGAAAAGTGTTCCTTGTTGCACTTTCCTCACTGCACTTTTAACTTGTTGTAGGAGCTACTGAGTTAAGTGCTCTGTGCACACCGTGAATCTGTTTTTGCAGCAACGGGGTGACACCCGTTTTAATTGTGTTTCAATATTCCGATTGTGTACGATGAATGATGATATGGTATGACAGGGAGCAGACAAGTGTGTCTGCTCCCTGCCATTTTCTCTGCGATTTCACCTATGTCATTTGGTGTGTGCTGAGACTGCTATATTGGGGACTAAAGCTACCTTTCTTTGTTTGGGAGATGAGATATTAATTCGGATGATTCCACTGGCACGGGCGGTTGAGCAATTATGGGTTTTAATTCGTTTGCAATTATACGAGGACCATAACATAACCATTGACTTATTGACTTTCCTTTAAATGTTTTCTCCACAACCCCCCCCCCCCTTTTTAGAGATTGAAATTTGCTAATCAAATATTCATTATTATTGTTTTCAACATAATTATCATCCCCTTAGTGTGGCAGGCAATCTTTCCCTATCCCAACCTCTTGCCAATATTATGTATAAAGTCCCGTCATTTACTTCTTGTTTCCTCCAAGCTAAGATATTCAAGTCTGCCAGAATCTTTCTCATAAGAGGGTTGACACTTTATCAAAGAAGAAATAGAGAGAAAATATCATCCCTTACAGAAAATAAAGCAATAGAATCTTTTTCTTTCTTTTCTCTTCACTTTCTCTTGTACCCATTTGGTTGTCGTAAGAGATACAAAGTTCTGGTTTTCGCCATTTTGGCGGCCTCACACACTGTCAATTGTTGTTGTAGCGTTTATTTCATGCGGTCGTTCAATCTTACTCTGGGTCTGCTTCTTTCTCTTCTCCCTTCTCCTCTTTCAATATATGCTTTGTATGGTAAGGAACCATACGGCATTCTTTCTAGATGGGCAAACCAGTTTATTTTTGTTTCTGCTTAGGATTGGTTCAATGCCAGTTTTTCTCTGATATCATTTTTGATTCTGTCTTTTCTGGTCACTTCAAGCACTTTTCTCAGACATATCTAGGGTGATAAGCTTTCTGAAATGTTTAGTCTAAGTGACAATGTTTGACTTTGATAGCACAATGTAGTAATGAATATACTCTATGTGAGACGTTTCTTGGTGGTAATAGGCATTGTTTTATGTTAAATTTAAGGTATAATTGTCCTAATATTTGGTTTATCTTGTTGCACCGGGTGTCTATTTTTGTTATCGAATTTTTCGTCTCCAGAGAATGTTCAAAGATATTTGAAGTTTGTTACTTGTTTTATAACTTGGTGTTCTATAGCTATTTTTAACGTCTTCTTTTCTCTTCCTATTGATATGACTTCTATTTTGCAGTGCTTATTTTCATATTATTTTTGCATTCTTTATAGAACAAAACAGGAAAATTAAGAAATGACGAGAGAAGATACTCAACATTGCCAATTAATAAAAAGACAGACACAGGATTATAGTAGGCCTAATGCCTTTTAGGGGCCCCACAATAACGAATCAAAATATTATTGATTTGATCTTGAAAGAAAGTTACAATAAGACAGGCGAAAATTAATCCACCGTTTTCGGCCTACGGATTACTGCCCGCTAGAGCGAACAAAATTGCTACAGTTTCAGTGCAGATAAAATCTTGAAATAAAATGAGTAGGTAAACGATCTTAATTTGTGCCGAACCGTTTGACGTTGGCGATCATGGTCCTTTCACAATATTCTATCCACTGTACATCGTATCAATTCTGTTTATATATATATATATATATATATATATATATATATATATATATATATATATATATATATATAATATATATATATATATTTTTTTTTTTTTTTTTGTTGGCAATGTCATATATTAACTCAATGTCATGTCTGTCAATAAGGTTATCTATGTCTATGGTGAGCTGTGTGACTTCTGGTTTGCTTATTATTCTTCCCAAAGCACGCAGAGCTCATTTTAAATCAGTAAAGATGATTGTTTTTCTTCTCTTTGACGGTATGGTATCAAAAACTGTGATGATACACTACTGTTTCGATAGCTTTTATTTCTGTTTCATAATTGTTGCAGACTTCACCACATAGGACGCATAGTTTTTCTGCTATTCCAACTGGATAATGTATAATAATTGTATTAGAATTCCATATCCAGCTTTGATAGCTGCCTCTGTGGCTTGCATCATCAGTGTATACGTGTATCCAGTCTTCTATAAAAGTATTTACTTGCGGCTTGTTATTGATACTGGATCCTCGGTATTATCTCTTCTCTCATACATTTCTGTACACATTTCTAGTTAAATTAAAAACAAAGTAAATAAATTAAAACAAACAAATATGTTGGTTTCTATAAAGTTTTATTTTCACAATAAATCATAACGTAAATATATTGTAGCATAACATCATCAACGTAGCTAGAGTAAACATGTTACACATACAAAATATTTATAATTGTACAATGATGGTATTTTTTTAAATAGTACACATCTGTGAGGAATAATATACAACACAATTGAAAAATTACACACATAACAACATAGTCATGTGTATAGTACATCCAAAAATGTTTCTGTCCTGTTGTAGAAGGATTTTTCTCCGCGAAGGCGATATAATTACAAAGTCAGCAAACGATAAAAACGTAAGACCCAAAGCCCAAAAAGTTAGTCCAAAAAAGGAAGATAGATACAAACCCCAAAATTTAGTCCCAAATTCAAAATAATTAAGACCCAAAGTAAAAAAAATCTTAGATACACACTAAAAAATCTGAGATGTATAGTCAAAAAAGTTAGTCCCAAAGAGAAAATAGACACAAACACACCACAAATTTAGGCCCTAAGCCCAAAACGTTAGTACCAAAGACAAAAATCTTAGATGCGTTGTCGAAAATCTTAGATGCATGGTCAAAAATATTAGGCTAAAAGACAAAAAAATCAGGTCGAAAGGCAAAAAAGTTAAATTCAAAACCCAAAAAATTAGTCACATGGTAAAAAATGTTAGACTCAAACCCAACAAATGTAGTCCCAAAACCCAAACATTTAGACCCAAAGCCCAAAAAGTTCGAACCAAAACAAAGAAAATAGAACAAAACTCGAAAATCTTAGACCCAAAGCCAGAAAGTTAGACCCAATGACAAAATAGTTAGATGCATAGTTAAAAATCTTAGATGCATAGTCAAAGAAGTAGGACTCTAAGGCAAAAAAAATGTAGATGCAAAGTAAAAAAATGATAGACCCAAAGTCAAAAGAAGTTAGACACAAACCCTAACAATTTAGTCCTAAATAAAAAAAAAAAAGTTAGTTTAAAGGTATGTTTGATGTATATTCAAAAACGTAGACCCAAAGGTAAAAAAAGTTAGATGCAAACTCAAAAATACAGACCCAAAGTAAAAAAAGTGTTGTTCGAGAGTCAAAAATATTCATCATCATCATCAAGTACCGGGCCCGCTGGCGTAGGTGATCATGTTACTCCACAACTTTCGATCTCGGCAGCTATTTATCATTTCTGTTGTTGACATTCTGCCAAGCCATTCTCTTAAGCTGTCTGTTATTTTTTCTCTTTGCTTCCTCTATCTCTTCGTCCCACAATTTGTCCAGTTGTTACAATATATTCCATTTGTTCTCTTCTCATTACATGGCCAAAAAATGATGATTGTTTCTTCATAATATTAGAAATTAGCTCTCTTTCACCTCTTTCTGAACGTTTTCATTACTCTTCTTAGCTGTCCATGGTATTCTCAACATTCTTCTGTAAAACCACATTCTACAGACTCCAGTGATTTTCTTGTCTGTTGTCCTATTGTCCATGATTCACATCCATATGTTAAGACTGGCTCTACATAACATTTAAGAAATGTGACATAGATTAATTAAATTTGGTTTGAATTGTGCATAATCTAGAAAGTATTTGATTAATTTGTAAAACTTTTCATGTACAGTTGCATGTCTCATCTTTACCAGCAGTCATTTGGCTAGACTCGATCGTAGGTCTGTTGTAGGTCCACTATTAGGACGACTAGAGTATATTATCGCTCTGAAATCTGGCAAGCTTAGCATTACGGTGTCCAGCACAGAAGACATGGAGACAGAAGACATGACAACAGAAAGTGGGAGATCTGGCTAGAAGCAGATATTCTTTCAGACAGGCTGTGGTGAATGCAACGTTCTGTGGGAGATCCTACTAGAAAAAGACATTCTTTCAGACAGGCTGTGGTGAATGCAACGTTCTGTGGGAGATCCGACTAGAAAAAGATATTCTTTCAGACAGGCTGTGGTGTATGCAACGTTCTGTGGGAGATCCGACTAGAAAAAGACATTCTTTCAGACAGGCTGTGGTGAATGCAACGTTCTGTGGGAGATCCGACTGAAAAAAGACATTCTTTCAGACAGGCTGTAGTGAATGCAACGTTCTGTGGGAGATCTGGCTAGAAGCAGATATTCTTTCAGACAGGCTGTAGTGAATGCAACGTTCTGTGGAAGATCCGACTAGAAAAAGAGATTCTTTCAGACAGGCTGTGGTGAATGCAACGTTCTGTGGGAGATCCGACTAGAAAAAGACATTCTTTCAGACAGGCTGTGGTGAATGCAACGTTCTGTGGGAGATCTGGCTAGAAACAGAGATTCTTTCAGACGGGCTGTAGTGAATGCAACGTTCTGTGGGAGATCCGACTAGAAAAAGACATTCTTTCAGACAAGCTGTGGTGAATGCAACGTTCTGTGGGAGATCGGACTAGAAAAAGACATTCTTTCAGACAGGGTTTAGGGAATGCAACGTTCTGTGGGAGATCTGGCTAGAAGCAGAGATTCTTTCAGACAGGCTGTGGTGAATGCAACGTTCTGTGGAAGATCCGATTAGAAAAAGACATTCTTTCAGACAGGCTGTGGTGAATGCAACGTTCTGTGGGAGATCTGGCTAGAAGCAGAGATTCTTTCAGACAGGCTGTAGTGAATGCAACGTTCTGTGGGAGATCCGACTAGAAAAAGACATTCTTTCAGACAGGCTGTGGTGAATGCAACGTTCTGTGGGAGATCCGACTAGAAAAAGACATTCTTTCAGACAGGCTGTAGTGAATGCAACGTTCTGTGGGAGATCCGACTAGAAAAAGACATTCTTTCAGACAGGCTGTGGTGAATGCAACGTTCTGTGGGAGATCAGGCTAGAAACAGAGATTCTTTCAGACGGGCTGTAGTGAATGCAACGTTCTGTGGGAGATCCGACTAGAAAAAAACATTCTTTCAGACAGGTTATGGTGAATGCAATGTTCTGTGGGAGATCCGACTAGAAAAAGACATTCTTTCAGACAGGCTGTAGTGAATGCAACGTTCTGTGGGAGATCCTACTAGAAAAAGACATTCTTTCAGACCGGCTGTGGTGAATGCAACGTTCTGTGGGAGATACGACTAGAAAAAGACATTCTTTCAGACAGGCTGTGGTGAATGCAACGTTCTGTGGGAGATCTGGCTAGAAGAAGAGATTCTTTCAGACAGGCTGTGGTGAATGCAACGTTCTGTGGGAGATCCGACTAGAAAAAGACATTCTTTCAGACAGGCTGTGATGAATGCAACGTTCTTTGGGAGATCCGACTAGAAAAAGACATTCTTTCAGACAGGCTGTGGTGAATGCAACGTTCTGTGGGAGATCTGGCTAGAAGCAGAGATTCTTTCAGACAGGCTGTAGTGAATGCAACGTTCTGTAGGAGATCCGACTAGAAAAAGATATTCTTTCAGACAGGCTGTGGTGAATGCAACGTTCTGTGGGAGATCCGACTTGAAAAAGAGATTCTTTCAGACAGGCTGTGGTGAATGCAATGTTCTGTGGGAGATCTGGCTAGAAACAGAGATTCTTTCAGACAGGCTGTAGTGAATGCAACGTTCTGTGGGAGATCCGACTAGAAAAAGACATTCTTTCCTGACAGGCTGTTGTGAATGCAACGTTCTGTGGGAGATCCGACTAGAAAAAGACATTCTTTCAGACAGGCTGTAGTGAATGCAACGTTCTGTGGGAGATCCGACTAGAAAAGACATTCTTTCAGACAGGCTGTGGTGAATGCAACGTTCTGTGGGAGATCTGACTAGAAAAAGACATTCTTTCAGACAGGCTGTGGTGAATGCAACGATCTGTGGGAGATCTGGCTAGAAACAGAGATTCTTTCAGACAGGCTGTAGTGAATGCAACGTTCTGTGGGAGATCCGACTAGAAAAAAGACATTCTTTCAGAAAGGCTGTAGTGAATGCAACGTTCTGTGGGAGATCCGACTAGAAAAAGAGATTCTTTCAGACAGGCTGTGGTGAATGCAACGTTCTGTGGGAGATCCGACTTAAAAAAGACATTCTTTCACACAGGCTGTGGTGAATGCAACGTTCTGGGGAGATCTGGCTAGAAACGGAGATTCTTTCAGACGAGCTGTAGTGAATGCAACGTTCTGTGGGAGATCTGGCTAGAAGCAGAGATTCTTTCAGACAGGCTGTGGTGAATGCAACGTTCTGTGGAAGATCCGACTAGAAGAAGAGATTCTTTCAGACAGGCTGTGGTGAATGCAACGTTCTGTGGGAGATCTGGCTAGAAGCAGAGATTCTTTCAGACAGGCTGTGATGAATGCAACGTTCTGTGGGAGATCCGACTAGAAAAAGACATTCTTTCAGACAGGCTGTGGTGAATGCAACGTTCTGTGGGAGATCAGGCTAGAAACAGAGATTCTTTCATACGGGCTGTAGTGAATGCAACGTTCTGTGGGAGATCCGACTAGAAAAAACATTCTTTCAGACAGGCTATAGTGAATGCAATGTTCTGTGGGAGATCCGACTAGAAAAAGACATTCTTTCAGACAGGCTGTGGTGAATGCAACGTTCTGTGGGAGATACGACTAGAAAAAGACATTCTTTCAGACAGGCTGTGGTGAATGCAACGTTCTGTGGGAGATCTGACTAGAAAAAGACATTCTTTCAGACAGGCTGTGATGAATGCAACGTTCTTTGGCAGATCCGACTAGAAAAAGACATTCTTTCAGACAGGCTGTGGTGAATGCAACGTTCTGTGGGAGATCTGGCTAGAAGCAGAGATTCTTTCAGACAGGCTGTAGTGAATGCAACGTTCTGTAGGAGATCCGACTAGAAAAAGAGATTCTTTCAGACAGGCTGTGGTGAATGCAACGTTCTGTGGGAGATCCGACTGAAAAAGACATTCTTTCAGACAGCCTGTAGTGAATGCAACGTTCTGTGGGAGATCTGGCTAGAAGCAGAGATTCTTTCAGACAGGCTGTGGTGAATGCAACGTTCTGTGGAAGATCCGACTAGAAGAAGAGATTCTTTCAGACAGGCTGTGGTGAATGCAACGTTCTGTGGGAGATCTGGCTAGAAGCAGAGATTCTTTCAGACAGGCTGTGATGAATGCAACGTTCTGTGGGAGATCCGACTAGAAAAAGACATTCTTTCAGATAGGCTGTGGTGAATGCAACGTTCTATGGGAGATCCGATAGAAAAAGACATTCTTTCAGACAGGCTGTGGTGAATGCAACGTTCTGTGGGAGATCAGGCTAGAAACAGAGATTCTTTCAGACGGGCTGTAGTGAATACAACGTTCTGTGGGAGATCCGACTAGAAAAAAACATTCTTTCAGACAGGCTATAGTGAATGCAATGTTCTGTGGGAGATCCGACTAGAAAAAGACATTCTTTCAGACAGGCTGTATTGAATGCAACGTTCTGTGGGAGATACGACTAGAAAAAGACATTCTTTCAGACAGGCTGTGGTGAATGCAACGTTCTGTGGGAGATCTGACTAGAAAAAGACATTCTTTCAGACAGGATGTGATGAATGCAACGTTCTTTGGCAGATCCGACTAGAAAAAGACATTCTTTCAGACAGGCTGTAGTGAATGCAACGTTCTGTGGGAGATCCGACTAGAAAAAGACATTCTTTCAGACAGGCTGTAGTGAATGCAACGTTCTGTGGGAGATCCGACTAGAAAAAGACATTCTTTCAGACAGGCTGTAGTGAATGCAACGTTCTGTGGGAGATCCGACTAGAAAAAGACATTCTTTCAGACAGGCTGTGGTGAATGCAACGTTCTGTGGGAGATCCGACTTGAAAAGAGATTCTTTCAGACAGGCTGTGGTGAATGCAATGTTCTGTGGGAGATCTGGCTAGAAAACAGATTCTTTCATACAGGCTGTAGTGAATGCAACGTTCTGTGGGAGATCCGACTAGAAAAAGACATTCTTTCTGACAGGCTGTTGTGAATGCAACGTTCTGTGGGAGATCCTACTAGAAAAAGACATTCTTTCAGACAGGCTGTGGTGAATGCAACGTTCTGTGGGAGATACGACTAGAAAAAGACATTCTTTCAGACAGGCTGTGGTGAATGCAACGTTCTGTGGGAGATCTGGCTAGAAGAAGAGATTCTTTCAGACAGGCTGTGGTGAATGCAACGTTCTGTGGGAGATCCGACTAGAAAAAGACATTCTTTCAGACAGGCTGTGATGAATGCAACGTTCTTTGGGAGATCCGACTAGAAAAAGACATTCTTTCAGACAGGCTGTGGTGAATGCAACGTTCTGTGGGAGATCTGGCTAGAAGCAGAGATTCTTTCAGACAGGCTGTAGTGAATGCAACGTTCTGTAGGAGATCCGACTAGAAAAAGATATTCTTTCAGACAGGCTGTGGTGAATGCAACGTTCTGTGGGAGATCCGACTTGAAAAAGAGATTCTTTCAGACAGGCTGTGGTGAATGCAATGTTCTGTGGGAGATCTGGCTAGAAACAGAGATTCTTTCATACAGGCTGTAGTGAATGCAACGTTCTGTGGGAGATCCGACTAGAAAAAGACATTCTTCCTGACAGGCTGTTGTGAATGCAACGTTCTGTGGGAGATCCGACTAGAAAAAGACATTCTTTCAGACAGGCTGTAGTGAATGCAACGTTCTGTGGGAGATCCGACTAGAAAAAGACATTCTTTCAGACAGGCTGTGGTGAATGCAACGTTCTGTGGGAGATCTGACTAGAAAAAGACATTCTTTCAGACAGGCTGTGGTGAATGCAACGATCTGTGGGAGATCTGGCTAGAAACAGAGATTCTTTCAGACAGGCTGTAGTGAATGCAACGTTCTGTGGGAGATCCGACTAGAAAAAAGACATTCTTTCAGAAAGGCTGTAGTGAATGCAACGTTCTGTGGGAGATCCGACTAGAAAAAGAGATTCTTTCAGACAGGCTGTGGTGAATGCAACGTTCTGTGGGAGATCCGACTTAAAAAAGACATTCTTTCAGACAGGCTGTGGTGAATGCAACGTTCTGTGGGAGATCTGGCTAGAAACGGAGATTCTTTCAGACAGCTGTAGTGAATGCAACGTTCTGTGGGAGATCTGGCTAGAAGCAGAGATTCTTTCAGACAGGCTGTGGTGAATGCAACGTTCTGTGGGAGATCCGACTAGAAGAAGAGATTCTTTCAGACAGGCTGTGGTGAATGCAACGTTCTGTGGGAGATCTGGCTAGAAGCAGAGATTCTTTCAGACAGGCTGTGATGAATGCAACGTTCTGTGGGAGATCCGACTAGAAAAAGACATTCTTTCAGACAGGCTGTGGTGAATGCAACGTTCTGTGGGAGATCCGATTAAAAAAAGACATTCTTTCAGACAGGCTGTGGTGAATGCAACGTTCTGTGGGAGATCAGGCTAGAAACAGAGATTCTTTCAGACGGGCTGTAGTGAATGCAACGTTCTGTGGGAGATCCGACTAGAAAAAAACATTCTTTCAGACAGGCTGTAGTGAATGCAATGTTCTGTGGGAGATCCGACTAGAAAAAGACATTCTTTCAGACAGGCTGTGGTGAATGCAACGTTCTGTGGGAGATACGACTAGAAAAAGACATTCTTTCAGACAGGCTGTGGTGAATGCAACGTTCTGTGGGAGATCTGACTAGAAAAAGACATTCTTTCAGACAGGCTGTGATGAATGCAACGTTCTTTGGGAGATCCGACTAGAAAAAGACATTCTTTCAGACAGGCTGTGGTGAATGCAACGTTCTGTGGGAGATCTGGCTAGAAGCAGAGATTCTTTCAGACAGGCTGTAGTGAATGCAACGTTCTGTGGGAGATCCGACTAGAAAAAGAGATTCTTTCAGACAGGCTGTGGTGAATGCAACGTTCTGTGGGAGATCCGACTAGAAAAAGACATTCTTTCAGACAGGCTGTAGTGAATGCAACGTTCTGTGGGAGATCTGGCTAGAAGCAGAGATTCTTTCAGACAGGCTGTGGTGAATGCAACGTTCTGTGGAGATCCGACTAGAAAAAGAGATTCTTTCAGACAGGCTGTGGTGAATGCAACGTTCTGTGGGAGATCTGGCTAGAAGCAGAGATTCTTTCAGACAGGCTGTGGTGAATGCAACGTTCTGTGGGAGATCCGACTAGAAAAAGACATTCTTTCAGACAGGCTGTGGTGAATGCAACGTTCTGTGGGAGATCCGACTAGAAAAAGACATTCTTTCAGACAGGCTGTGGTGAATGCAACGTTCTGTGGGAGATCCGGCTAGAAACAGAGATTCTTTCAGACAGGCTGTAGTGAATGCAACGTTCTGTGGGAGATCCGACTAGAAAAAAACATTCTTTCAGACAGGCTATAGTGAATGCAATGTTCTGTGGGAGATCCGACTAGAAAAAGACATTCTTTCAGACAGGCTGTGGTGAATGCAACGTTCTGTGGGAGATACGACTAGAAAAAGACATTCTTTCAGACAGGCTGTGGTGAATGCAACGTTCTGTGGGAGATCCGACTAGAAAAAGACATTCTTTCAGACAGGCTGTGATGAATGCAACGTTCTGTGGGAGATCCGACTAGAAAAAGACATTCTTTCAGACAGGCTGTGGTGAATGCAACGTTCTGTGGGAGATCTGGCTAGAAGCAGAGATTCTTTCAGACAGGCTGTAGTGAATGCAACGTTCTGTAGGAGATCCGACTAGAAAAAGAGATTCTTTCAGACAGGCTGTGGTGAATGCAATGTTCTGTGGGAGATCTGGCTAGAAACAGAGATTCTTTCAGACAGGCTGTGGTGAATGCAACGTTCTGTGGGAGATCCGACTAGAAAAAGACATTCTTTCAGACAGGCTGTGGTGAATGCAACGTTCTGTGGGAGATCCGACTAGAAAAGACATTCTTTCAGACAGGCTGTGGTGAATGCAACGTTCTGTGGGAGATCCGGCTAGAAACAGAGATTCTTTCAGACAGGCTGTGGTGAATGCAACGTTCTGTGGGAGATCCGACTAGAAAAAGACATTCTTTCAGACAGGCTATGGTGAATGCAATGTTCTGTGGGAGATCCGACTAGAAAAAGAGATTCTTTCAGACAGGCTGTAGTGAATGCAACGTTCTGTGGGAGATCCTACTAGAAAAAGACATTCTTTCAGACAGGCTGTGGTGAATGCAACGTTCTGTGGGAGATCCGACTAGAAAAAGACATTCTTTCAGACAGGCTGTGGTGAATGCAACGTTCTGTGGGAGATCTGACTAGAAGAAGAGATTCTTTCAGACAGGCTGTGGTGAATGCAACGTTCTGTGGGAGATCCGACTAGAAGAAGACATTCTTTCAGACAGGCTGTGATGAATGCAACGTTCTTTGGGAGATCCGACTAGAAAAAGACATTCTTTCAGACAGGCTGTGGTGAATGCAACGTTCTGTGGGAGATCTGGCTAGAAGAAGAGATTCTTTCAGACAGGCTGTAGTGAATGCAACGTTCTGTGGGAGATCCGACTAGAAAAAGACATTCTTTCAGACAAGCTGTGGTGAATGCAACGTTCTGTGGGAGATCTGGCTAGAAAAGAGATTCTTTCAGACAGGCTGTGGTGAATGCAACGTTCTGTGGGAGATCCGACTAGAAAAGAGATTCTTTCAGACAGGCTGTGATGAATGCAACGTTCTTTGGGAGATCCGACTAGAAAAAGACATTCTTTCAGACAGGCTGTGGTGAATGCAACGTTCTGTGGGAGATCTGGCTAGAAGCAGAGATTCTTTCAGACAGGCTGTGGTGAATGCAACGTTCTGTGGGAGATCTGGCTAGAAAAAGAGATTCTTTCAGACAGGCTGTAGTGAATGCAACGTTCTGTGGGAGATCCGACTAGAAAAAGAGATTCTTTCAGACAGGCTGTGGTGAATGCAACGTTCTGTGGGAGATCCGACTAGAAAAGAGATTCTTTCAGACAGGCTGTGGTGAATGCAACGTTCTGTGGGAGATCTGGCTAGAAAAAGAGATTCTTTCAGACAGGCTGTGGTGAATGCAACGTTCTGTGGGAGATCCGACTAGAAAAAGACATTCTTTCAGACAGGCTGTGGTGAATGCAACGTTCTGTGGGAGATCCGACTAGAAAAAGACATTCTTTCAGACAGGCTGTGGTGAATGCAACGTTCTGTGGGAGATCCGGCTAGAAACAGAGATTCTTTCAGACAGGCTGTGGTGAATGCAACGTTCTGTGGGAGATCTGACTAGAAAAAGACATTCTTTCAGACAGGCTGTGGTGAATGCAACGTTCTGTGGGAGATCCGACTAGAAAAAGACATTCTTTCAGACAGGCTGTGGTGAATGCAACGTTCTGTGGGAGATCCGACTAGAAAAAGACATTCTTTCAGACAGGCTGTGGTGAATGCAACGTTCTGTGGGAGATCCGACTAGAAAAAGACATTCTTTCAGACAGGCTGTGGTGAATGCAACGTTCTGTGGGAGATCCGACTAGAAAAAGACATTCTTTCAGACAGGCTGTGGTGAATGCAACGTTCTGTGGGAGATCTGGCTAGAAGCAGAGATTCTTTCAGACAGGCTGTAGTGAATGCAACGTTCTGTGGGAGATCCGACTAGAAAAAGAGATTCTTTCAGACAGGCTGTGGTGAATGCAACGTTCTGTGGGAGATCCGACTAGAAAAAGACATTCTTTCAGACAGGCTGTGGTGAATGCAACGTTCTGTGGGAGATCCGACTAGAAAAAGAGATTCTTTCAGACAGGCTGTGGTGAATGCAACGTTCTGTGGGAGATCTGGCTAGAAAAAGAGATTCTTTCAGACAGGCTGTAGTGAATGCAACGTTCTGTGGGAGATCCGACTAGAAAAAGACATTCTTTCAGACAGGCTGTGGTGAATGCAACGTTCTGTGGGAGATCCGACTAGAAAAAAACATTCTTTCAGACAGGCTGTGATGAATGCAACGTTCTGTGGGAGATCCGACTAGAAAAAGAGATTCTTTCAGACAGGCTGTGGTGAATGCAACGTTCTGTGGGAGATCCGACTAGAAAAAGACATTCTTTCAGACAGGCTGTGGTGAATGCAACGTTCTGTGGGAGATCCGACTAGAAAAAGACATTCTTTCAGACAGGCTGTGGTGAATGCAACGTTCTGTGGGAGATCTGGCTAGAAGAAGAGATTCTTTCAGACAGGCTGTGGTGAATGCAACGTTCTGTGGGAGATCCGACTAGAAAAAGACATTCTTTCAGACAGGCTGTGGTGAATGCAACGTTCTGTGGGAGATCCGACTAGAAAAAGACATTCTTTCAGACAGGCTGTGGTGAATGCAACGTTCTGTGGGAGATCTGGCTAGAAGCAGAGATTCTTTCAGACAGGCTGTTGTGAATGCAACGTTCTGTGGGAGATCCGACTAGAAAAAGACATTCTTTCAGACAAGCTGTGGTGAATGCAACGTTCTGTGGGAGATCTGGCTAGAAGAAGAGATTCTTTCAGACAGGCTGTGGTGAATGCAACGTTCTGTGGGAGATCCGACTAGAAAAAGACATTCTTTCAGACAGGCTGTGGTGAATGCAACGTTCTGTGGGAGATCCGACTAGAAAAAGACATTCTTTCAGACAGGCTGTGGTGAATGCAACGTTCTGTGGGAGATCTGGCTAGAAAAAGAGATTCTTTCAGACAGGCTGTGGTGAATGCAACGTTCTGTGGGAGATCCGACTAGAAAAAGAGATTCTTTCAGACAGGCTGTGGTGAATGCAACGTTCTGTGGGAGATCTGGCTAGAAAAAGAGATTCTTTCAGACAGGCTGTGGTGAATGCAACGTTCTGTGGGAGATCCGACTAGAAAAAGACATTCTTTCAGACAGGCTGTGGTGAATGCAACGTTCTGTGGGAGATCCGACTAGAAAAAGACATTCTTTCAGACAGGCTGTGGTGAATGCAACGTTCTGTGGGAGATCCGGCTAGAAACAGAGATTCTTTCAGACAGGCTGTAGTGAATGCAACGTTCTGTGGGAGATCCGACTAGAAAAAACATTCTTTCAGACAGGCTGTGGTGAATGCAACGTTCTGTGGGAGATCCGACTAGAAAAAGACATTCTTTCAGACAGGCTGTGGTGAATGCAACGTTCTGTGGGAGATCCGACTAGAAAAAGACATTCTTTCAGACAGGCTGTGGTGAATGCAACGTTCTGTGGGAGATCTGACTAGAAAAAGACATTCTTTCAGACAGGCTGTGGTGAATGCAACGTTCTGTGGGAGATCCGACTAGAAAAAGACATTCTTTCAGACAGGCTGTGGTGAATGCAACGTTCTGTGGGAGATCTGGCTAGAAAAGAGATTCTTTCAGACAGGCTGTAGTGAATGCAACGTTCTGTGGGAGATCCGACTAGAAAAAGAGATTCTTTCAGACAGGCTGTGGTGAATGCAACGTTCTGTGGGAGATCCGACTAGAAAAAGAGATTCTTTCAGACAGGCTGTGGTGAATGCAACGTTCTGTGGGAGATCTGGCTAGAAACAGAGATTCTTTCAGACAGGCTGTGGTGAATGCAACGTTCTGTGGGAGATCCGACTAGAAAAAGACATTCTTTCAGACAGGCTGTGGTGAATGCAACGTTCTGTGGGAGATCCGACTAGAAAAAGACATTCTTTCAGACAGGCTGTGGTGAATGCAACGTTCTGTGGGAGATCCGGCTAGAAAAGAGATTCTTTCAGACAGGCTGTGGTGAATGCAACGTTCTGTGGGAGATCCGACTAGAAAAAGACATTCTTTCAGACAGGCTGTGTGAATGCAACGTTCTGTGGGAGATCCGACTAGAAAAAGAGATTCTTTCAGACAGGCTGTAGTGAATGCAACGTTCTGTGGGAGATCCGACTAGAAAAAGACATTCTTTCAGACAGGCTGTGGTGAATGCAACGTTCTGTGGGAGATCCGACTAGAAAAAGACATTCTTTCAGACAGGCTGTGGTGAATGCAACGTTCTGTGGGAGATC
Source organism: Megaustenia siamemsis (assembly GCA_032433765.1). Classification (NCBI taxonomy): domain Eukaryota; kingdom Metazoa; phylum Mollusca; class Gastropoda; order Stylommatophora; family Ariophantidae; genus Megaustenia; species Megaustenia siamemsis. The sequence continues at coordinate 28,839,025 of JAVIAB010000046.1, read as the reverse complement.
TGGCTAGAAGAAGAGATTCTTTCAGACAGGCTGTGGTGAATGCAACGTTCTGTGGGAGATCCGACTAGAAAAAGACATTCTTTCAGACAGGCTGTGGTGAATGCAACGTTCTTGGGAGATCCGACTAGAAAAAGACATTCTTTCAGACAGGCTGTGGTGAATGCAACGTTCTGTGGGAGATCTGGCTAGAAAAAGAGATTCTTTCAGACAGGCTGTAGTGAATGCAACGTTCTGTGGGAGATCCGACTAGAAAAAGACATTCTTTCAGACAGGCTGTGGTGAATGCAACGTTCTGTGGGAGATCCGACTAGAAAAAGAGATTCTTTCAGACAGGCTGTGGTGAATGCAACGTTCTGTGGGAGATCTGACTAGAAAAGAGATTCTTTCAGACAGGCTGTGGTGAATGCAACGTTCTGTGGGAGATCCGACTAGAAAAAGACATTCTTTCAGACAGGCTGTGGTGAATGCAACGTTCTGTGGGAGATCCGACTAGAAAAAGACATTCTTTCAGACAGGCTGTGGTGAATGCAACGTTCTGTGGGAGATCTGGCTAGAAGCAGAGATTCTTTCAGACAGGCTGTGGTGAATGCAACGTTCTGTGGGAGATCCGACTAGAAAAAGACATTCTTTCAGACAGGCTGTGGTGAATGCAACGTTCTGTGGGAGATCTGACTAGAAAAAGAGATTCTTTCAGACAGGCTGTGGTGAATGCAACGTTCTGTGGGAGATCCGACTAGAAAAGAGATTCTTTCAGACAGGCTGTGGTGAATGCAACGTTCTGTGGGAGATCCGACTAGAAAAAGACATTCTTTCAGACAGGCTGTGGTGAATGCAACGTTCTGTGGGAGATCCGGCTAGAAAAGAGATTCTTTCAGACAGGCTGTAGTGAATGCAACGTTCTGTGGGAGATCTGGCTAGAAAAGAGATTCTTTCAGACAGGCTGTGGTGAATGCAACGTTCTGTGGGAGATCCGACTAGAAAAAGAGATTCTTTCAGACAGGCTGTGGTGAATGCAACGTTCTGTGGGAGATCCGACTAGAAAAAGAGATTCTTTCAGACAGGCTGTGGTGAATGCAACGTTCTGTGGGAGATCTGGCTAGAAACAGAGATTCTTTCAGACAGGCTGTGGTGAATGCAACGTTCTGTGGGAGATCCGACTAGAAAAAGACATTCTTTCAGACAGGCTGTGGTGAATGCAACGTTCTGTGGGAGATCCGACTAGAAAAAGACATTCTTTCAGACAGGCTGTGGTGAATGCAACGTTCTGTGGGAGATCCGACTAGAAAAAGAGATTCTTTCAGACAGGCTGTGGTGAATGCAACGTTCTGTGGGAGATCCGACTAGAAAAAGACATTCTTTCAGACAGGCTGTGGTGAATGCAACGTTCTGTGGGAGATCCGACTAGAAAAAGACATTCTTTCAGACAGGCTGTGGTGAATGCAACGTTCTGTGGGAGATCCGACTAGAAAAAGACATTCTTTCAGACAGGCTGTGGTGAATGCAACGTTCTGTGGGAGATCCGACTAGAAAAGACATTCTTTCAGACAGGCTGTGGTGAATGCAACGTTCTGTGGGAGATCCGACTAGAAAAAGACATTCTTTCAGACAGGCTGTGGTGAATGCAACGTTCTGTGGGAGATCTGACTAGAAAAAGAGATTCTTTCAGACAGGCTGTGGTGAATGCAACGTTCTGTGGGAGATCCGACTAGAAAAAGAGATTCTTTCAGACAGGCTGTGGTGAATGCAACGTTCTGTGGGAGATCCGACTAGAAAAAGAGATTCTTTCAGACAGGCTGTGGTGAATGCAACGTTCTGTGGGAGATCCGACTAGAAAAGAGATTCTTTCAGACAGGCTGTGGTGAATGCAACGTTCTGTGGGAGATCTGACTAGAAAAAGAGATTCTTTCAGACAGGCTGTGGTGAATGCAACGTTCTGTGGGAGATCCGACTAGAAAAAGACATTCTTTCAGACAGGCTGTGGTGAATGCAACGTTCTGTGGGAGATCCGACTAGAAAAAGAGATTCTTTCAGACAGGCTGTGGTGAATGCAACGTTCTGTGGGAGATCCGACTAGAAAAAGAGATTCTTTCAGACAGGCTGTGGTGAATGCAACGTTCTGTGGGAGATCCGACTAGAAAAAGACATTCTTTCAGACAGGCTGTGGTGAATGCAACGTTCTGTGGGAGATCCGACTAGAAAAAGACATTCTTTCAGACAGGCTGTGGTGAATGCAACGTTCTGTGGGAGATCCGACTAGAAAAGAGATTCTTTCAGACAGGCTGTGGTGAATGCAACGTTCTGTGGGAGATCCGACTAGAAAAAGACATTCTTTCAGACAGGCTGTGGTGAATGCAACGTTCTGTGGGAGATCCGACTAGAAAAAGAGATTCTTTCAGACAGGCTGTGGTGAATGCAACGTTCTGTGGGAGATCCGACTAGAAAAAGACATTCTTTCAGACAGGCTGTGGTGAATGCAACGTTCTGTGGGAGATCCGACTAGAAAAAGACATTCTTTCAGACAGGCTGTGGTGAATGCAACGTTCTGTGGGAGATCTGGCTAGAAAAAGAGATTCTTTCAGACAGGCTGTGGTGAATGCAACGTTCTGTGGGAGATCCGACTAGAAAAAGAGATTCTTTCAGACAGGCTGTGGTGAATGCAACGTTCTGTGGGAGATCCGACTAGAAAAAGAGATTCTTTCAGACAGGCTGTGGTGAATGCAACGTTCTGTGGGAGATCTGACTAGAAAAGAGATTCTTTCAGACAGGCTGTGGTGAATGCAACGTTCTGTGGGAGATCCGACTAGAAAAAGACATTCTTTCAGACAGGCTGTGGTGAATGCAACGTTCTGTGGGAGATCCGACTAGAAAAAGACATTCTTTCAGACAGGCTGTGGTGAATGCAACGTTCTGTGGGAGATCCGACTAGAAAAAGAGATTCTTTCAGACAGGCTGTGGTGAATGCAACGTTCTGTGGGAGATCCGACTAGAAAAAGACATTCTTTCAGACAGGCTGTGGTGAATGCAACGTTCTGTGGGAGATCCGCTAGAAAAAGAGATTCTTTCAGACAGGCTGTGGTGAATGCAACGTTCTGTGGGAGATCCGACTAGAAAAAGACATTCTTTCAGACAGGCTGTGGTGAATGCAACGTTCTGTGGGAGATCCGACTAGAAAAAGACATTCTTTCAGACAGGCTGTGGTGAATGCAACGTTCTGTGGGAGATCTGGCTAGAAAAAGAGATTCTTTCAGACAGGCTGTGGTGAATGCAACGTTCTGTGGGAGATCCGACTAGAAAAAGACATTCTTTCAGACAGGCTGTGGTGAATGCAACGTTCTGTGGGAGATCCGACTAGAAAAAGAGATTCTTTCAGACAGGCTGTGGTGAATGCAACGTTCTGTGGGAGATCCGACTAGAAAAAGAGATTCTTTCAGACAGGCTGTGGTGAATGCAACGTTCTGTGGGAGATCCGACTAGAAAAAGACATTCTTTCAGACAGGCTGTGGTGAATGCAACGTTCTGTGGGAGATCCGACTAGAAAAAGAGATTCTTTCAGACAGGCTGTGGTGAATGCAACGTTCTGTGGGAGATCCGACTAGAAAAAGAGATTCTTTCAGACAGGCTGTGGTGAATGCAACGTTCTGTGGGAGATCCGACTAGAAAAAGACATTCTTTCAGACAGGCTGTGGTGAATGCAACGTTCTGTGGGAGATCCGACTAGAAAAAGACATTCTTTCAGACAGGCTGTGGTGAATGCAACGTTCTGTGGGAGATCTGGCTAGAAAAGAGATTCTTTCAGACAGGCTGTGGTGAATGCAACGTTCTGTGGGAGATCCGACTAGAAAAAGACATTCTTTCAGACAGGCTGTGGTGAATGCAACGTTCTGTGGGAGATCTGACTAGAAAAAGAGATTCTTTCAGACAGGCTGTGGTGAATGCAACGTTCTGTGGGAGATCCGACTAGAAAAAGACATTCTTTCAGACAGGCTGTGGTGAATGCAACGTTCTGTGGGAGATCCGACTAGAAAAAGACATTCTTTCAGACAGGCTGTGGTGAATGCAACGTTCTGTGGGAGATCTGACTAGAAAAAGAGATTCTTTCAGACAGGCTGTGGTGAATGCAACGTTCTGTGGGAGATCCGACTAGAAAAAGAGATTCTTTCAGACAGGCTGTGGTGAATGCAACGTTCTGTGGGAGATCCGACTAGAAAAGAGATTCTTTCAGACAGGCTGTGGTGAATGCAACGTTCTGTGGGAGATCCGACTAGAAAAAGAGATTCTTTCAGACAGGCTGTGGTGAATGCAACGTTCTGTGGGAGATCCGACTAGAAAAAGAGATTCTTTCAGACAGGCTGTGGTGAATGCAACGTTCTGTGGGAGATCCGACTAGAAAAAGAGATTCTTTCAGACAGGCTGTGGTGAATGCAACGTTCTGTGGGAGATCCGACTAGAAAAAGACATTCTTTCAGACAGGCTGTGGTGAATGCAACGTTCTGTGGGAGATCCGACTAGAAAAAGAGATTCTTTCAGACAGGCTGTGGTGAATGCAACGTTCTGTGGGAGATCCGACTAGAAAAAGACATTCTTTCAGACAGGCTGTGGTGAATGCAACGTTCTGTGGGAGATCCGACTAGAAAAAGAGATTCTTTCAGACAGGCTGTGGTGAATGCAACGTTCTGTGGGAGATCCGACTAGAAAAAGACATTCTTTCAGACAGGCTGTGGTGAATGCAACGTTCTGTGGGAGATCCGACTAGAAAAAGACATTCTTTCAGACAGGCTGTGGTGAATGCAACGTTCTGTGGGAGATCCGACTAGAAAAAGAGATTCTTTCAGACAGGCTGTGGTGAATGCAACGTTCTGTGGGAGATCCGACTAGAAAAAGAGATTCTTTCAGACAGGCTGTGGTGAATGCAACGTTCTGTGGGAGATCCGACTAGAAAAAGAGATTCTTTCAGACAGGCTGTGGTGAATGCAACGTTCTGTGGGAGATCCGACTAGAAAAAGACATTCTTTCAGACAGGCTGTGGTGAATGCAACGTTCTGTGGGAGATCCGACTAGAAAAAGACATTCTTTCAGACAGGCTGTGGTGAATGCAACGTTCTGTGGGAGATCCGACTAGAAAAAGAGATTCTTTCAGACAGGCTGTGGTGAATGCAACGTTCTGTGGGAGATCCGACTAGAAAAAGACATTCTTTCAGACAGGCTGTGGTGAATGCAACGTTCTGTGGGAGATCCGACTAGAAAAAGACATTCTTTCAGACAGGCTGTGGTGAATGCAACGTTCTGTGGGAGATCCGACTAGAAAAAGACATTCTTTCAGACAGGCTGTGGTGAATGCAACGTTCTGTGGGAGATCCGACTAGAAAAAGACATTCTTTCAGACAGGCTGTGGTGAATGCAACGTTCTGTGGGAGATCCGACTAGAAAAAGACATTCTTTCAGACAGGCTGTGGTGAATGCAACGTTCTGTGGGAGATCCGACTAGAAAAAGAGATTCTTTCAGACAGGCTGTGGTGAATGCAACGTTCTGTGGGAGATCCGACTAGAAAAAGACATTCTTTCAGACAGGCTGTGGTGAATGCAACGTTCTGTGGGAGATCCGACTAGAAAAAGACATTCTTTCAGACAGGCTGTGGTGAATGCAACGTTCTGTGGGAGATCCGACTAGAAAAAGACATTCTTTCAGACAGGCTGTGGTGAATGCAACGTTCTGTGGGAGATCCGACTAGAAAAAGACATTCTTTCAGACAGGCTGTGGTGAATGCAACGTTCTGTGGGAGATCCGGCTAGAAAAAGAGATTCTTTCAGACAGGCTGTGGTGAATGCAACGTTCTGTGGGAGATCCGACTAGAAAAAGACATTCTTTCAGACAGGCTGTGGTGAATGCAACGTTCTGTGGGAGATCCGACTAGAAAAAGACATTCTTTCAGACAGGCTGTGGTGAATGCAACGTTCTGTGGGAGATCTGGCTAGAAAAAGAGATTCTTTCAGACAGGCTGTGGTGAATGCAACGTTCTGTGGGAGATCCGACTAGAAAGAAGATTCTTTCAGACAGGCTGTGGTGAATGCAACGTTCTGTGGGAGATGGCTAGAAAAAGAGATTCTTTCAGACAGGCTGTGGTGAATGCAACGTTCTGTGGGAGATCCGACTAGAAAAAGACATTCTTTCAGACAGGCTGTGGTGAATGCAACGTTCTGTGGGAGATCCGACTAGAAAAAGACATTCTTTCAGACAGGCTGTGGTGAATGCAACGTTCTGTGGGAGATCCGGCTAGAAAAAGAGATTCTTTCAGACAGGCTGTGGTGAATGCAACGTTCTGTGGGAGATCCGACTAGAAAAAGACATTCTTTCAGACAGGCTGTGGTGAATGCAACGTTCTGTGGGAGATCCGACTAGAAAAGACATTCTTTCAGACAGGCTGTGGTGAATGCAACGTTCTGTGGGAGATCCGACTAGAAAAAGACATTCTTTCAGACAGGCTGTGGTGAATGCAACGTTCTGTGGGAGATCCGACTAGAAAAAGACATTCTTTCAGACAGGCTGTGGTGAATGCAACGTTCTGTGGGAGATCCGACTAGAAAAAGAGATTCTTTCAGACAGGCTGTGGTGAATGCAACGTTCTGTGGGAGATCCGACTAGAAAAAGAGATTCTTTCAGACAGGCTGTGGTGAATGCAACGTTCTGTGGGAGATCCGACTAGAAAAAGACATTCTTTCAGACAGGCTGTGGTGAATGCAACGTTCTGTGGGAGATCCGACTAGAAAAAGAGATTCTTTCAGACAGGCTGTGGTGAATGCAACGTTCTGTGGGAGATCCGACTAGAAAAAGACATTCTTTCAGACAGGCTGTGGTGAATGCAACGTTCTGTGGGAGATCCGACTAGAAAAAGACATTCTTTCAGACAGGCTGTGGTGAATGCAACGTTCTGTGGGAGATCTGGCTAGAAAAAGAGATTCTTTCAGACAGGCTGTGGTGAATGCAACGTTCTGTGGGAGATCCGACTAGAAAAAGACATTCTTTCAGACAGGCTGTGGTGAATGCAACGTTCTGTGGGAGATCCGACTAGAAAAAGAGATTCTTTCAGACAGGCTGTGGTGAATGCAACGTTCTGTGGGAGATCCGCTAGAAAAAGAGATTCTTTCAGACAGGCTGTGGTGAATGCAACGTTCTGTGGGAGATCCGACTAGAAAAAGACATTCTTTCAGACAGGCTGTGGTGAATGCAACGTTCTGTGGGAGATCCGACTAGAAAAAGAGATTCTTTCAGACAGGCTGTGGTGAATGCAACGTTCTGTGGGAGATCCGACTAGAAAAAGAGATTCTTTCAGACAGGCTGTGGTGAATGCAACGTTCTGTGGGAGATCCGACTAGAAAAAGACATTCTTTCAGACAGGCTGTGGTGAATGCAACGTTCTGTGGGAGATCTGACTAGAAAAAGAGATTCTTTCAGACAGGCTGTAGTGAATGCAACGTTCTGTGGGAGATCCGACTAGAAAAAGACATTCTTTCAGACAGGCTGTGGTGAATGCAACGTTCTGTGGGAGATCCGACTAGAAAAAGACATTCTTTCAGACAGGCTGTGGTGAATGCAACGTTCTGTGGGAGATCTGGCTAGAAAAAGAGATTCTTTCAGACAGGCTGTGGTGAATGCAACGTTCTGTGGGAGATCCGACTAGAAAAAGACATTCTTTCAGACAGGCTGTGGTGAATGCAACGTTCTGTGGGAGATCCGACTAGAAAAAGACATTCTTTCAGACAGGCTGTGGTGAATGCAACGTTCTGTGGGAGATCCGGCTAGAAAAAGAGATTCTTTCAGACAGGCTGTGGTGAATGCAACGTTCTGTGGGAGATCCGACTAGAAAAAGACATTCTTTCAGACAGGCTGTGGTGAATGCAACGTTCTGTGGGAGATCCGACTAGAAAAAGAGATTCTTTCAGACAGGCTGTGGTGAATGCAACGTTCTGTGGGAGATCCGACTAGAAAAAGAGATTCTTTCAGACAGGCTGTGGTGAATGCAACGTTCTGTGGGAGATCCGACTAGAAAAAGACATTCTTTCAGACAGGCTGTGGTGAATGCAACGTTCTGTGGGAGATCCGACTAGAAAAAGACATTCTTTCAGACAGGCTGTGGTGAATGCAACGTTCTGTGGGAGATCCGGCTAGAAAAAGAGATTCTTTCAGACAGGCTGTGGTGAATGCAACGTTCTGTGGGAGATCCGACTAGAAAAAGACATTCTTTCAGACAGGCTGTGGTGAATGCAACGTTCTGTGGGAGATCCGACTAGAAAAAGAGATTCTTTCAGACAGGCTGTGGTGAATGCAACGTTCTGTGGGAGATCCGACTAGAAAAAGAGATTCTTTCAGACAGGCTGTGGTGAATGCAACGTTCTGTGGGAGATCCGACTAGAAAAAGAGATTCTTTCAGACAGGCTGTGGTGAATGCAACGTTCTGTGGGAGATCCGACTAGAAAAAGAGATTCTTTCAGACAGGCTGTGGTGAATGCAACGTTCTGTGGGAGATCCGACTAGAAAAAGAGATTCTTTCAGACAGGCTGTGGTGAATGCAACGTTCTGTGGGAGATCCGACTAGAAAAAGACATTCTTTCAGACAGGCTGTGGTGAATGCAACGTTCTGTGGGAGATCCGACTAGAAAAAGACATTCTTTCAGACAGGCTGTGGTGAATGCAACGTTCTGTGGGAGATCCGACTAGAAAAAGACATTCTTTCAGACAGGCTGTGGTGAATGCAACGTTCTGTGGGAGATCCGACTAGAAAAAGACATTCTTTCAGACAGGCTGTGGTGAATGCAACGTTCTGTGGGAGATCCGACTAGAAAAAGAGATTCTTTCAGACAGGCTGTGGTGAATGCAACGTTCTGTGGGAGATCCGACTAGAAAAAGACATTCTTTCAGACAGGCTGTGGTGAATGCAACGTTCTGTGGGAGATCCGACTAGAAAAAGACATTCTTTCAGACAGGCTGTGGTGAATGCAACGTTCTGTGGGAGATCCGACTAGAAAAAGAGATTCTTTCAGACAGGCTGTGGTGAATGCAACGTTCTGTGGGAGATCCGACTAGAAAAAGACATTCTTTCAGACAGGCTGTGGTGAATGCAACGTTCTGTGGGAGATCCGACTAGAAAAAGATTCTTTCAGACAGGCTGTGGTGAATGCAACGTTCTGTGGGAGATCCGACTAGAAAAAGACATTCTTTCAGACAGGCTGTGGTGAATGCAACGTTCTGTGGGAGATCCGACTAGAAAAAGACATTCTTTCAGACAGGCTGTGGTGAATGCAACGTTCTGTGGGAGATCCGACTAGAAAAAGAGATTCTTTCAGACAGGCTGTGGTGAATGCAACGTTCTGTGGGAGATCCGACTAGAAAAAGACATTCTTTCAGACAGGCTGTGGTGAATGCAACGTTCTGTGGGAGATCCGACTAGAAAAAGACATTCTTTCAGACAGGCTGTGGTGAATGCAACGTTCTGTGGGAGATCTGGCTAGAAAAAGAGATTCTTTCAGACAGGCTGTGGTGTGAATGCAACGTTCTGTGGGAGATCCGACTAGAAAAAGACATTCTTTCAGACAGGCTGTGGTGAATGCAACGTTCTGTGGGAGATCCGACTAGAAAAAGACATTCTTTCAGACAGGCTGTGGTGAATGCAACGTTCTGTGGGAGATCCGACTAGAAAAAGAGATTCTTTCAGACAGGCTGTGGTGAATGCAACGTTCTGTGGGAGATCCGACTAGAAAAAGACATTCTTTCAGACAGGCTGTGGTGAATGCAACGTTCTGTGGGAGATCCGACTAGAAAAAGACATTCTTTCAGACAGGCTGTGGTGAATGCAACGTTCTGTGGGAGATCCGACTAGAAAAAGAGATTCTTTCAGACAGGCTGTGGTGAATGCAACGTTCTGTGGGAGATCCGACTAGAAAAAGACATTCTTTCAGACAGGCTGTGGTGAATGCAACGTTCTGTGGGAGATCCGACTAGAAAAAGAGATTCTTTCAGACAGGCTGTGGTGAATGCAACGTTCTGTGGGAGATCTGACTAGAAAAAGACATTCTTTCAGACAGGCTGTGGTGAATGCAACGTTCTGTGGGAGATCCGACTAGAAAAAGAGATTCTTTCAGACAGGCTGTGGTGAATGCAACGTTCTGTGGGAGATCCGACTAGAAAAGAGATTCTTTCAGACAGGCTGTGGTGAATGCAACGTTCTGTGGGAGATCCGACTAGAAAAAGAGATTCTTTCAGACAGGCTGTGGTGAATGCAACGTTCTGTGGGAGATCCGACTAGAAAAAGAGATTCTTTCAGACAGGCTGTGGTGAATGCAACGTTCTGTGGGAGATCTGACTAGAAAAAGAGATTCTTTCAGACAGGCTGTGGTGAATGCAACGTTCTGTGGGAGATCCGACTAGAAAAAGACATTCTTTCAGACAGGCTGTGGTGAATGCAACGTTCTGTGGGAGATCCGACTAGAAAAAGACATTCTTTCAGACAGGCTGTGGTGAATGCAACGTTCTGTGGGAGATCCGACTAGAAAAAGAGATTCTTTCAGACAGGCTGTGGTGAATGCAACGTTCTGTGGGAGATCCGACTAGAAAAAGACATTCTTTCAGACAGGCTGTGGTGAATGCAACGTTCTGTGGGAGATCCGACTAGAAAAAGAGATTCTTTCAGACAGGCTGTGGTGAATGCAACGTTCTGTGGGAGATCCGACTAGAAAAAGACATTCTTTCAGACAGGCTGTGGTGAATGCAACGTTCTGTGGGAGATCCGACTAGAAAAAGACATTCTTTCAGACAGGCTGTGGTGAATGCAACGTTCTGTGGGAGATCCGACTAGAAAAAGAGATTCTTTCAGACAGGCTGTGGTGAATGCAACGTTCTGTGGGAGATCCGACTAGAAAAAGACATTCTTTCAGACAGGCTGTGGTGAATGCAACGTTCTGTGGGAGATCCGACTAGAAAAAGACATTCTTTCAGACAGGCTGTGGTGAATGCAACGTTCTGTGGGAGATCCGACTAGAAAAAGAGATTCTTTCAGACAGGCTGTGGTGAATGCAACGTTCTGTGGGAGATCCGACTAGAAAAAGACATTCTTTCAGACAGGCTGTGGTGAATGCAACGTTCTGTGGGAGATCCGACTAGAAAAAGAGATTCTTTCAGACAGGCTGTGGTGAATGCAACGTTCTGTGGGAGATCCGACTAGAAAAAGAGATTCTTTCAGACAGGCTGTGGTGAATGCAACGTTCTGTGGGAGATCCGACTAGAAAAAGACATTCTTTCAGACAGGCTGTGGTGAATGCAACGTTCTGTGGGAGATCCGACTAGAAAAAGACATTCTTTCAGACAGGCTGTGGTGAATGCAACGTTCTGTGGGAGATCTGGCTAGAAAAAGAGATTCTTTCAGACAGGCTGTGGTGAATGCAACGTTCTGTGGGAGATCCGACTAGAAAAAGACATTCTTTCAGACAGGCTGTGGTGAATGCAACGTTCTGTGGGAGATCCGACTAGAAAAAGACATTCTTTCAGACAGGCTGTGGTGAATGCAACGTTCTGTGGGAGATCCGACTAGAAAAAGATTCTTTCAGACAGGCTGTGGTGAATGCAACGTTCTGTGGGAGATCCGACTAGAAAAAGACATTCTTTCAGACAGGCTGTGGTGAATGCAACGTTCTGTGGGAGATCTGGCTAGAAAAAGAGATTCTTTCAGACAGGCTGTGGTGAATGCAACGTTCTGTGGGAGATCCGACTAGAAAAGACATTCTTTCAGACAGGCTGTGGTGAATGCAACGTTCTGTGGGAGATCCGACTAGAAAAAGACATTCTTTCAGACAGGCTGTGGTGAATGCAACGTTCTGTGGGAGATCCGACTAGAAAAAGAGATTCTTTCAGACAGGCTGTGGTGAATGCAACGTTCTGTGGGAGATCCGACTAGAAAAAGAGATTCTTTCAGACAGGCTGTGGTGAATGCAACGTTCTGTGGGAGATCCGACTAGAAAAAGACATTCTTTCAGACAGGCTGTGGTGAATGCAACGTTCTGTGGGAGATCCGACTAGAAAAAGACATTCTTTCAGACAGGCTGTGGTGAATGCAACGTTCTGTGGGAGATCCGACTAGAAAAAGACATTCTTTCAGACAGGCTGTGGTGAATGCAACGTTCTGTGGGAGATCCGACTAGAAAAAGAGATTCTTTCAGACAGGCTGTGGTGAATGCAACGTTCTGTGGGAGATCCGACTAGAAAAAGACATTCTTTCAGACAGGCTGTGGTGAATGCAACGTTCTGTGGGAGATCCGACTAGAAAAAGACATTCTTTCAGACAGGCTGTGGTGAATGCAACGTTCTGTGGGAGATCCGACTAGAAAAAGACATTCTTTCAGACAGGCTGTGGTGAATGCAACGTTCTGTGGGAGATCCGACTAGAAAAAGACATTCTTTCAGACAGGCTGTGGTGAATGCAACGTTCTGTGGGAGATCCGACTAGAAAAAGAGATTCTTTCAGACAGGCTGTGGTGAATGCAACGTTCTGTGGGAGATCCGACTAGAAAAGAGATTCTTTCAGACAGGCTGTGGTGAATGCAACGTTCTGTGGGAGATCCGACTAGAAAAAGAGATTCTTTCAGACAGGCTGTGGTGAATGCAACGTTCTGTGGGAGATCCGACTAGAAAAAGACATTCTTTCAGACAGGCTGTGGTGAATGCAACGTTCTGTGGGAGATCTGACTAGAAAAAGAGATTCTTTCAGACAGGCTGTGGTGAATGCAACGTTCTGTGGGAGATCCGACTAGAAAAAGACATTCTTTCAGACAGGCTGTGGTGAATGCAACGTTCTGTGGGAGATCCGACTAGAAAAAGACATTCTTTCAGACAGGCTGTGGTGAATGCAACGTTCTGTGGGAGATCCGACTAGAAAAAGACATTCTTTCAGACAGGCTGTGGTGAATGCAACGTTCTGTGGGAGATCCGACTAGAAAAAGACATTCTTTCAGACAGGCTGTGGTGAATGCAACGTTCTGTGGGAGATCCGACTAGAAAAAGACATTCTTTCAGACAGGCTGTGGTGAATGCAACGTTCTGTGGGAGATCCGACTAGAAAAAGAGATTCTTTCAGACAGGCTGTGGTGAATGCAACGTTCTGTGGGAGATCCGACTAGAAAAAGACATTCTTTCAGACAGGCTGTGGTGAATGCAACGTTCTGTGGGAGATCCGACTAGAAAAAGACATTCTTTCAGACAGGCTGTGGTGAATGCAACGTTCTGTGGGAGATCTGACTAGAAAAAGAGATTCTTTCAGACAGGCTGTGGTGAATGCAACGTTCTGTGGGAGATCCGACTAGAAAAAGACATTCTTTCAGACAGGCTGTGGTGAATGCAACGTTCTGTGGGAGATCCGACTAGAAAAAGAGATTCTTTCAGACAGGCTGTGGTGAATGCAACGTTCTGTGGGAGATCCGACTAGAAAAAGACATTCTTTCAGACAGGCTGTGGTGAATGCAACGTTCTGTGGGAGATCCGACTAGAAAAAGACATTCTTTCAGACAGGCTGTGGTGAATGCAACGTTCTGTGGGAGATCTGACTAGAAAAGAGATTCTTTCAGACAGGCTGTGGTGAATGCAACGTTCTGTGGGAGATCCGACTAGAAAAAGACATTCTTTCAGACAGGCTGTGGTGAATGCAACGTTCTGTGGGAGATCCGACTAGAAAAGAGATTCTTTCAGACAGGCTGTGGTGAATGCAACGTTCTGTGGGAGATCCGACTAGAAAAAGACATTCTTTCAGACAGGCTGTGGTGAATGCAACGTTCTGTGGGAGATCCGACTAGAAAAAGACATTCTTTCAGACAGGCTGTGGTGAATGCAACGTTCTGTGGGAGATCCGACTAGAAAAAGAGATTCTTTCAGACAGGCTGTGGTGAATGCAACGTTCTGTGGGAGATCCGACTAGAAAAAGACATTCTTTCAGACAGGCTGTGGTGAATGCAACGTTCTGTGGGAGATCCGACTAGAAAAAGACATTCTTTCAGACAGGCTGTGGTGAATGCAACGTTCTGTGGGAGATCCGACTAGAAAAAGAGATTCTTTCAGACAGGCTGTGGTGAATGCAACGTTCTGTGGGAGATCCGACTAGAAAAAGACATTCTTTCAGACAGGCTGTGGTGAATGCAACGTTCTGTGGGAGATCCGACTAGAAAAAGACATTCTTTCAGACAGGCTGTGGTGAATGCAACGTTCTGTGGGAGATCCGACTAGAAAAAGACATTCTTTCAGACAGGCTGTGGTGAATGCAACGTTCTGTGGGAGATCCGACTAGAAAAAGACATTCTTTCAGACAGGCTGTGGTGAATGCAACGTTCTGTGGGAGATCCGACTAGAAAAAGAGATTCTTTCAGACAGGCTGTGGTGAATGCAACGTTCTGTGGGAGATCCGACTAGAAAAAGAGATTCTTTCAGACAGGCTGTGGTGAATGCAACGTTCTGTGGGAGATCCGACTAGAAAAAGACATTCTTTCAGACAGGCTGTGGTGAATGCAACGTTCTGTGGGAGATCCGACTAGAAAAAGAGATTCTTTCAGACAGGCTGTGGTGAATGCAACGTTCTGTGGGAGATCCGACTAGAAAAAGAGATTCTTTCAGACAGGCTGTGGTGAATGCAACGTTCTGTGGGAGATCCGACTAGAAAAAGAGATTCTTTCAGACAGGCTGTGGTGAATGCAACGTTCTGTGGGAGATCCGACTAGAAAAAGAGATTCTTTCAGACAGGCTGTGGTGAATGCAACGTTCTGTGGGAGATCCGACTAGAAAAAGACATTCTTTCAGACAGGCTGTGGTGAATGCAACGTTCTGTGGGAGATCCGACTAGAAAAAGACATTCTTTCAGACAGGCTGTGGTGAATGCAACGTTCTGTGGGAGATCCGGCTAGAAAAAGAGATTCTTTCAGACAGGCTGTGGTGAATGCAACGTTCTGTGGGAGATCCGACTAGAAAAAGACATTCTTTCAGACAGGCTGTGGTGAATGCAACGTTCTGTGGGAGATCCGACTAGAAAAAGACATTCTTTCAGACAGGCTGTGGTGAATGCAACGTTCTGTGGGAGATCTGGCTAGAAACAGAGATTCTTTCAGACAGGCTGTAGTGAATGCAACGTTCTGTGGGAGATCCGACTAGAAAAAGACATTCTTTCAGACAGGCTGTGGTGAATGCAACGTTCTGTGGGAGATCCGACTAGAAAAAGAGATTCTTTCAGACAGGCTGTGGTGAATGCAACGTTCTGTGGGAGATCCGACTAGAAAAAGACATTCTTTCAGACAGGCTGTGGTGAATGCAACGTTCTGTGGGAGATCCGACTAGAAAAAGACATTCTTTCAGACAGGCTGTGGTGAATGCAACGTTCTGTGGGAGATCCGACTAGAAAAAGAGATTCTTTCAGACAGGCTGTGGTGAATGCAACGTTCTGTGGGAGATCCGACTAGAAAAGAGATTCTTTCAGACAGGCTGTGGTGAATGCAACGTTCTGTGGGAGATCCGACTAGAAAAAGAGATTCTTTCAGACAGGCTGTGGTGAATGCAACGTTCTGTGGGAGATCCGACTAGAAAAAGACATTCTTTCAGACAGGCTGTGGTGAATGCAACGTTCTGTGGGAGATCCGACTAGAAAAAGACATTCTTTCAGACAGGCTGTGGTGAATGCAACGTTCTGTGGGAGATCCGACTAGAAAAAGACATTCTTTCAGACAGGCTGTGGTGAATGCAACGTTCTGTGGGAGATCCGACTAGAAAAAGACATTCTTTCAGACAGGCTGTGGTGAATGCAACGTTCTGTGGGAGATCCGACTAGAAAAAGACATTCTTTCAGACAGGCTGTGGTGAATGCAACGTTCTGTGGGAGATCCGACTAGAAAAAGACATTCTTTCAGACAGGCTGTGGTGAATGCAACGTTCTGTGGGAGATCCGACTAGAAAAAGACATTCTTTCAGACAGGCTGTGGTGAATGCAACGTTCTGTGGGAGATCCGACTAGAAAAAGAGATTCTTTCAGACAGGCTGTGGTGAATGCAACGTTCTGTGGGAGATCCGACTAGAAAAGAGATTCTTTCAGACAGGCTGTGGTGAATGCAACGTTCTGTGGGAGATCCGACTAGAAAAGACATTCTTTCAGACAGGCTGTGGTGAATGCAACGTTCTGTGGGAGATCCGACTAGAAAAAGACATTCTTTCAGACAGGCTGTGGTGAATGCAACGTTCTGTGGGAGATCCGACTAGAAAAAGAGATTCTTTCAGACAGGCTGTGGTGAATGCAACGTTCTGTGGGAGATCCGACTAGAAAAAGACATTCTTTCAGACAGGCTGTGGTGAATGCAACGTTCTGTGGGAGATCCGACTAGAAAAAGACATCTTTCAGACAGGCTGTGGTGAATGCAACGTTCTGTGGGAGATCCGACTAGAAAAAGAGATTCTTTCAGACAGGCTGTGGTGAATGCAACGTTCTGTGGGAGATCCGACTAGAAAAAGACATTCTTTCAGACAGGCTGTGGTGAATGCAACGTTCTGTGGGAGATCCGACTAGAAAAAGAGATTCTTTCAGACAGGCTGTGGTGAATGCAACGTTCTGTGGGAGATCCGACTAGAAAAAGACATTCTTTCAGACAGGCTGTGGTGAATGCAACGTTCTGTGGGAGATCCGACTAGAAAAAGACATTCTTTCAGACAGGCTGTGGTGAATGCAACGTTCTGTGGGAGATCCGACTAGAAAAAGACATTCTTTCAGACAGGCTGTGGTGAATGCAACGTTCTGTGGGAGATCCGACTAGAAAAAGAGATTCTTTCAGACAGGCTGTGGTGAATGCAACGTTCTGTGGGAGATCCGACTAGAAAAAGACATTCTTTCAGACAGGCTGTGGTGAATGCAACGTTCTGTGGGAGATCCGACTAGAAAAAGAGATTCTTTCAGACAGGCTGTGGTGAATGCAACGTTCTGTGGGAGATCCGACTAGAAAAAGACATTCTTTCAGACAGGCTGTGGTGAATGCAACGTTCTGTGGGAGATCCGACTAGAAAAAGACATTCTTTCAGACAGGCTGTGGTGAATGCAACGTTCTGTGGGAGATCCGACTAGAAAAAGAGATTCTTTCAGACAGGCTGTGGTGAATGCAACGTTCTGTGGGAGATCCGACTAGAAAAAGACATTCTTTCAGACAGGCTGTGGTGAATGCAACGTTCTGTGGGAGATCCGACTAGAAAAAGAGATTCTTTCAGACAGGCTGTGGTGAATGCAACGTTCTGTGGGAGATCCGACTAGAAAAAGACATTCTTTCAGACAGGCTGTGGTGAATGCAACGTTCTGTGGGAGATCCGACTAGAAAAAGAGATTCTTTCAGACAGGCTGTGGTGAATGCAACGTTCTGTGGGAGATCCGACTAGAAAAAGACATTCTTTCAGACAGGCTGTGGTGAATGCAACGTTCTGTGGGAGATCCGACTAGAAAAAGAGATTCTTTCAGACAGGCTGTGGTGAATGCAACGTTCTGTGGGAGATCCGACTAGAAAAAGACATTCTTTCAGACAGGCTGTGGTGAATGCAACGTTCTGTGGGAGATCCGACTAGAAAAAGACATTCTTTCAGACAGGCTGTGGTGAATGCAACGTTCTGTGGGAGATCTGACTAGAAAAAGACATTCTTTCAGACAGGCTGTGGTGAATGCAACGTTCTGTGGGAGATCCGACTAGAAAAAGACATTCTTTCAGACAGGCTGTGGTGAATGCAACGTTCTGTGGGAGATCCGACTAGAAAAAGACATTCTTTCAGACAGGCTGTGGTGAATGCAACGTTCTGTGGGAGATCCGACTAGAAAAAGACATTCTTTCAGACAGGCTGTGGTGAATGCAACGTTCTGTGGGAGATCCGACTAGAAAAAGAGATTCTTTCAGACAGGCTGTGGTGAATGCAACGTTCTGTGGGAGATCCGACTAGAAAAAGAGATTCTTTCAGACAGGCTGTGGTGAATGCAACGTTCTGTGGGAGATCCGACTAGAAAAAGACATTCTTTCAGACAGGCTGTGGTGAATGCAACGTTCTGTGGGAGATCCGACTAGAAAAAGACATTCTTTCAGACAGGCTGTGGTGAATGCAACGTTCTGTGGGAGATCCGACTAGAAAAAGACATTCTTTCAGACAGGCTGTGGTGAATGCAACGTTCTGTGGGAGATCCGACTAGAAAAGACATTCTTTCAGACAGGCTGTGGTGAATGCAACGTTCTGTGGGAGATCCGACTAGAAAAAGAGATTCTTTCAGACAGGCTGTGTGAATGCAACGTTCTGTGGGAGATCCGACTAGAAAAAGACATTCTTTCAGACAGGCTGTGGTGAATGCAACGTTCTGTGGGAGATCCGACTAGAAAAAGAGATTCTTTCAGACAGGCTGTGGTGAATGCAACGTTCTGTGGGAGATCCGACTAGAAAAAGACATTCTTTCAGACAGGCTGTGGTGAATGCAACGTTCTGTGGGAGATCCGACTAGAAAAGAGATTCTTTCAGACAGGCTGTGGTGAATGCAACGTTCTGTGGGAGATCCGACTAGAAAAAGAGATTCTTTCAGACAGGCTGTGGTGAATGCAACGTTCTGTGGGAGATCCGACTAGAAAAAGACATTCTTTCAGACAGGCTGTGGTGAATGCAACGTTCTGTGGGAGATCCGACTAGAAAAAGACATTCTTTCAGACAGGCTGTGGTGAATGCAACGTTCTGTGGGAGATCCGACTAGAAAAAGACATTCTTTCAGACAGGCTGTGGTGAATGCAACGTTCTGTGGGAGATCCGACTAGAAAAAGAGATTCTTTCAGACAGGCTGTGGTGAATGCAACGTTCTGTGGGAGATCCGACTAGAAAAAGACATTCTTTCAGACAGGCTGTGGTGAATGCAACGTTCTGTGGGAGATCCGACTAGAAAAAGAGATTCTTTCAGACAGGCTGTGGTGAATGCAACGTTCTGTGGGAGATCCGACTAGAAAAAGACATTCTTTCAGACAGGCTGTGGTGAATGCAACGTTCTGTGGGAGATCCGACTAGAAAAAGACATTCTTTCAGACAGGCTGTGGTGAATGCAACGTTCTGTGGGAGATCCGACTAGAAAAAGACATTCTTTCAGACAGGCTGTGGTGAATGCAACGTTCTGTGGGAGATCCGACTAGAAAAAGACATTCTTTCAGACAGGCTGTGGTGAATGCAACGTTCTGTGGGAGATCCGACTAGAAAAAGACATTCTTTCAGACAGGCTGTGGTGAATGCAACGTTCTGTGGGAGATCTGGCTAGAAAAAGAGATTCTTTCAGACAGGCTGTGGTGAATGCAACGTTCTGTGGGAGATCCGACTAGAAAAAGACATTCTTTCAGACAGGCTGTGGTGAATGCAACGTTCTGTGGGAGATCCGACTAGAAAAAGACATTCTTTCAGACAGGCTGTGGTGAATGCAACGTTCTGTGGGAGATCCGACTAGAAAAAGAGATTCTTTCAGACAGGCTGTAGTGAATGCAACGTTCTGTGGGAGATCCGACTAGAAAAAGAGATTCTTTCAGACAGGCTGTGGTGAATGCAACGTTCTGTGGGAGATCCGACTAGAAAAAGAGATTCTTTCAGACAGGCTGTGGTGAATGCAACGTTCTGTGGGAGATCCGACTAGAAAAAGAGATTCTTTCAGACAGGCTGTGGTGAATGCAACGTTCTGTGGGAGATCCGACTAGAAAAAGACATTCTTTCAGACAGGCTGTGGTGAATGCAACGTTCTGTGGGAGATCCGACTAGAAAAAGACATTCTTTCAGACAGGCTGTGGTGAATGCAACGTTCTGTGGGAGATCCGGCTAGAAAAAGAGATTCTTTCAGACAGGCTGTGGTGAATGCAACGTTCTGTGGGAGATCCGACTAGAAAAAGACATTCTTTCAGACAGGCTGTGGTGAATGCAACGTTCTGTGGGAGATCCGACTAGAAAAAGAGATTCTTTCAGACAGGCTGTGGTGAATGCAACGTTCTGTGGGAGATCCGACTAGAAAAAGACATTCTTTCAGACAGGCTGTGGTGAATGCAACGTTCTGTGGGAGATCCGACTAGAAAAAGACATTCTTTCAGACAGGCTGTGGTGAATGCAACGTTCTGTGGGAGATCTGGCTAGAAAAAGAGATTCTTTCAGACAGGCTGTGGTGAATGCAACGTTCTGTGGGAGATCCGACTAGAAAAAGACATTCTTTCAGACAGGCTGTGGTGAATGCAACGTTCTGTGGGAGATCCGACTAGAAAAAGAGATTCTTTCAGACAGGCTGTGGTGAATGCAACGTTCTGTGGGAGATCCGACTAGAAAAAGAGATTCTTTCAGACAGGCTGTGGTGAATGCAACGTTCTGTGGGAGATCCGACTAGAAAAAGAGATTCTTTCAGACAGGCTGTGGTGAATGCAACGTTCTGTGGGAGATCCGACTAGAAAAAGAGATTCTTTCAGACAGGCTGTGGTGAATGCAACGTTCTGTGGGAGATCCGACTAGAAAAAGACATTCTTTCAGACAGGCTGTGGTGAATGCAACGTTCTGTGGGAGATCCGACTAGAAAAAGACATTCTTTCAGACAGGCTGTGGTGAATGCAACGTTCTGTGGGAGATCCGACTAGAAAAAGACATTCTTTCAGACAGGCTGTGGTGAATGCAACGTTCTGTGGGAGATCCGACTAGAAAAAGAGATTCTTTCAGACAGGCTGTGGTGAATGCAACGTTCTGTGGGAGATCCGACTAGAAAAAGACATTCTTTCAGACAGGCTGTGGTGAATGCAACGTTCTGTGGGAGATCCGACTAGAAAAAGAGATTCTTTCAGACAGGCTGTGGTGAATGCAACGTTCTGTGGGAGATCCGACTAGAAAAAGACATTCTTTCAGACAGGCTGTGGTGAATGCAACGTTCTGTGGGAGATCCGACTAGAAAAAGACATTCTTTCAGACAGGCTGTGGTGAATGCAACGTTCTGTGGGAGATCCGACTAGAAAAAGACATTCTTTCAGACAGGCTGTGGTGAATGCAACGTTCTGTGGGAGATCCGACTAGAAAAAGACATTCTTTCAGACAGGCTGTGGTGAATGCAACGTTCTGTGGGAGATCCGACTAGAAAAAGACATTCTTTCAGACAGGCTGTGGTGAATGCAACGTTCTGTGGGAGATCTGACTAGAAAAAGAGATTCTTTCAGACAGGCTGTGGTGAATGCAACGTTCTGTGGGAGATCCGACTAGAAAAAGACATTCTTTCAGACAGGCTGTGGTGAATGCAACGTTCTGTGGGAGATCCGACTAGAAAAAGAGATTCTTTCAGACAGGCTGTGGTGAATGCAACGTTCTGTGGGAGATCCGACTAGAAAAAGACATTCTTTCAGACAGGCTGTGGTGAATGCAACGTTCTGTGGGAGATCCGACTAGAAAAAGAGATTCTTTCAGACAGGCTGTGGTGAATGCAACGTTCTGTGGGAGATCCGACTAGAAAAAGACATTCTTTCAGACAGGCTGTGGTGAATGCAACGTTCTGTGGGAGATCCGACTAGAAAAAGAGATTCTTTCAGACAGGCTGTGGTGAATGCAACGTTCTGTGGGAGATCCGACTAGAAAAAGAGATTCTTTCAGACAGGCTGTGGTGAATGCAACGTTCTGTGGGAGATCCGACTAGAAAAAGACATTCTTTCAGACAGGCTGTGGTGAATGCAACGTTCTGTGGGAGATCCGACTAGAAAAAGAGATTCTTTCAGACAGGCTGTGGTGAATGCAACGTTCTGTGGGAGATCCGACTAGAAAAAGACATTCTTTCAGACAGGCTGTGGTGAATGCAACGTTCTGTGGGAGATCCGACTAGAAAAAGACATTCTTTCAGACAGGCTGTGGTGAATGCAACGTTCTGTGGGAGATCCGACTAGAAAAAGACATTCTTTCAGACAGGCTGTGGTGAATGCAACGTTCTGTGGGAGATCCGACTAGAAAAAGAGATTCTTTCAGACAGGCTGTGGTGAATGCAACGTTCTGTGGGAGATCCGACTAGAAAAAGACATTCTTTCAGACAGGCTGTGGTGAATGCAACGTTCTGTGGGAGATCCGACTAGAAAAAGACATTCTTTCAGACAGGCTGTGGTGAATGCAACGTTCTGTGGGAGATCTGGCTAGAAACAGAGATTCTTTCAGACAGGCTGTAGTGAATGCAACGTTCTGTGGGAGATCCGACTAGAAAAAGACATTCTTTCAGACAGGCTGTGGTGAATGCAACGTTCTGTGGGAGATCCGACTAGAAAAAGAGATTCTTTCAGACAGGCTGTGGTGAATGCAACGTTCTGTGGGAGATCCGACTAGAAAAAGAGATTCTTTCAGACAGGCTGTGAATGCAACGTTCTGTGGGAGATCCGACTAGAAAAAGACATTCTTTCAGACAGGCTGTGGTGAATGCAACGTTCTGTGGGAGATCTGGCTAGAAAAGAGATTCTTTCAGACAGGCTGTGGTGAATGCAACGTTCTGTGGGAGATCCGACTAGAAAAAGACATTCTTTCAGACAGGCTGTGGTGAATGCAACGTTCTGTGGGAGATCCGACTAGAAAAAGACATTCTTTCAGACAGGCTGTGGTGAATGCAACGTTCTGTGGGAGATCTGGCTAGAAACAGAGATTCTTTCAGACAGGCTGTGGTGAATGCAACGTTCTGTGGGAGATCCGACTAGAAAAAGACATTCTTTCAGACAGGCTGTGGTGAATGCAACGTTCTGTGGGAGATCCGACTAGAAAAAGACATTCTTTCAGACAGGCTGTGGTGAATGCAACGTTCTGTGGGAGATCCGCTAGAAAAGAGATTCTTTCAGACAGGCTGTGGTGAATGCAACGTTCTGTGGGAGATCCGACTAGAAAAAGACATTCTTTCAGACAGGCTGTGGTGAATGCAACGTTCTGTGGGAGATCCGACTAGAAAAGAGATTCTTTCAGACAGGCTGTGGTGAATGCAACGTTCTGTGGGAGATCCGACTAGAAAAAGACATTCTTTCAGACAGGCTGTGGTGAATGCAACGTTCTGTGGGAGATCCGACTAGAAAAAGACATTCTTTCAGACAGGCTGTGGTGAATGCAACGTTCTGTGGGAGATCTGGCTAGAAAAAGAGATTCTTTCAGACAGGCTGTGGTGAATGCAACGTTCTGTGGGAGATCCGACTAGAAAAAGACATTCTTTCAGACAGGCTGTGGTGAATGCAACGTTCTGTGGGAGATCCGACTAGAAAAAGACATTCTTTCAGACAGGCTGTGGTGAATGCAACGTTCTGTGGGAGATCTGGCTAGAAAAAGAGATTCTTTCAGACAGGCTGTGGTGAATGCAACGTTCTGTGGGAGATCCGACTAGAAAAAGACATTCTTTCAGACAGGCTGTGGTGAATGCAACGTTCTGTGGGAGATCTGGCTAGAAAAAGAGATTCTTTCAGACAGGCTGTGGTGAATGCAACGTTCTGTGGGAGATCCGACTAGAAAAAGACATTCTTTCAGACAGGCTGTGGTGAATGCAACGTTCTGTGGGAGATCCGACTAGAAAAAGACATTCTTTCAGACAGGCTGTGGTGAATGCAACGTTCTGTGGGAGATCCGACTAGAAAAAGAGATTCTTTCAGACAGGCTGTGGTGAATGCAACGTTCTGTGGGAGATCCGACTAGAAAAAGAGATTCTTTCAGACAGGCTGTGGTGAATGCAACGTTCTGTGGGAGATCCGACTAGAAAAAGACATTCTTTCAGACAGGCTGTGGTGAATGCAACGTTCTGTGGGAGATCCGACTAGAAAAAGAGATTCTTTCAGACAGGCTGTGGTGAATGCAACGTTCTGTGGGAGATCCGACTAGAAAAAGACATTCTTTCAGACAGGCTGTGGTGAATGCAACGTTCTGTGGGAGATCCGACTAGAAAAAGACATTCTTTCAGACAGGCTGTGGTGAATGCAACGTTCTGTGGGAGATCTGGCTAGAAAAGAGATTCTTTCAGACAGGCTGTGGTGAATGCAACGTTCTGTGGGAGATCCGACTAGAAAAAGACATTCTTTCAGACAGGCTGTGGTGAATGCAACGTTCTGTGGGAGATCCGACTAGAAAAAGACATTCTTTCAGACAGGCTGTGGTGAATGCAACGTTCTGTGGGAGATCCGACTAGAAAAAGACATTCTTTCAGACAGGCTGTGGTGAATGCAACGTTCTGTGGGAGATCCGACTAGAAAAAGACATTCTTTCAGACAGGCTGTGGTGAATGCAACGTTCTGTGGGAGATCCGACTAGAAAAAGAGATTCTTTCAGACAGGCTGTGGTGAATGCAACGTTCTGTGGGAGATCCGACTAGAAAAAGACATTCTTTCAGACAGGCTGTGGTGAATGCAACGTTCTGTGGGAGATCCGACTAGAAAAAGACATTCTTTCAGACAGGCTGTGGTGAATGCAACGTTCTGTGGGAGATCCGACTAGAAAAAGACATTCTTTCAGACAGGCTGTGGTGAATGCAACGTTCTGTGGGAGATCCGACTAGAAAAAGAGATTCTTTCAGACAGGCTGTGGTGAATGCAACGTTCTGTGGGAGATCCGACTAGAAAAGACATTCTTTCAGACAGGCTGTGGTGAATGCAACGTTCTGTGGGAGATCCGACTAGAAAAAGACATTCTTTCAGACAGGCTGTGGTGAATGCAACGTTCTGTGGGAGATCCGACTAGAAAAAGACATTCTTTCAGACAGGCTGTGGTGAATGCAACGTTCTGTGGGAGATCCGACTAGAAAAAGACATTCTTTCAGACAGGCTGTGGTGAATGCAACGTTCTGTGGGAGATCCGACTAGAAAAAGACATTCTTTCAGACAGGCTGTGGTGAATGCAACGTTCTGTGGGAGATCCGACTAGAAAAGAGATTCTTTCAGACAGGCTGTGGTGAATGCAACGTTCTGTGGGAGATCCGACTAGAAAAAGACATTCTTTCAGACAGGCTGTGGTGAATGCAACGTTCTGTGGGAGATCCGACTAGAAAAAGACATTCTTTCAGACAGGCTGTGGTGAATGCAACGTTCTGTGGGAGATCTGGCTAGAAAAGAGATTCTTTCAGACAGGCTGTGGTGAATGCAACGTTCTGTGGGAGATCCGACTAGAAAAAGACATTCTTTCAGACAGGCTGTGGTGAATGCAACGTTCTGTGGGAGATCCGACTAGAAAAAGAGATTCTTTCAGACAGGCTGTGGTGAATGCAACGTTCTGTGGGAGATCCGACTAGAAAAAGACATTCTTTCAGACAGGCTGTGGTGAATGCAACGTTCTGTGGGAGATCCGACTAGAAAAAGACATTCTTTCAGACAGGCTGTGGTGAATGCAACGTTCTGTGGGAGATCCGACTAGAAAAAGACATTCTTTCAGACAGGCTGTGGTGAATGCAACGTTCTGTGGGAGATCCGACTAGAAAAAGAGATTCTTTCAGACAGGCTGTGGTGAATGCAACGTTCTGTGGGAGATCCGACTAGAAAAAGACATTCTTTCAGACAGGCTGTGGTGAATGCAACGTTCTGTGGGAGATCCGACTAGAAAAAGACATTCTTTCAGACAGGCTGTGGTGAATGCAACGTTCTGTGGGAGATCCGACTAGAAAAAGAGATTCTTTCAGACAGGCTGTGGTGAATGCAACGTTCTGTGGGAGATCCGACTAGAAAAAGACATTCTTTCAGACAGGCTGTGGTGAATGCAACGTTCTGTGGGAGATCCGACTAGAAAAGACATTCTTTCAGACAGGCTGTGGTGAATGCAACGTTCTGTGGGAGATCCGACTAGAAAAAGACATTCTTTCAGACAGGCTGTGGTGAATGCAACGTTCTGTGGGAGATCCGACTAGAAAAAGACATTCTTTCAGACAGGCTGTGGTGAATGCAACGTTCTGTGGGAGATCCGACTAGAAAAAGAGATTCTTTCAGACAGGCTGTGGTGAATGCAACGTTCTGTGGGAGATCCGGCTAGAAAAAGAGATTCTTTCAGACAGGCTGTGGTGAATGCAACGTTCTGTGGGAGATCCGACTAGAAAAAGACATTCTTTCAGACAGGCTGTGGTGAATGCAACGTTCTGTGGGAGATCCGACTAGAAAAAGAGATTCTTTCAGACAGGCTGTGGTGAATGCAACGTTCTGTGGGAGATCCGACTAGAAAAGACATTCTTTCAGACAGGCTGTGGTGAATGCAACGTTCTGTGGGAGATCCGACTAGAAAAAGACATTCTTTCAGACAGGCTGTGGTGAATGCAACGTTCTGTGGGAGATCCGACTAGAAAAAGAGATTCTTTCAGACAGGCTGTGGTGAATGCAACGTTCTGTGGGAGATCCGACTAGAAAAAGACATTCTTTCAGACAGGCTGTGGTGAATGCAACGTTCTGTGGGAGATCCGACTAGAAAAAGACATTCTTTCAGACAGGCTGTGGTGAATGCAACGTTCTGTGGGAGATCTGGCTAGAAAAAGAGATTCTTTCAGACAGGCTGTGGTGAATGCAACGTTCTGTGGGAGATCCGACTAGAAAAAGACATTCTTTCAGACAGGCTGTGGTGAATGCAACGTTCTGTGGGAGATCCGACTAGAAAAAGACATTCTTTCAGACAGGCTGTGGTGAATGCAACGTTCTGTGGGAGATCTGACTAGAAAAAGAGATTCTTTCAGACAGGCTGTGGTGAATGCAACGTTCTGTGGGAGATCCGACTAGAAAAAGAGATTCTTTCAGACAGGCTGTGGTGAATGCAACGTTCTGTGGGAGATCCGACTAGAAAAAGACATTCTTTCAGACAGGCTGTGGTGAATGCAACGTTCTGTGGGAGATCCGACTAGAAAAAGACATTCTTTCAGACAGGCTGTGGTGAATGCAACGTTCTGTGGGAGATCCGACTAGAAAAAGAGATTCTTTCAGACAGGCTGTGGTGAATGCAACGTTCTGTGGGAGATCCGACTAGAAAAAGACATTCTTTCAGACAGGCTGTGGTGAATGCAACGTTCTGTGGGAGATCCGACTAGAAAAAGAGATTCTTTCAGACAGGCTGTGGTGAATGCAACGTTCTGTGGGAGATCCGACTAGAAAAAGACATTCTTTCAGACAGGCTGTGGTGAATGCAACGTTCTGTGGGAGATCCGACTAGAAAAAGACATTCTTTCAGACAGGCTGTGGTGAATGCAACGTTCTGTGGGAGATCCGACTAGAAAAAGAGATTCTTTCAGACAGGCTGTGGTGAATGCAACGTTCTGTGGGAGATCCGACTAGAAAAAGAGATTCTTTCAGACAGGCTGTGGTGAATGCAACGTTCTGTGGGAGATCCGACTAGAAAAAGACATTCTTTCAGACAGGCTGTGGTGAATGCAACGTTCTGTGGGAGATCCGACTAGAAAAAGACATTCTTTCAGACAGGCTGTGGTGAATGCAACGTTCTGTGGGAGATCCGACTAGAAAAAGACATTCTTTCAGACAGGCTGTGGTGAATGCAACGTTCTGTGGGAGATCCGACTAGAAAAAGACATTCTTTCAGACAGGCTGTGGTGAATGCAACGTTCTGTGGGAGATCCGACTAGAAACAGAGATTCTTTCAGACAGGCTGTGGTGAATGCAACGTTCTGTGGGAGATCCGACTAGAAAAAGACATTCTTTCAGACAGGCTGTGGTGAATGCAACGTTCTGTGGGAGATCCGACTAGAAAAGAGATTCTTTCAGACAGGCTGTGGTGAATGCAACGTTCTGTGGGAGATCCGACTAGAAAAAGACATTCTTTCAGACAGGCTGTGGTGAATGCAACGTTCTGTGGGAGATCCGACTAGAAAAAGACATTCTTTCAGACAGGCTGTGGTGAATGCAACGTTCTGTGGGAGATCTGGCTAGAAAAGAGATTCTTTCAGACAGGCTGTGGTGAATGCAACGTTCTGTGGGAGATCCGACTAGAAAAAGACATTCTTTCAGACAGGCTGTGGTGAATGCAACGTTCTGTGGGAGATCCGACTAGAAAAAGACATTCTTTCAGACAGGCTGTGGTGAATGCAACGTTCTGTGGGAGATCTGGCTAGAAAAGACATTCTTTCAGACAGGCTGTAGTGAATGCAACGTTCTGTGGGAGATCCGACTAGAAAAAGACATTCTTTCAGACAGGCTGTGGTGAATGCAACGTTCTGTGGGAGATCTGGCTAGAAGAAGAGATTCTTTCAGACAGGCTGTGGTGAATGCAACGTTCTGTGGGAGATCCGACTAGAAAAAGACATTCTTTCAGACAGGCTGTGGTGAATGCAACGTTCTGTGGGAGATCCGACTAGAAAAAGACATTCTTTCAGACAGGCTGTGGTGAATGCAACGTTCTGTGGGAGATCTGGCTAGAAACAGAGATTCTTTCAGACAGGCTGTAGTGAATGCAACGTTCTGTGGGAGATCCGACTAGAAAAAGACATTCTTTCAGACAGGCTGTGGTGAATGCAACGTTCTGTGGGAGATCCGACTAGAAAAGACATTCTTTCAGACAGGCTGTGGTGAATGCAACGTTCTGTGGGAGATCTGGCTAGAAAAAGAGATTCTTTCAGACAGGCTGTGGTGAATGCAACGTTCTGTGGGAGATCCGACTAGAAAAGACATTCTTTCAGACAGGCTGTGGTGAATGCAACGTTCTGTGGGAGATCCGACTAGAAAAAGACATTCTTTCAGACAGGCTGTGGTGAATGCAACGTTCTGTGGGAGATCCGACTAGAAAAAGACAGATTCTTTCAGACAGGCTGTGGTGAATGCAACGTTCTGTGGGAGATCCGACTAGAAAAAGACATTCTTTCAGACAGGCTGTGGTGAATGCAACGTTCTGTGGGAGATCCGACTAGAAAAAGACATTCTTTCAGACAGGCTGTGGTGAATGCAACGTTCTGTGGGAGATCCGGCTAGAAGCAAGAGATTCTTTCAGACAGGCTGTGGTGAATGCAACGTTCTGTGGGAGATCCGACTAGAAAAAGACATTCTTTCAGACAGGCTGTGGTGAATGCAACGTTCTGTGGGAGATCTGGCTAGAAAAAGAGATTCTTTCAGACAGGCTGTGGTGAATGCAACGTTCTGTGGGAGATCCGACTAGAAAAAGACATTCTTTCAGACAGGCTGTGGTGAATGCAACGTTCTGTGGGAGATCCGACTAGAAAAAGACATTCTTTCAGACAGGCTGTGGTGAATGCAACGTTCTGTGGGAGATCCGACTAGAAAAAGAGATTCTTTCAGACAGGCTGTGGTGAATGCAACGTTCTGTGGGAGATCTGGTAGAAGAAACAGAGATTCTTTCAGACAGGCTGTGGTGAATGCAACGTTCTGGGGAGATCCGACTAGAAAAAGACATTCTTTCAGACAGGCTGTGGTGAATGCAACTTCTGTGGGAGATCCGACTAGAAAAAGAGATTCTTTCAGACAGGCTGTGGTGAATGCAACGTTCTGTGGGAGATCCGACTAGAAAAGAGATTCTTTCAGACAGGCTGTGGTGAAGCCAGAAAAAAACGTTCTTGTGGGAGATCCGACTAGAAAAAGACATTCTTTCAGACAGGCTGTGGTGAATGCAACGTTCTGTGGGAGATCCACTAGAAAAAGACATTCTTTCAGACAGGCTGTGGTGAATGCAACGTTCTGTGGGAGATCCGACTAGAAAAGACAGCTGTGGTGAATGCAACGTTCTGTGGGAGATCCGACTAGAAAAAGAGATTCTTTCAGACAGGCTGTGGTGAATGCAACGTTCTGTGGGAGATCCGACTAGAAAAAGAGATTCTTTCAGACAGGCTGTGGTGAATGCAACGTTCTGTGGGAGATCTGGCTAGAAAAAGAGATTCTTTCAGACAGGCTGTGGTGAATGCACGTTCTGTGGGAGATCCGACTAGAAAAAGAGATTCTTTCAGACAGGCTGTGGTGAATGCAACGTTCTGTGGGAGATCCGACTAGAAAAGAGATTCTTTCAGACAGGCTGTGGTGAATGCAACGTTCTGTGGGAGATCCGACTAGAAAAAGAGATTCTTCAGACAGGCTGTGGTGAATGCAACGTTCTGTGGGAGATCCGACTAGAAAAGAGATTCTTTCAGACAGGCTGTGGTGAATGCAACGTTCTGTGGGAGATCTGGCTAGAAAAAGATTCTTTCAGACAGGCTGTAGTGAATGCAACGTTCTGTGGGAGATCCGACTAGAAAAGACATTCTTTCAGACAGGCTGTGGTGAATGCAACGTTCTGTGGGAGATCCGACTAAAGAAGAGATTCTTTCAGACAGGCTGTGGTGAATGCAACGTTCTGTGGGAGATCCGACTAGAAAAGACATTCTTTC
This sequence comes from Megaustenia siamemsis, assembly GCA_032433765.1. Taxonomy (NCBI): domain Eukaryota; kingdom Metazoa; phylum Mollusca; class Gastropoda; order Stylommatophora; family Ariophantidae; genus Megaustenia; species Megaustenia siamemsis. The sequence continues at coordinate 28,808,687 of JAVIAB010000046.1, read as the reverse complement.
AGACAGGCTGTGGTGAATGCAACGTTCTGTGGGAGATCCGACTAGAAAAAGACATTCTTTCAGACAGGCTGTGGTGAATGCAACGTTCTGTGGGAGATCCGACTAGAAAAAGAGATTCTTTCAGACAGGCTGTGGTGAATGCAACGTTCTGTGGGAGATCCGACTAGAAAAAGACATTCTTTCAGACAGGCTGTGGTGAATGCAACGTTCTGTGGGAGATCCGACTAGAAAAAGAGATTCTTTCAGACAGGCTGTGGTGAATGCACGTTCTGTGGGAGATCTGCTAGAAAAAGAGATTCTTTCAGACAGGCTGTGGTGAATGCAACGTTTCTGTGGGAGATCCGACTAGAAAAAGACATTCTTTCAGACAGGCTGTGGTGAATGCAACGTTCTGTGGGAGATCCGACTAGAAAAAGACATTCTTTCAGACAGGCTGTGGTGAATGCAACGTTCTGTGGGAGATCCGGCTAGAAACAGAGATTCTTTCAGACGGCTGTAGTGAATGCAACGTTCTGTGGGAGATCCGACTAGAAAAAACATTCTTTCAGACAGGCTGTGGTGAATGCAACGTTCTGTGGGAGATCCGGACTAGAAAAGAGATTCTTTCAGACAGGCTGTAGTGAATGCAACGTTCTGTGGGAGATCCGACTAGAAAAAGAGATTCTTTCAGACAGGCTGTGGTGAATGCAACGTTCTGTGGGAGATCCGACTAGAAAAAGACATTCTTTCAGACAGGCTGTGGTGAATGCAACGTTCTGTGGGAGATCTGGCTAGAAACAGAGATTCTTTCAGACAGGCTGTGGTGAATGCAACGTTCTGTGGGAGATCCGACTAGAAAAAGAGATTCTTTCAGACAGGCTGTGGTGAATGCAACGTTCTGTGGGAGATCCGACTAAAAAGACATTCTTTCAGACAGGCTGTGGTGAATGCAACGTTCTGTGGGAGATCCGACTAGAAAAAGAGATTCTTTCAGACAGGCTGTGGTGAATGCAACGTTCTGTGGGAGATCCGACTAGAAAAGACATTCTTTCAGACAGGCTGTGGTGAATGCAACGTTCTGTGGGAGATCCGACTAGAAAAAGACATTCTTTCAGACAGGCTGTGGTGAATGCAACGTTCTGTGGGAGATCTGGCTAGAAACAGAGATTCTTTCAGACAGGCTGTGGTGAATGCAACGTTCTGTGGGAGATCCGACTAGAAAAAGACATTCTTTCAGACAGGCTGTGGTGAATGCAACGTTCTGTGGGAGATCCGACTAGAAAAAGAGATTCTTTCAGACAGGCTGTGGTGAATGCAACGTTCTGTGGGAGATCCGGCTAGAAAAAGAGATTCTTTCAGACAGGCTGTAGTGAATGCAACGTTCTGTGGGAGATCCGACTAGAAAAAGACATTCTTTCAGACAGGCTGTGGTGAATGCAACGTTCTGTGGGAGATCCGACTAGAAAAAGACATTCTTTCAGACAGGCTGTGGTGAATGCAACGTTCTGTGGGAGATCCGACTAGAAAAAGATTCTTTCAGACAGGCTGTGGTGAATGCAACGTTCTGTGGGAGATCCGACTAGAAAAAGACATTCTTTCAGACAGGCTGTGGTGAATGCAACGTTCTGTGGGAGATCCGACTAGAAAGAGATTCTTTCAGACAGGCTGGTGAATGCAACGTTCTGTGGGAGATCCGACTAGAAAAGACATTCTTTCAGACAGGCTGTGGTGAATGCAACGTTCTGTGGGAGATCCGACTAGAAAAAGACATTCTTTCAGACAGGCTGTGGTGAATGCAACGTTCTGTGGGAGATCCGACTAGAAAAAGACATTCTTTCAGACAGGCTGTGGTGAATGCAACGTTCTGTGGGAGATCCGACTAGAAAAAGAGATTCTTTCAGACAGGCTGTAGTGAATGCAACGTTCTGTGGGAGATCCGACTAGAAAAGACATTCTTTCAGACAGGCTGTGGTGAATGCAACGTTCTGTGGGAGATCCGACTAGAAAAGACATTCTTTCAGACAGGCTGTGTGAATGCAACGTTCTGTGGGAGATCCGACTAGAAAAAGAGATTCTTTCAGACAGGCTGTGGTGAATGCAACGTTCTGTGGAGATCCGACTAGAAAAGACATTCTTTCAGACAGGCTGTGGTGAATGCAACGTTCTGTGGGAGATCCGACTAGAAAAAGACATTCTTTCAGACAGGCTGTGGTGAATGCAACGTTCTGTGGGAGATCCGACTAGAAAAAGAGATTCTTTCAGACAGGCTGTGTGAATGCAACGTTCTGTGGGAGATCCGCTAGAAACAAGAGATTCTTTCAGACAGGCTGTGGTGAATGCAACGTTCTGTGGGAGATCCGACTAGAAAAAAACATTCTTTCAGACAGGCTGTGGTGAATGCAACGTTCTGTGGGAGATCCGACTAGAAAAAGAGATTCTTTCAGACAGGCTGTAGTGAATGCAACGTTCTGTGGGAGATCCGACTAGAAAAAGAGATTCTTTCAGACAGGCTGTGGTGAATGCAACGTTCTGTGGGAGATCCGACTAGAAAAAGACATTCTTTCAGACAGGCTGTGGTGAATGCAACGTTCTGTGGGAGATCCGACTAGAAAAGAGATTCTTTCAGACAGGCTGTGGTGAATGCAACGTTCTGTGGGAGATCCGACTAGAAAAGAGATTCTTTCAGACAGGCTGTGGTGAATGCAACGTTCTGTGGGAGATCCGACTAGAAAAAGACATTCTTTCAGACAGGCTGTGGTGAATGCAACGTTCTGTGGGAGATCCGACTAGAAAAAGAGATTCTTTCAGACAGGCTGTGGTGAATGCAACGTTCTGTGGGAGATCCGACTAGAAAAAGATTCTTTCAGACAGGCTGTGGTGAATGCAACGTTCTGTGGGAGATCCGACTAGAAAAAGACATTCTTTCAGACAGGCTGTGGTGAATGCAACGTTCTGTGGGAGATCTGGCTAGAAACAGAGATTCTTTCAGACAGGCTGTAGTGAATGCAACGTTCTGTGGGAGATCCGACTAGAAAAAGATTCTTTCAGACAGGCTGTGGTGAATGCAACGTTCTGTGGGAGATCCGACTAGAAAAAGAGATTCTTTCAGACAGGCTGTGGTGAATGCAACGTTCTGTGGGAGATCCGACTAGAAAAGAGATTCTTTCAGACAGGCTGTGGTGAATGCAACGTTCTGTGGGAGATCCGACTAGAAAAAGACATTCTTTCAGACAGGCTGTGGTGAATGCAACGTTCTGTGGGAGATCCGACTAGAAAAAGACATTCTTTCAGACAGGCTGTGGTGAATGCAACGTTCTGTGGAGATCCGGCTAGAAAAGAGATTCTTTCAGACGGCTGTGGTGAATGCAACGTTCTGTGGGAGATCCGACTAGAAAAAGACATTCTTTCAGACAGGCTGTGGTGAATGCAACGTTCTGTGGGAGATCTGGCTAGAAAAAGAGATTCTTTCAGACAGGCTGTGGTGAATGCAACGTTCTGTGGGAGATCCGACTAGAAAAGAGATTCTTTCAGACAGGCTGTGGTGAATGCAACGTTCTGTGGGAGATCCGACTAGAAAAAGACATTCTTTCAGACAGGCTGTGGTGAATGCAACGTTCTGTGGGAGATCTGGCTAGAAAAGAGATTCTTTCAGACAGGCTGTGGTGAATGCAACGTTCTGTGGGAGATCCGACTAGAAAAAGACATTCTTTCAGACAGGCTGTGGTGAATGCAACGTTCTGTGGGAGATCCGACTAAAAAGAGATTCTTTCAGACAGGCTGTGGTGAATGCAACGTTCTGTGGGAGATCCACTAGAAAAAGAGATTCTTTCAGACAGGCTGTGGTGAATGCAACGTTCTGTGGGAGATCCGACTAGAAAAGACATTCTTTCAGACAGGCTGTGGTGAATGCAACGTTCTGTGGGAGATCCGACTAGAAAAAGACATTCTTTCAGACAGGCTGTGGTGAATGCAACGTTCTGTGGGAGATCTGACTAGAAAAAGAGATTCTTTCAGACAGGCTGTGGTGAATGCAACGTTCTGTGGGAGATCCGACTAGAAAAAGACATTCTTTCAGACAGGCTGTGGTGAATGCAACGTTCTGTGGGAGATCTGGCTAGAAAAAGAGATTCTTTCAGACAGGCTGTGGTGAATGCAACGTTCTGTGGGAGATCCGACTAGAAAAAGACATTCTTTCAGACAGGCTGTGGTGAATGCAACGTTCTGTGGGAGATCCGACTAGAAAAAGACATTCTTTCAGACAGGCTGTGGTGAATGCAACGTTCTGTGGGAGATCTGGCTAGAAAAGAGATTCTTTCAGACAGGCTGTAGTGAATGCAACGTTCTGTGGGAGATCCGACTAGAAAAAGACATTCTTTCAGACAGGCTGTGGTGAATGCAACGTTCTGTGGGAGATCCGACTAGAAAAGACATTCTTTCAGACAGGCTGTGTGAATGCAACGTTCTGTGGAGATCTGACTAGAAAAAGAGATTCTTTCAGACAGGCTGTGGTGAATGCAACGTTCTGTGGGAGATCCGACTAGAAAGAGATTCTTTCAGACAGGCTGTGGTGAATGCAACGTTCTGTGGGAGATCCGACTAGAAAAGACATTCTTTCAGACAGGCTGTGGTGAATGCAACGTTCTGTGGGAGATCTGGCTAGAAAAGAGATTCTTTCAGACAGGCTGTGGTGAATGCAACGTTCTGTGGGAGATCCGACTAGAAAAAGACATTCTTTCAGACAGGCTGTGGTGAATGCAACGTTCTGTGGGAGATCCGACTAGAAAAGACATTCTTTCAGACAGGCTGTGGTGAATGCAACGTTCTGTGGGAGATCTGGCTAGAAACAGAGATTCTTTCAGACAGGCTGTAGTGAATGCAACGTTCTGTGGGAGATCCGACTAGAAAAAGAGATTCTTTCAGACAGGCTGTGGTGAATGCAACGTTCTGTGGAGATCCGACTAGAAAGAGATTCTTTCAGACAGGCTGTGGTGAATGCAACGTTCTGTGGGAGATCTGGCTAGAAAAGAGATTCTTTCAGACAGGCTGTGGTGAATGCAACGTTCTGTGGAGATCCGACTAGAAAAAGACATTCTTTCAGACAGGCTGTGGTGAATGCAACGTTCTGTGGGAGATCCGACTAGAAAAAGACATTCTTTCAGACAGGCTGTGTGAATGCAACGTTCTGTGGGAGATCCGACTAGAAAAAAGATTCTTTCAGACAGGCTGTGGTGAATGCAACGTTCTGTGGGAGATCCGACTAGAAAAGACATTCTTTCAGACAGGCTGTGGTGAATGCAACGTTCTGTGGGAGATCCGACTAGAAAAAGAGATTCTTTCAGACAGGCTGTGGTGAATGCAACGTTCTGTGGGAGATCCGACTAGAAAAAGAGATTCTTTCAGACAGGCTGTGGTGAATGCAACGTTCTGTGGGAGATCCGACTAGAAAAAGACATTCTTTCAGACAGGCTGTGGTGAATGCAACGTTCTGTGGGAGATCCGACTAGAAAAAGACATTCTTTCAGACAGGCTGTGGTGAATGCAACGTTCTGTGGGAGATCCGACTAGAAAAAGACATTCTTTCAGACAGGCTGTGGTGAATGCAACGTTCTGTGGGAGATCCGACTAGAAAAAGACATTCTTTCAGACAGGCTGTGGTGAATGCAACGTTCTGTGGGAGATCCGACTAGAAAAGACATTCTTTCAGACAGGCTGTGGTGAATGCAACGTTCTGTGGGAGATCCGGCTAGAAAAAGAGATTCTTTCAGACAGGCTGTGGTGAATGCAACGTTCTGTGGGAGATCCGACTAGAAAAGAGATTCTTTCAGACAGGCTGTGGTGAATGCAACGTTCTGTGGGAGATCCGACTAGAAAAAGAGATTCTTTCAGACAGGCTGTGGTGAATGCAACGTTCTGTGGGAGATCCGACTAGAAAAAGACATTCTTTCAGACAGGCTGTGTGAATGCAACGTTCTGTGGGAGATCTGGCTAGAAAAAGAGATTCTTTCAGACAGGCTGTGGTGAATGCAACGTTCTGTGGGAGATCCGACTAGAAACAGAGATTCTTTCAGACAGGCTGTGGTGAATGCAACGTTCTGTGGGAGATCTGGCTAGAAAAGAGATTCTTTCAGACAGGCTGTGGTGAATGCAACGTTCTGTGGGAGATCCGACTAGAAAAAGATTCTTTCAGACAGGCTGTGTGAATGCAACGTTCTGTGGGAGATCCGACTAGAAAAAGACATTCTTTCAGACAGGCTGTGGTGAATGCAACGTTCTGTGGGAGATCCGACTAGAAAAAGATTCTTTCAGACAGGCTGTAGTGAATGCAACGTTCTGTGGGAGATCCGACTAGAAAAGACATTCTTTCAGACAGGCTGTGGTGAATGCAACGTTCTGTGGGAGATCCGACTAGAAAAAGAGATTCTTTCAGACAGGCTGTGGTGAATGCAACGTTCTGTGGGAGATCCGACTAGAAAAAGACATTCTTTCAGACAGGCTGTGGTGAATGCAACGTTCTGTGGGAGATCCGACTAGAAAAAGACATTCATTCTTTCAGACAGGCTGTGGTGAATGCAACGTTCTGTGGGAGATCCGACTAGAAAGACATTCTTTCAGACAGGCTGTGGTGAATGCAACGTTCTGTGGGAGATCTGGCTAGAAAAAGAGATTCTTTCAGACAGGCTGTGTGAATGCAACGTTCTGTGGGAGATCCGACTAGAAAAAGACATTCTTTCAGACAGGCTGTGGTGAATGCAACGTTCTGTGGGAGATCCGACTAGAAAAAGAGATTCTTTCAGACAGGCTGTAGTGAATGCAACGTTCTGTGGGAGATCCGACTAGAAAAAGACATTCTTTCAGACAGGCTGTGGTGAATGCAACGTTCTGTGGGAGATCTGGCTAGAAAAGAGATTCTTTCAGACAGGCTGTGGTGAATGCAACGTTCTGTGGGAGATCCGACTAGAAAAAGAGATTCTTTCAGACAGGCTGTGATGAATGCAACGTTCTGTGGGAGATCCGACTAGAAAAAGACATTCTTTCAGACAGGCTGTGGTGAATGCAACGTTCTGTGGGAGATCTGGCTAGAAAAAGAGATTCTTTCAGACAGGCTGTAGTGAATGCAACGTTCTGTGGGAGATCCGACTAGAAAAAGAGATTCTTTCAGACAGGCTGTGGTGAATGCAACGTTCTGTGGGAGATCCGACTAGAAAAAGACATTCTTTCAGACAGGCTGTGGTGAATGCAACGTTCTGTGGGAGATCTGGCTAGAAAAAGAGATTCTTTCAGACAGGCTGTGGTGAATGCAACGTTCTGTGGGAGATCCGACTAGAAAAGAGATTCTTTCAGACAGGCTGTGGTGAATGCAACGTTCTGTGGGAGATCCGACTAGAAAAAGACATTCTTTCAGACAGGCTGTGGTGAATGCAACGTTCTGTGGGAGATCCGGCTAGAAAAAGAGATTCTTTCAGACAGGCTGTGGTGAATGCAACGTTCTGTGGGAGATCCGACTAGAAAAGACATTCTTTCAGACAGGCTGTGGTGAATGCAACGTTCTGTGGGAGATCCGACTAGAAAAAGACATTCTTTCAGACAGGCTGTGGTGAATGCAACGTTCTGTGGGAGATCTGGCTAGAAAAAGAGATTCTTTCAGACAGGCTGTGGTGAATGCAACGTTCTGTGGGAGATCCGACTAGAAAAAGAGATTCTTTCAGACAGGCTGTGGTGAATGCAACGTTCTGTGGGAGATCCGACTAGAAAAAGACATTCTTTCAGACAGGCTGTGGTGAATGCAACGTTCTGTGGGAGATCGGCTAGAAAAGAGATTCTTTCAGACAGGCTGTGGTGAATGCAACGTTCTGTGGGAGATCCGACTAGAAAAAGACATTCTTTCAGACAGGCTGTGGTGAATGCAACGTTCTGTGGGAGATCCGACTAGAAAAAGACATTCTTTCAGACAGGCTGTGGTGAATGCAACGTTCTGTGGGAGATCCGACTAGAAAAAGAGATTCTTTCAGACAGGCTGTGGTGAATGCAACGTTCTGTGGGAGATCCGACTAGAAAAAGACATTCTTTCAGACAGGCTGTGGTGAATGCAACGTTCTGTGGGAGATCCGACTAGAAAAAGACATTCTTTCAGACAGGCTGTGGTGAATGCAACGTTCTGTGGGAGATCCGACTAGAAAAAGAGATTCTTTCAGACAGGCTGTGGTGAATGCAACGTTCTGTGGGAGATCCGACTAGAAAAAGACATTCTTTCAGACAGGCTGTGGTGAATGCAACGTTCTGTGGGAGATCCGACTAGAAAAAGACATTCTTTCAGACAGGCTGTGGTGAATGCAACGTTCTGTGGGAGATCTGGCTAGAAAAGAGATTCTTTCAGACAGGCTGTGGTGAATGCAACGTTCTGTGGGAGATCCGACTAGAAAAAGACATTCTTTCAGACAGGCTGTGGTGAATGCAACGTTCTGTGGGAGATCCGACTAGAAAAAGACATTCTTTCAGACAGGCTGTGGTGAATGCAACGTTCTGTGGGAGATCTGGCTAGAAACAGAGATTCTTTCAGACAGGCTGTAGTGAATGCAACGTTCTGTGGGAGATCCGACTAGAAAAAGACATTCTTTCAGACAGGCTGTGGTGAATGCAACGTTCTGTGGGAGATCCGACTAGAAAAAGAGATTCTTTCAGACAGGCTGTGGTGAATGCAACGTTCTGTGGGAGATCCGACTAGAAAAAGAGATTCTTTCAGACAGGCTGTGGTGAATGCAACGTTCTGTGGGAGATCCGACTAGAAAAGAGATTCTTTCAGACAGGCTGTGGTGAATGCAACGTTCTGTGGGAGATCCGGCTAGAAACAGAGATTCTTTCAGACAGGCTGTGGTGAATGCAACGTTCTGTGGGAGATCCTGGCTAGAAAAGAGATTCTTTCAGACAGGCTGTGGTGAATGCAACGTTCTGTGGGAGATCCGACTAGAAAAAGACATTCTTTCAGACAGGCTGTGGTGAATGCAACGTTCTGTGGGAGATCCGACTAGAAAAGACATTCTTTCAGACAGGCTGTGGTGAATGCAACGTTCTGTGGGAGATCAGGCTAGAAAAAGATTCTTTCAGACAGGCTGTGTGAATGCAACGTTCTGTGGGAGATCCGACTAGAAAAAACATTCTTTCAGACAGGCTGTGGTGAATGCAACGTTCTGTGGGAGATCCGACTAGAAAAAGAGATTCTTTCAGACAGGCTGTAGTGAATGCAACGTTCTGTGGGAGATCCGACTAGAAAAGACATTCTTTCAGACAGGCTGTGGTGAATGCAACGTTCTGTGGGAGATCCGACTAGAAAAAGACATTCTTTCAGACAGGCTGTGGTGAATGCAACGTTCTGTGGGAGATCCGACTAGAAAAAGACATTCTTTCAGACAGGCTGTGGTGAATGCAACGTTCTGTGGGAGATCCGGCTAGAAGAAGAGATTCTTTCAGACAGGCTGTAGTGAATGCAACGTTCTGTGGGAGATCCGACTAGAAAAAGACATTCTTTCAGACAGGCTGTGGTGAATGCAACGTTCTGTGGGAGATCCGACTAGAAAAAGAGATTCTTTCAGACAGGCTGTGGTGAATGCAACGTTCTGTGGGAGATCCGACTAGAAAAAGAGATTCTTTCAGACAGGCTGTGGTGAATGCAACGTTCTGTGGGAGATCCGACTAGAAAAAGACATTCTTTCAGACAGGCTGTGGTGAATGCAACGTTCTGTGGGAGATCTGGCTAGAAAAAGAGATTCTTTCAGACAGGCTGTGGTGAATGCAACGTTCTGTGGGAGATCCGACTAGAAAAAGACATTCTTTCAGACAGGCTGTGGTGAATGCAACGTTCTGTGGGAGATCCGACTAGAAAAAGACATTCTTTCAGACAGGCTGTGGTGAATGCAACGTTCTGTGGGAGATCTGGCTAGAAAACAGATTCTTTCAGACAGGCTGTGGTGAATGCAACGTTCTGTGGGAGATCCGACTAGAAAAAGACATTCTTTCAGACAGGCTGTGGTGAATGCAACGTTCTGTGGGAGATCCGACTAGAAAAAGACATTCTTTCAGACAGGCTGTGGTGAATGCAACGTTCTGTGGGAGATCCGGCTAGAAACAGAGATTCTTTCAGACAGGCTGTAGTGAATGCAACGTTCTGTGGGAGATCCGACTAGAAAAAGACATTCTTTCAGACAGGCTGTGGTGAATGCAACGTTCTGTGGGAGATCCGACTAGAAAAAGACATTCTTTCAGACAGGCTGTGGTGAATGCAACGTTCTGTGGGAGATCCGACTAGAAAAAGAATTCTTTCAGACAGGCTGTGGTGAATGCAACGTTCTGTGGGAGATCCGACTAGAAAAAGACATTCTTTCAGACAGGCTGTGGTGAATGCAACGTTCTGTGGGAGATCGGCTAGAAAAAGAGATTCTTTCAGACAGGCTGTGGTGAATGCAACGTTCTGTGGGAGATCCGACTAGAAAAAGACATTCTTTCAGACAGGCTGTGGTGAATGCAACGTTCTGTGGGAGATCCGACTAGAAAAAGACATTCTTTCAGACAGGCTGTGGTGAATGCAACGTTCTGTGGGAGATCTGGCTAGAAGCAGAGATTCTTTCAGACAGGCTGTAGTGAATGCAACGTTCTGTGGGAGATCCGACTAGAAAAAGATTCTTTCAGACAGGCTGTGGTGAATGCAACGTTCTGTGGGAGATCCGACTAGAAAAAGAGATTCTTTCAGACAGGCTGTGGTGAATGCAACGTTCTGTGGGAGATCCGACTAGAAAAAGAGATTCTTTCAGACAGGCTGTGGTGAATGCAACGTTCTGTGGGAGATCCGACTAGAAAAGAGATTCTTTCAGACAGGCTGTGGTGAATGCAACGTTCTGTGGGAGATCCGACTAGAAAAAGAGATTCTTTCAGACAGGCTGTGGTGAATGCAACGTTCTGTGGGAGATCTGGCTAGAAACAGAGATTCTTTCAGACAGGCTGTGGTGAATGCAACGTTCTGTGGGAGATCCGACTAGAAAAAGACATTCTTTCAGACAGGCTGTGGTGAATGCAACGTTCTGTGGGAGATCCGACTAGAAAAAGACATTCTTTCAGACAGGCTGTGGTGAATGCAACGTTCTGTGGGAGATCCGGCTAGAAAAAGAGATTCTTTCAGACAGGCTGTAGTGAATGCAACGTTCTGTGGGAGATCCGACTAGAAAAACATTCTTTCAGACAGGCTGTGGTGAATGCAACGTTCTGTGGGAGATCCGACTAGAAAAAGAGATTCTTTCAGACAGGCTGTAGTGAATGCAACGTTCTGTGGGAGATCCGACTAGAAAAAGAGATTCTTTCAGACAGGCTGTGGTGAATGCAACGTTCTGTGGGAGATCCGACTAGAAAAAGACATTCTTTCAGACAGGCTGTGGTGAATGCAACGTTCTGTGGGAGATCCGACTAGAAAAGACATTCTTTCAGACAGGCTGTGGTGAATGCAACGTTCTGTGGGAGATCCGGCTAGAAAAGAGATTCTTTCAGACAGGCTGTAGTGAATGCAACGTTCTGTGGGAGATCCGACTAGAAAAAGACATTCTTTCAGACAGGCTGTGGTGAATGCAACGTTCTGTGGGAGATCCGACTAGAAAAAGAGATTCTTTCAGACAGGCTGTGGTGAATGCAACGTTCTGTGGGAGATCCGACTAGAAAAAGAGATTCTTTCAGACAGGCTGTGGTGAATGCAACGTTCTGTGGGAGATCCGACTAGAAAAAGACATTCTTTCAGACAGGCTGTGGTGAATGCAACGTTCTGTGGGAGATCTGGCTAGAAACAGAGATTCTTTCAGACAGGCTGTGGTGAATGCAACGTTCTGTGGGAGATCCGACTAGAAAAAGACATTCTTTCAGACAGGCTGTGGTGAATGCAACGTTCTGTGGGAGATCCGACTAGAAAAAGACATTCTTTCAGACAGGCTGTGGTGAATGCAACGTTCTGTGGGAGATCTGGCTAGAAACAGAGATTCTTTCAGACAGGCTGTGGTGAATGCAACGTTCTGTGGGAGATCCGACTAGAAAAAGACATTCTTTCAGACAGGCTGTGGTGAATGCAACGTTCTGTGGGAGATCCGACTAGAAAAAGACATTCTTTCAGACAGGCTGTGGTGAATGCAACGTTCTGTGGGAGATCCGACTAGAAAAAGACATTCTTTCAGACAGGCTGTGGTGAATGCAACGTTCTGTGGGAGATCCGACTAGAAAAAGAGATTCTTTCAGACAGGCTGTGGTGAATGCAACGTTCTGTGGGAGATCCGACTAGAAAAAGACATTCTTTCAGACAGGCTGTGGTGAATGCAACGTTCTGTGGGAGATCCGACTAGAAAAAGAGATTCTTTCAGACAGGCTGTAGTGAATGCAACGTTCTGTGGGAGATCCGACTAGAAAAAGACATTCTTTCAGACAGGCTGTGGTGAATGCAACGTTCTGTGGGAGATCCGACTAGAAAAAGACATTCTTTCAGACAGGCTGTGGTGAATGCAACGTTCTGTGGGAGATCTGGCTAGAAAAAGAGATTCTTTCAGACAGGCTGTGGTGAATGCAACGTTCTGTGGGAGATCCGACTAGAAAAAGACATTCTTTCAGACAGGCTGTGGTGAATGCAACGTTCTGTGGGAGATCCGACTAGAAAAAGACATTCTTTCAGACAGGCTGTGGTGAATGCAACGTTCTGTGGGAGATCTGGCTAGAAGCAGAGATTCTTTCAGACAGGCTGTAGTGAATGCAACGTTCTGTGGGAGATCCGACTAGAAAAAGACATTCTTTCAGACAGGCTGTGGTGAATGCAACGTTCTGTGGGAGATCCGACTAGAAAAAGAGATTCTTTCAGACAGGCTGTGGTGAATGCAACGTTCTGTGGGAGATCCGGCTAGAAACAGAGATTCTTTCAGACAGGCTGTGTGAATGCAACGTTCTGTGGGAGATCCGACTAGAAAAAGACATTCTTTCAGACAGGCTGTGGTGAATGCAACGTTCTGTGGGAGATCCGACTAGAAAAAGACATTCTTTCAGACAGGCTGTGGTGAATGCAACGTTCTGTGGGAGATCCGACTAGAAAAAGACATTCTTTCAGACAGGCTGTGGTGAATGCAACGTTCTGTGGGAGATCCGACTAGAAAAAGAGATTCTTTCAGACAGGCTGTGGTGAATGCAACGTTCTGTGGGAGATCCGACTAGAAAAGACATTCTTTCAGACAGGCTGTGGTGAATGCAACGTTCTGTGGGAGATCTGGCTAGAAACAGAGATTCTTTCAGACAGGCTGTGGTGAATGCAACGTTCTGTGGGAGATCCGACTAGAAAAAGACATTCTTTCAGACAGGCTGTGGTGAATGCAACGTTCTGTGGGAGATCCGACTAGAAAAAGACATTCTTTCAGACAGGCTGTGGTGAATGCAACGTTCTGTGGGAGATCCGACTAGAAAAGACATTCTTTCAGACAGGCTGTGGTGAATGCAACGTTCTGTGGGAGATCCGACTAGAAAAAGAGATTCTTTCAGACAGGCTGTGGTGAATGCAACGTTCTGTGGGAGATCCGACTAGAAAAAGAGATTCTTTCAGACAGGCTGTGGTGAATGCAACGTTCTGTGGGAGATCCGACTAGAAAAAGACATTCTTTCAGACAGGCTGTGGTGAATGCAACGTTCTGTGGGAGATCCGACTAGAAAAAGAGATTCTTTCAGACAGGCTGTGGTGAATGCAACGTTCTGTGGGAGATCCGGCTAGAAAAAGAGATTCTTTCAGACAGGCTGTGTGAATGCAACGTTCTGTGGGAGATCCGACTAGAAAAAGAGATTCTTTCAGACAGGCTGTGGTGAATGCAACGTTCTGTGGGAGATCCGACTAGAAAAAGAGATTCTTTCAGACAGGCTGTGGTGAATGCAACGTTCTGTGGGAGATCCGACTAGAAAAAGAGATTCTTTCAGACAGGCTGTGGTGAATGCAACGTTCTGTGGGAGATCTGACTAGAAACAGAGATTCTTTCAGACAGGCTGTGGTGAATGCAACGTTCTGTGGGAGATCCGACTAGAAAAAGATTCTTTCAGACAGGCTGTGGTGAATGCAACGTTCTGTGGGAGATCTGACTAGAAAAAGAGATTCTTTCAGACAGGCTGTGGTGAATGCAACGTTCTGTGGGAGATCCGACTAGAAAAAGACATTCTTTCAGACAGGCTGTGGTGAATGCAACGTTCTGTGGGAGATCCGACTAGAAAAAGACATTCTTTCAGACAGGCTGTGGTGAATGCAACGTTCTGTGGGAGATCCGACTAGAAAAAGATTCTTTCAGACAGGCTGTGGTGAATGCAACGTTCTGTGGGAGATCCGACTAGAAAAAGACATTCTTTCAGACAGGCTGTAGTGAATGCAACGTTCTGTGGGAGATCCGACTAGAAAAAGACATTCTTTCAGACAGGCTGTGGTGAATGCAACGTTCTGTGGGAGATCCGACTAGAAAAAGACATTCTTTCAGACAGGCTGTGGTGAATGCAACGTTCTGTGGGAGATCTGGCTAGAAAAAGAGATTCTTTCAGACAGGCTGTGGTGAATGCAACGTTCTGTGGGAGATCCGACTAGAAGAAGACATTCTTTCAGACAGGCTGTGATGAATGCAACGTTCTGTGGGAGATCCGACTAGAAAAAGACATTCTTTCAGACAGGCTGTGGTGAATGCAACGTTCTGTGGGAGATCTGGCTAGAAGCAGAGATTCTTTCAGACAGGCTGTGTGAATGCAACGTTCTGTGGGAGATCCGACTAGAAAAAGACATTCTTTCAGACAGGCTGTGGTGAATGCAACGTTCTGTGGGAGATCTGGCTAGAAAAGAGATTCTTTCAGACAGGCTGTGGTGAATGCAACGTTCTGTGGGAGATCCGACTAGAAAAAGACATTCTTTCAGACAGGCTGTGGTGAATGCAACGTTCTGTGGGAGATCCGACTAGAAAAAGACATTCTTTCAGACAGGCTGTGGTGAATGCAACGTTCTGTGGGAGATCTGGCTAGAAAAAGAGATTCTTTCAGACAGGCTGTAGTGAATGCAACGTTCTGTGGGAGATCCGACTAGAAAAAGAGATTCTTTCAGACAGGCTGTGGTGAATGCAACGTTCTGTGGGAGATCCGACTAGAAAAAGACATTCTTTCAGACAGGCTGTGGTGAATGCAACGTTCTGTGGGAGATCTGGCTAGAAACAGAGATTCTTTCAGACAGGCTGTGGTGAATGCAACGTTCTGTGGGAGATCCGACTAGAAAAAGACATTCTTTCAGACAGGCTGTGGTGAATGCAACGTTCTGTGGGAGATCCGACTAGAAAAAGACATTCTTTCAGACAGGCTGTGGTGAATGCAACGTTCTGTGGGAGATCCGCTAGAAACAGAGATTCTTTCAGACGGCTGTAGTGAATGCAACGTTCTGTGGGAGATCCGACTAGAAAAAGACATTCTTTCAGACAGGCTGTGGTGAATGCAACGTTCTGTGGGAGATCCGGCTAGAAAAGAGATTCTTTCAGACAGGCTGTGGTGAATGCAACGTTCTGTGGGAGATCCGACTAGAAAAAGACATTCTTTCAGACAGGCTGTGATGAATGCAACGTTCTGTGGGAGATCCGACTAGAAAAAGACATTCTTTCAGACAGGCTGTGGTGAATGCAACGTTCTGTGGGAGATCTGGCTAGAAGCAGAGATTCTTTCAGACAGGCTGTAGTGAATGCAACGTTCTGTGGGAGATCCGACTAGAAAAGAGATTCTTTCAGACAGGCTGTGGTGAATGCAACGTTCTGTGGGAGATCCGACTAGAAAAAGAGATTCTTTCAGACAGGCTGTGGTGAATGCAACGTTCTGTGGGAGATCCGACTAGAAAAAGAGATTCTTTCAGACAGGCTGTGGTGAATGCAACGTTCTGTGGGAGATCCGACTAGAAAAAGAGATTCTTTCAGACAGGCTGTGGTGAATGCAACGTTCTGTGGGAGATCCGGCTAGAAAAGAGATTCTTTCAGACAGGCTGTGGTGAATGCAACGTTCTGTGGGAGATCTGGCTAGAAAAAGAGATTCTTTCAGACAGGCTGTGGTGAATGCAACGTTCTGTGGGAGATCCGACTAGAAAAAGACATTCTTTCAGACAGGCTGTGGTGAATGCAACGTTCTGTGGGAGATCCGACTAGAAAAGACATTCTTTCAGACAGGCT
Source organism: Megaustenia siamemsis (assembly GCA_032433765.1). Taxonomy (NCBI): domain Eukaryota; kingdom Metazoa; phylum Mollusca; class Gastropoda; order Stylommatophora; family Ariophantidae; genus Megaustenia; species Megaustenia siamemsis. The sequence goes on along the minus strand of JAVIAB010000046.1, from coordinate 28,792,491 downwards.
GTGGTGAATGCAACGTTCTGTGGGAGATCCGGCTAGAAAAAGAGATTCTTTCAGACAGGCTGTGTGAATGCAACGTTCTGTGGGAGATCCGACTAGAAAAAGACATTCTTTCAGACAGGCTGTGGTGAATGCAACGTTCTGTGGGAGATCCGACTAGAAAAAGAGATTCTTTCAGACAGGCTGTGGTGAATGCAACGTTCTGTGGGAGATCCGACTAGAAAAAGACATTCTTTCAGACAGGCTGTGGTGAATGCAACGTTCTGTGGGAGATCCGACTAGAAAAAGACATTCTTTCAGACAGGCTGTGGTGAATGCAACGTTCTGTGGGAGATCCGACTAGAAAAAGACATTCTTTCAGACAGGCTGTGGTGAATGCAACGTTCTGTGGGAGATCCGGCTAGAAACAGAGATTCTTTCAGACAGGCTGTAGTGAATGCAACGTTCTGTGGGAGATCCGACTAGAAAAAGACATTCTTTCAGACAGGCTGTGGTGAATGCAACGTTCTGTGGGAGATCCGACTAGAAAAAGAGATTCTTTCAGACAGGCTGTGGTGAATGCAACGTTCTGTGGGAGATCCGACTAGAAAAAGAGATTCTTTCAGACAGGCTGTGGTGAATGCAACGTTCTGTGGGAGATCCGACTAGAAAAAGACATTCTTTCAGACAGGCTGTGGTGAATGCAACGTTCTGTGGGAGATCTGGCTAGAAACAGAGATTCTTTCAGACAGGCTGTAGTGAATGCAACGTTCTGTGGGAGATCCGACTAGAAAAAGACATTCTTTCAGACAGGCTGTGGTGAATGCAACGTTCTGTGGGAGATCCGACTAGAAAAAGACATTCTTTCAGACAGGCTGTGGTGAATGCAACGTTCTGTGGGAGATCCGGCTAGAAAAAGAGATTCTTTCAGACAGGCTGTGGTGAATGCAACGTTCTGTGGGAGATCCGACTAGAAAAAGACATTCTTTCAGACAGGCTGTGGTGAATGCAACGTTCTGTGGGAGATCCGACTAGAAAAAGACATTCTTTCAGACAGGCTGTGGTGAATGCAACGTTCTGTGGGAGATCTGGCTAGAAAAAGAGATTCTTTCAGACAGGCTGTGGTGAATGCAACGTTCTGTGGGAGATCCGACTAGAAGAAGACATTCTTTCAGACAGGCTGTGGTGAATGCAACGTTCTGTGGGAGATCCGACTAGAAAAAGACATTCTTTCAGACAGGCTGTGGTGAATGCAACGTTCTGTGGGAGATCTGGCTAGAAGCAGAGATTCTTTCAGACGGGCTGTGGTGAATGCAACGTTCTGTGGGAGATCCGACTAGAAAAAGACATTCTTTCAGACAGGCTGTGGTGAATGCAACGTTCTGTGGGAGATCTGGCTAGAAGAAGAGATTCTTTCAGACAGGCTGTGGTGAATGCAACGTTCTGTGGGAGATCCGACTAGAAAAAGACATTCTTTCAGACAGGCTGTGATGAATGCAACGTTCTGTGGGAGATCCGACTAGAAAAAGACATTCTTTCAGACAGGCTGTGGTGAATGCAACGTTCTGTGGGAGATCTGACTAGAAGCAGAGATTCTTTCAGACAGGCTGTAGTGAATGCAACGTTCTGTGGGAGATCCGACTAGAAAAGAGATTCTTTCAGACAGGCTGTGGTGAATGCAACGTTCTGTGGGAGATCCGACTAGAAAAAGACATTCTTTCAGACAGGCTGTGGTGAATGCAACGTTCTGTGGGAGATCTGGCTAGAAACAGAGATTCTTTCAGACAGGCTGTGGTGAATGCAACGTTCTGTGGGAGATCCGACTAGAAAAAGACATTCTTTCAGACAGGCTGTGGTGAATGCAACGTTCTGTGGGAGATCCGACTAGAAAAAGACATTCTTTCAGACAGGCTGTGGTGAATGCAACGTTCTGTGGGAGATCCGGCTAGAAACAGAGATTCTTTCAGACAGGCTGTAGTGAATGCAACGTTCTGTGGGAGATCCGACTAGAAAAAGACATTCTTTCAGACAGGCTGTGGTGAATGCAACGTTCTGTGGGAGATCCGACTAGAAAAAGAGATTCTTTCAGACAGGCTGTGGTGAATGCAACGTTCTGTGGGAGATCCGACTAGAAAAAGACATTCTTTCAGACAGGCTGTGGTGAATGCAACGTTCTGTGGGAGATCCGACTAGAAAAGACATTCTTTCAGACAGGCTGTGGTGAATGCAACGTTCTGTGGGAGATCCGACTAGAAAAAGACATTCTTTCAGACAGGCTGTGGTGAATGCAACGTTCTGTGGGAGATCCGACTAGAAAAAGACATTCTTTCAGACAGGCTGTGGTGAATGCAACGTTCTGTGGGAGATCTGGCTAGAAAAGAGATTCTTTCAGACAGGCTGTGGTGAATGCAACGTTCTGTGGGAGATCCGACTAGAAAAGAGATTCTTTCAGACAGGCTGTGGTGAATGCAACGTTCTGTGGGAGATCCGACTAGAAAAAGACATTCTTTCAGACAGGCTGTGGTGAATGCAACGTTCTGTGGGAGATCTGGCTAGAAAAGAGATTCTTTCAGACAGGCTGTGGTGAATGCAACGTTCTGTGGGAGATCCGACTAGAAAAAGACATTCTTTCAGACAGGCTGTGGTGAATGCAACGTTCTGTGGGAGATCCGACTAGAAAAAGACATTCTTTCAGACAGGCTGTGGTGAATGCAACGTTCTGTGGGAGATCCGGCTAGAAAAAGATTCTTTCAGACAGGCTGTAGTGAATGCAACGTTCTGTGGGAGATCCGACTAGAAAAAGACATTCTTTCAGACAGGCTGTGGTGAATGCAACGTTCTGTGGGAGATCAGGCTAGAAACAGAGATTCTTTCAGACAGGCTGTGGTGAATGCAACGTTCTGTGGGAGATCCGACTAGAAGAAGACATTCTTTCAGACAGGCTGTGATGAATGCAACGTTCTGTGGGAGATCCGACTAGAAAAAGACATTCTTTCAGACAGGCTGTGGTGAATGCAACGTTCTGTGGGAGATCTGGCTAGAAGCAGAGATTCTTTCAGACAGGCTGTAGTGAATGCAACGTTCTGTGGGAGATCCGACTAGAAAAAGAGATTCTTTCAGACAGGCTGTGGTGAATGCAACGTTCTGTGGGAGATCCGACTAGAAAAAGAGATTCTTTCAGACAGGCTGTGGTGAATGCAACGTTCTGTGGGAGATCCGACTAGAAAAAGAGATTCTTTCAGACAGGCTGTGGTGAATGCAACGTTCTGTGGGAGATCTGGCTAGAAACAGAGATTCTTTCAGACAGGCTGTGGTGAATGCAACGTTCTGTGGGAGATCTGACTAGAAAAAGAGATTCTTTCAGACAGGCTGTGGTGAATGCAACGTTCTGTGGGAGATCTGGCTAGAAAAGAGATTCTTTCAGACAGGCTGTGGTGAATGCAACGTTCTGTGGGAGATCCGACTAGAAAAAGACATTCTTTCAGACAGGCTGTGGTGAATGCAACGTTCTGTGGGAGATCCGACTAGAAAAAGACATTCTTTCAGACAGGCTGTGGTGAATGCAACGTTCTGTGGGAGATCCGGCTAGAAACAGAGATTCTTTCAGACAGGCTGTAGTGAATGCAACGTTCTGTGGGAGATCCGACTAGAAAAAGACATTCTTTCAGACAGGCTGTGGTGAATGCAACGTTCTGTGGGAGATCCGACTAGAAAAAGAGATTCTTTCAGACAGGCTGTGGTGAATGCAACGTTCTGTGGGAGATCCGACTAGAAAAAGACATTCTTTCAGACAGGCTGTGGTGAATGCAACGTTCTGTGGGAGATCCGACTAGAAAAAGACATTCTTTCAGACAGGCTGTGGTGAATGCAACGTTCTGTGGGAGATCCGACTAGAAAAAGACATTCTTTCAGACAGGCTGTGGTGAATGCAACGTTCTGTGGGAGATCCGGCTAGAAAAAGAGATTCTTTCAGACAGGCTGTGGTGAATGCAACGTTCTGTGGGAGATCCGACTAGAAAAAGACATTCTTTCAGACAGGCTGTGGTGAATGCAACGTTCTGTGGGAGATCCGACTAGAAAAAGAGATTCTTTCAGACAGGCTGTGGTGAATGCAACGTTCTGTGGGAGATCCGACTAGAAAAAGAGATTCTTTCAGACAGGCTGTGGTGAATGCAACGTTCTGTGGGAGATCCGACTAGAAAAAGACATTCTTTCAGACAGGCTGTGGTGAATGCAACGTTCTGTGGGAGATCTGGCTAGAAAAGAGATTCTTTCAGACAGGCTGTGGTGAATGCAACGTTCTGTGGGAGATCCGACTAGAAAAAGACATTCTTTCAGACAGGCTGTGGTGAATGCAACGTTCTGTGGGAGATCCGACTAGAAAAGACATTCTTTCAGACAGGCTGTGGTGAATGCAACGTTCTGTGGGAGATCTGGCTAGAAAAAGAGATTCTTTCAGACAGGCTGTGGTGAATGCAACGTTCTGTGGGAGATCCGACTAGAAAAAGACATTCTTTCAGACAGGCTGTGGTGAATGCAACGTTCTGTGGGAGATCCGACTAGAAAAAGACATTCTTTCAGACAGGCTGTGGTGAATGCAACGTTCTGTGGGAGATCTGGCTAGAAGAAGAGATTCTTTCAGACAGGCTGTGGTGAATGCAACGTTCTGTGGGAGATCCGACTAGAAAAAGACATTCTTTCAGACAGGCTGTGGTGAATGCAACGTTCTGTGGGAGATCCGACTAGAAAAAGACATTCTTTCAGACAGGCTGTGGTGAATGCAACGTTCTGTGGGAGATCTGGCTAGAAAAGAGATTCTTTCAGACGGGCTGTGGTGAATGCAACGTTCTGTGGGAGATCCGACTAGAAAAGACATTCTTTCAGACAGGCTGTGGTGAATGCAACGTTCTGTGGGAGATCTGGCTAGAAAAAGAGATTCTTTCAGACAGGCTGTGGTGAATGCAACGTTCTGTGGGAGATCCGACTAGAAAAAGACATTCTTTCAGACAGGCTGTGGTGAATGCAACGTTCTGTGGGAGATCCGACTAGAAAAAGACATTCTTTCAGACAGGCTGTGGTGAATGCAACGTTCTGTGGGAGATCTGGCTAGAAGCAGAGATTCTTTCAGACAGGCTGTAGTGAATGCAACGTTCTGTGGGAGATCCGACTAGAAAAAGAGATTCTTTCAGACAGGCTGTGGTGAATGCAACGTTCTGTGGGAGATCCGACTAGAAAAAGACATTCTTTCAGACAGGCTGTGGTGAATGCAACGTTCTGTGGGAGATCTGGCTAGAAACAGAGATTCTTTCAGACAGGCTGTGGTGAATGCAACGTTCTGTGGGAGATCCGACTAGAAAAAGACATTCTTTCAGACAGGCTGTGGTGAATGCAACGTTCTGTGGGAGATCCGACTAGAAAAAGACATTCTTTCAGACAGGCTGTGGTGAATGCAACGTTCTGTGGGAGATCCGCTAGAAACAGAGATTCTTTCAGACAGGCTGTAGTGAATGCAACGTTCTGTGGGAGATCCGACTAGAAAAAGACATTCTTTCAGACAGGCTGTGGTGAATGCAACGTTCTGTGGGAGATCCGACTAGAAAAAGAGATTCTTTCAGACAGGCTGTGGTGAATGCAACGTTCTGTGGGAGATCCGACTAGAAAAAGACATTCTTTCAGACAGGCTGTGATGAATGCAACGTTCTGTGGGAGATCCGACTAGAAAAAGACATTCTTTCAGACAGGCTGTGGTGAATGCAACGTTCTGTGGGAGATCTGGCTAGAAGCAGAGATTCTTTCAGACAGGCTGTAGTGAATGCAACGTTCTGTGGGAGATCCGACTAGAAAAAGAGATTCTTTCAGACAGGCTGTGGTGAATGCAACGTTCTGTGGGAGATCCGACTAGAAAAAGACATTCTTTCAGACAGGCTGTGGTGAATGCAACGTTCTGTGGGAGATCTGGCTAGAAAAAGAGATTCTTTCAGACAGGCTGTGGTGAATGCAACGTTCTGTGGGAGATCCGACTAGAAAAAGACATTCTTTCAGACAGGCTGTGGTGAATGCAACGTTCTGTGGGAGATCCGACTAGAAAAAGACATTCTTTCAGACAGGCTGTGGTGAATGCAACGTTCTGTGGGAGATCCGACTAGAAAAAGAGATTCTTTCAGACAGGCTGTGGTGAATGCAACGTTCTGTGGGAGATCCGACTAGAAAAAGACATTCTTTCAGACAGGCTGTGGTGAATGCAACGTTCTGTGGGAGATCCGGCTAGAAAAGAGATTCTTTCAGACAGGCTGTGGTGAATGCAACGTTCTGTGGGAGATCCGACTAGAAAAAGACATTCTTTCAGACAGGCTGTGGTGAATGCAACGTTCTGTGGGAGATCCGACTAGAAAAAGACATTCTTTCAGACAGGCTGTGGTGAATGCAACGTTCTGTGGGAGATCTGCTAGAAAAAGAGATTCTTTCAGACAGGCTGTGGTGAATGCAACGTTCTGTGGGAGATCCGACTAGAAAAAGAGATTCTTTCAGACAGGCTGTGGTGAATGCAACGTTCTGTGGGAGATCCGACTAGAAAAAGAGATTCTTTCAGACAGGCTGTGGTGAATGCAACGTTCTGTGGGAGATCCGGCTAGAAACAGAGATTCTTTCAGACAGGCTGTGGTGAATGCAACGTTCTGTGGGAGATCCGACTAGAAAAGAGATTCTTTCAGACAGGCTGTGGTGAATGCAACGTTCTGTGGGAGATCCGGCTAGAAAAAGATTCTTTCAGACAGGCTGTGGTGAATGCAACGTTCTGTGGGAGATCCGACTAGAAAAAGACATTCTTTCAGACAGGCTGTGGTGAATGCAACGTTCTGTGGGAGATCCGACTAGAAAAAGACATTCTTTCAGACAGGCTGTGGTGAATGCAACGTTCTGTGGGAGATCCGACTAGAAACAGAGATTCTTTCAGACAGGCTGTAGTGAATGCAACGTTCTGTGGGAGATCCGACTAGAAAAAGACATTCTTTCAGACAGGCTGTGGTGAATGCAACGTTCTGTGGGAGATCCGACTAGAAAAAGAGATTCTTTCAGACAGGCTGTGGTGAATGCAACGTTCTGTGGGAGATCCGACTAGAAAAAGACATTCTTTCAGACAGGCTGTGGTGAATGCAACGTTCTGTGGGAGATCCGACTAGAAAAAGACATTCTTTCAGACAGGCTGTGGTGAATGCAACGTTCTGTGGGAGATCCGACTAGAAAAAGACATTCTTTCAGACAGGCTGTGGTGAATGCAACGTTCTGTGGGAGATCCGGCTAGAAAAAGAGATTCTTTCAGACAGGCTGTGGTGAATGCAACGTTCTGTGGGAGATCCGACTAGAAAAAGACATTCTTTCAGACAGGCTGTGGTGAATGCAACGTTCTGTGGGAGATCCGACTAGAAAAAGAGATTCTTTCAGACAGGCTGTGGTGAATGCAACGTTCTGTGGGAGATCTACTAGAAAAAGAGATTCTTTCAGACAGGCTGTGGTGAATGCAACGTTCTGTGGGAGATCCGACTAGAAAAGACATTCTTTCAGACAGGCTGTGGTGAATGCAACGTTCTGTGGGAGATCTGGCTAGAAAAAGAGATTCTTTCAGACAGGCTGTGGTGAATGCAACGTTCTGTGGGAGATCCGACTAGAAAAAGAGATTCTTTCAGACAGGCTGTGGTGAATGCAACGTTCTGTGGGAGATCCGACTAGAAAAAGAGATTCTTTCAGACAGGCTGTGGTGAATGCAACGTTCTGTGGGAGATCCGACTAGAAAAAGAGATTCTTTCAGACAGGCTGTGGTGAATGCAACGTTCTGTGGGAGATCTGGCTAGAAAAAGAGATTCTTTCAGACAGGCTGTGGTGAATGCAACGTTCTGTGGGAGATCCGACTAGAAAAAGACATTCTTTCAGACAGGCTGTGGTGAATGCAACGTTCTGTGGGAGATCCGACTAGAAAAAGACATTCTTTCAGACAGGCTGTGGTGAATGCAACGTTCTGTGGGAGATCCGGCTAGAAAAAGAGATTCTTTCAGACAGGCTGTGGTGAATGCAACGTTCTGTGGGAGATCCGACTAGAAAAAGACATTCTTTCAGACAGGCTGTGGTGAATGCAACGTTCTGTGGGAGATCCGACTAGAAAAAGAGATTCTTTCAGACAGGCTGTGGTGAATGCAACGTTCTGTGGGAGATCCGACTAGAAAAAGACATTCTTTCAGACAGGCTGTGGTGAATGCAACGTTCTGTGGGAGATCCGACTAGAAAAAGACATTCTTTCAGACAGGCTGTGGTGAATGCAACGTTCTGTGGGAGATCCGACTAGAAAAAGACATTCTTTCAGACAGGCTGTGGTGAATGCAACGTTCTGTGGGAGATCCGACTAGAAAAAGAGATTCTTTCAGACAGGCTGTGGTGAATGCAACGTTCTGTGGGAGATCCGACTAGAAAAAGACATTCTTTCAGACAGGCTGTGGTGAATGCAACGTTCTGTGGGAGATCCGACTAGAAAAAGAGATTCTTTCAGACAGGCTGTGGTGAATGCAACGTTCTGTGGGAGATCCGACTAGAAAAAGAGATTCTTTCAGACAGGCTGTGGTGAATGCAACGTTCTGTGGGAGATCCGACTAGAAAAAGACATTCTTTCAGACAGGCTGTGGTGAATGCAACGTTCTGTGGGAGATCCGGCTAGAAACAGAGATTCTTTCAGACAGGCTGTGGTGAATGCAACGTTCTGTGGGAGATCCGACTAGAAAAAGACATTCTTTCAGACAGGCTGTGGTGAATGCAACGTTCTGTGGGAGATCCGACTAGAAAAAGACATTCTTTCAGACAGGCTGTGGTGAATGCAACGTTCTGTGGGAGATCCGACTAGAAAAAGAGATTCTTTCAGACAGGCTGTGGTGAATGCAACGTTCTGTGGGAGATCCGACTAGAAAAAGACATTCTTTCAGACAGGCTGTGGTGAATGCAACGTTCTGTGGGAGATCCGGCTAGAAACAGAGATTCTTTCAGACAGGCTGTGGTGAATGCAACGTTCTGTGGGAGATCCGACTAGAAAAAGACATTCTTTCAGACAGGCTGTGGTGAATGCAACGTTCTGTGGGAGATCCGACTAGAAAAAGACATTCTTTCAGACAGGCTGTGGTGAATGCAACGTTCTGTGGGAGATCCGACTAGAAAAAGAGATTCTTTCAGACAGGCTGTGGTGAATGCAACGTTCTGTGGGAGATCCGACTAGAAAAAGACATTCTTTCAGACAGGCTGTGGTGAATGCAACGTTCTGTGGGAGATCCGACTAGAAAAAGAGATTCTTTCAGACAGGCTGTGGTGAATGCAACGTTCTGTGGGAGATCCGGCTAGAAACAGAGATTCTTTCAGACAGGCTGTGGTGAATGCAACGTTCTGTGGGAGATCCGACTAGAAAAAGACATTCTTTCAGACAGGCTGTGGTGAATGCAACGTTCTGTGGGAGATCCGGCTAGAAAAAGAGATTCTTTCAGACAGGCTGTGGTGAATGCAACGTTCTGTGGGAGATCCGACTAGAAAAAGACATTCTTTCAGACAGGCTGTGGTGAATGCAACGTTCTGTGGGAGATCCGACTAGAAAAAGAGATTCTTTCAGACAGGCTGTGGTGAATGCAACGTTCTGTGGGAGATCCGACTAGAAAAAGACATTCTTTCAGACAGGCTGTGGTGAATGCAACGTTCTGTGGGAGATCCGACTAGAAAAGAGATTCTTTCAGACAGGCTGTGGTGAATGCAACGTTCTGTGGGAGATCCGACTAGAAAAAGACATTCTTTCAGACAGGCTGTGGTGAATGCAACGTTCTGTGGGAGATCCGACTAGAAAAAGAGATTCTTTCAGACAGGCTGTGGTGAATGCAACGTTCTGTGGGAGATCCGACTAGAAAAAGACATTCTTTCAGACAGGCTGTGGTGAATGCAACGTTCTGTGGGAGATCCGACTAGAAAAAGACATTCTTTCAGACAGGCTGTGGTGAATGCAACGTTCTGTGGGAGATCCGACTAGAAAAAGACATTCTTTCAGACAGGCTGTGGTGAATGCAACGTTCTGTGGGAGATCCGACTAGAAAAAGAGATTCTTTCAGACAGGCTGTGGTGAATGCAACGTTCTGTGGGAGATCCGACTAGAAAAAGACATTCTTTCAGACAGGCTGTGGTGAATGCAACGTTCTGTGGGAGATCCGACTAGAAAAAGATTCTTTCAGACAGGCTGTGGTGAATGCAACGTTCTGTGGGAGATCCGACTAGAAAAAGAGATTCTTTCAGACAGGCTGTGGTGAATGCAACGTTCTGTGGGAGATCCGACTAGAAAAAGACATTCTTTCAGACAGGCTGTGGTGAATGCAACGTTCTGTGGGAGATCCGACTAGAAAAAGAGATTCTTTCAGACAGGCTGTGGTGAATGCAACGTTCTGTGGGAGATCCGACTAGAAAAAGAGATTCTTTCAGACAGGCTGTGGTGAATGCAACGTTCTGTGGGAGATCCGACTAGAAAAAGAGATTCTTTCAGACAGGCTGTGGTGAATGCAACGTTCTGTGGGAGATCCGACTAGAAAAAGAGATTCTTTCAGACAGGCTGTGGTGAATGCAACGTTCTGTGGGAGATCCGACTAGAAAAAGAGATTCTTTCAGACAGGCTGTGGTGAATGCAACGTTCTGTGGGAGATCCGACTAGAAAAAGAGATTCTTTCAGACAGGCTGTGGTGAATGCAACGTTCTGTGGGAGATCCGACTAGAAAAAGAGATTCTTTCAGACAGGCTGTGGTGAATGCAACGTTCTGTGGGAGATCCGACTAGAAAAAGACATTCTTTCAGACAGGCTGTGGTGAATGCAACGTTCTGTGGGAGATCCGACTAGAAAAAGACATTCTTTCAGACAGGCTGTGGTGAATGCAACGTTCTGTGGGAGATCCGACTAGAAAAAGAGATTCTTTCAGACAGGCTGTGGTGAATGCAACGTTCTGTGGGAGATCCGACTAGAAAAAGACATTCTTTCAGACAGGCTGTGGTGAATGCAACGTTCTGTGGGAGATCCGACTAGAAAAAGACATTCTTTCAGACAGGCTGTGGTGAATGCAACGTTCTGTGGGAGATCCGACTAGAAAAAGACATTCTTTCAGACAGGCTGTGGTGAATGCAACGTTCTGTGGGAGATCCGGCTAGAAAAAGAGATTCTTTCAGACAGGCTGTGGTGAATGCAACGTTCTGTGGGAGATCCGACTAGAAAAAGACATTCTTTCAGACAGGCTGTGGTGAATGCAACGTTCTGTGGGAGATCCGACTAGAAAAAGAGATTCTTTCAGACAGGCTGTGGTGAATGCAACGTTCTGTGGGAGATCCGACTAGAAAAAGAGATTCTTTCAGACAGGCTGTGGTGAATGCAACGTTCTGTGGGAGATCCGACTAGAAAAAGACATTCTTTCAGACAGGCTGTGGTGAATGCAACGTTCTGTGGGAGATCTGGCTAGAAAAGAGATTCTTTCAGACAGGCTGTGGTGAATGCAACGTTCTGTGGGAGATCCGACTAGAAAAAGACATTCTTTCAGACAGGCTGTGGTGAATGCAACGTTCTGTGGGAGATCCGACTAGAAAAGACATTCTTTCAGACAGGCTGTGGTGAATGCAACGTTCTGTGGGAGATCTGGCTAGAAACAGAGATTCTTTCAGACAGGCTGTGGTGAATGCAACGTTCTGTGGGAGATCCGACTAGAAAAAGACATTCTTTCAGACAGGCTGTGGTGAATGCAACGTTCTGTGGGAGATCCGACTAGAAAAAGACATTCTTTCAGACAGGCTGTGGTGAATGCAACGTTCTGTGGGAGATCTGGCTAGAAAAGAGATTCTTTCAGACAGGCTGTGGTGAATGCAACGTTCTGTGGGAGATCCGACTAGAAAAAGACATTCTTTCAGACAGGCTGTGGTGAATGCAACGTTCTGTGGGAGATCCGACTAGAAAAAGACATTCTTTCAGACAGGCTGTGGTGAATGCAACGTTCTGTGGGAGATCTGGCTAGAAACAGAGATTCTTTCAGACAGGCTGTAGTGAATGCAACGTTCTGTGGGAGATCCGACTAGAAAAAGACATTCTTTCAGACAGGCTGTGGTGAATGCAACGTTCTGTGGGAGATCTGGCTAGAAAAGAGATTCTTTCAGACAGGCTGTGGTGAATGCAACGTTCTGTGGGAGATCCGACTAGAAAAAGACATTCTTTCAGACAGGCTGTGGTGAATGCAACGTTCTGTGGGAGATCCGACTAGAAAAAGACATTCTTTCAGACAGGCTGTGGTGAATGCAACGTTCTGTGGGAGATCTGGCTAGAAAAAGATTCTTTCAGACAGGCTGTAGTGAATGCAACGTTCTGTGGGAGATCCGACTAGAAAAGAGATTCTTTCAGACAGGCTGTGGTGAATGCAACGTTCTGTGGGAGATCCGACTAGAAAAAGAGATTCTTTCAGACAGGCTGTGGTGAATGCAACGTTCTGTGGGAGATCCGACTAGAAAAAGAGATTCTTTCAGACAGGCTGTGGTGAATGCAACGTTCTGTGGGAGATCCGACTAGAAAAAGACATTCTTTCAGACAGGCTGTGGTGAATGCAACGTTCTGTGGGAGATCCGACTAGAAAAAGACATTCTTTCAGACAGGCTGTGGTGAATGCAACGTTCTGTGGGAGATCCGACTAGAAAAAGACATTCTTTCAGACAGGCTGTGGTGAATGCAACGTTCTGTGGGAGATCCGACTAGAAAAAGAGATTCTTTCAGACAGGCTGTGGTGAATGCAACGTTCTGTGGGAGATCCGACTAGAAAAAGACATTCTTTCAGACAGGCTGTGGTGAATGCAACGTTCTGTGGGAGATCCGACTAGAAAAAGACATTCTTTCAGACAGGCTGTGGTGAATGCAACGTTCTGTGGGAGATCCGACTAGAAAAAGAGATTCTTTCAGACAGGCTGTGGTGAATGCAACGTTCTGTGGGAGATCCGACTAGAAAAAGACATTCTTTCAGACAGGCTGTGGTGAATGCAACGTTCTGTGGGAGATCCGACTAGAAAAAGACATTCTTTCAGACAGGCTGTGGTGAATGCAACGTTCTGTGGGAGATCCGACTAGAAAAAGAGATTCTTTCAGACAGGCTGTGGTGAATGCAACGTTCTGTGGGAGATCCGACTAGAAAAAGACATTCTTTCAGACAGGCTGTGGTGAATGCAACGTTCTGTGGGAGATCCGACTAGAAAAAGAGATTCTTTCAGACAGGCTGTGGTGAATGCAACGTTCTGTGGGAGATCCGACTAGAAAAAGACATTCTTTCAGACAGGCTGTGGTGAATGCAACGTTCTGTGGGAGATCCGCTAGAAAAAGAGATTCTTTCAGACAGGCTGTGGTGAATGCAACGTTCTGTGGGAGATCCGACTAGAAAAAGACATTCTTTCAGACAGGCTGTGGTGAATGCAACGTTCTGTGGGAGATCCGACTAGAAAAAGACATTCTTTCAGACAGGCTGTGGTGAATGCAACGTTCTGTGGGAGATCTGGCTAGAAAAAGAGATTCTTTCAGACAGGCTGTGGTGAATGCAACGTTCTGTGGGAGATCCGACTAGAAAAAGACATTCTTTCAGACAGGCTGTGGTGAATGCAACGTTCTGTGGGAGATCCGACTAGAAAAAGACATTCTTTCAGACAGGCTGTGGTGAATGCAACGTTCTGTGGGAGATCCGGCTAGAAAAAGAGATTCTTTCAGACAGGCTGTGGTGAATGCAACGTTCTGTGGGAGATCCGACTAGAAAAAGACATTCTTTCAGACAGGCTGTGGTGAATGCAACGTTCTGTGGGAGATCCGACTAGAAAAGAGATTCTTTCAGACAGGCTGTGGTGAATGCAACGTTCTGTGGGAGATCCGACTAGAAAAAGAGATTCTTTCAGACAGGCTGTGGTGAATGCAACGTTCTGTGGGAGATCCGACTAGAAAAAGAGATTCTTTCAGACAGGCTGTGGTGAATGCAACGTTCTGTGGGAGATCCGACTAGAAAAGAGATTCTTTCAGACAGGCTGTGGTGAATGCAACGTTCTGTGGGAGATCCGACTAGAAAAGAGATTCTTTCAGACAGGCTGTGGTGAATGCAACGTTCTGTGGGAGATCCGACTAGAAAAAGAGATTCTTTCAGACAGGCTGTGGTGAATGCAACGTTCTGTGGGAGATCCGACTAGAAAAAGAGATTCTTTCAGACAGGCTGTGGTGAATGCAACGTTCTGTGGGAGATCCGACTAGAAAAAGAGATTCTTTCAGACAGGCTGTGGTGAATGCAACGTTCTGTGGGAGATCCGACTAGAAAAAGAGATTCTTTCAGACAGGCTGTGGTGAATGCAACGTTCTGTGGGAGATCCGACTAGAAAAAGACATTCTTTCAGACAGGCTGTGGTGAATGCAACGTTCTGTGGGAGATCCGACTAGAAAAAGACATTCTTTCAGACAGGCTGTGGTGAATGCAACGTTCTGTGGGAGATCCGACTAGAAAAGAGATTCTTTCAGACAGGCTGTGGTGAATGCAACGTTCTGTGGGAGATCCGACTAGAAAAAGACATTCTTTCAGACAGGCTGTGGTGAATGCAACGTTCTGTGGGAGATCCGACTAGAAAAAGACATTCTTTCAGACAGGCTGTGGTGAATGCAACGTTCTGTGGGAGATCCGACTAGAAAAAGACATTCTTTCAGACAGGCTGTGGTGAATGCAACGTTCTGTGGGAGATCCGACTAGAAAAGAGATTCTTTCAGACAGGCTGTGGTGAATGCAACGTTCTGTGGGAGATCCGACTAGAAAAAGACATTCTTTCAGACAGGCTGTGGTGAATGCAACGTTCTGTGGGAGATCCGACTAGAAAAAGAGATTCTTTCAGACAGGCTGTGGTGAATGCAACGTTCTGTGGGAGATCCGACTAGAAAAAGAGATTCTTTCAGACAGGCTGTGGTGAATGCAACGTTCTGTGGGAGATCCGACTAGAAAAAGACATTCTTTCAGACAGGCTGTGGTGAATGCAACGTTCTGTGGGAGATCTGGCTAGAAACAGAGATTCTTTCAGACAGGCTGTGGTGAATGCAACGTTCTGTGGGAGATCCGACTAGAAAAAGACATTCTTTCAGACAGGCTGTGGTGAATGCAACGTTCTGTGGGAGATCCGACTAGAAAAAGACATTCTTTCAGACAGGCTGTGGTGAATGCAACGTTCTGTGGGAGATCTGGCTAGAAAAAGATTCTTTCAGACAGGCTGTGGTGAATGCAACGTTCTGTGGGAGATCCGACTAGAAAAAGACATTCTTTCAGACAGGCTGTGGTGAATGCAACGTTCTGTGGGAGATCCGACTAGAAAAAGACATTCTTTCAGACAGGCTGTGGTGAATGCAACGTTCTGTGGGAGATCCGGCTAGAAAAGAGATTCTTTCAGACAGGCTGTGGTGAATGCAACGTTCTGTGGGAGATCCGACTAGAAAAAGACATTCTTTCAGACAGGCTGTGGTGAATGCAACGTTCTGTGGGAGATCCGACTAGAAAAAGAGATTCTTTCAGACAGGCTGTGGTGAATGCAACGTTCTGTGGGAGATCCGACTAGAAAAAGACATTCTTTCAGACAGGCTGTGGTGAATGCAACGTTCTGTGGGAGATCCGACTAGAAAAAGACATTCTTTCAGACAGGCTGTGGTGAATGCAACGTTCTGTGGGAGATCCGACTAGAAAAAGACATTCTTTCAGACAGGCTGTGGTGAATGCAACGTTCTGTGGGAGATCCGACTAGAAAAAGAGATTCTTTCAGACAGGCTGTGGTGAATGCAACGTTCTGTGGGAGATCCGACTAGAAAAAGACATTCTTTCAGACAGGCTGTGGTGAATGCAACGTTCTGTGGGAGATCCGACTAGAAAAAGAGATTCTTTCAGACAGGCTGTGGTGAATGCAACGTTCTGTGGGAGATCCGACTAGAAAAAGAGATTCTTTCAGACAGGCTGTGGTGAATGCAACGTTCTGTGGGAGATCCGACTAGAAAAAGACATTCTTTCAGACAGGCTGTGGTGAATGCAACGTTCTGTGGGAGATCTGGCTAGAAAAGAGATTCTTTCAGACAGGCTGTGGTGAATGCAACGTTCTGTGGGAGATCCGACTAGAAAAAGACATTCTTTCAGACAGGCTGTGGTGAATGCAACGTTCTGTGGGAGATCTGGCTAGAAAAGAGATTCTTTCAGACAGGCTGTGGTGAATGCAACGTTCTGTGGGAGATCCGACTAGAAGAAGACATTCTTTCAGACAGGCTGTGATGAATGCAACGTTCTGTGGGAGATCCGACTAGAAAAAGACATTCTTTCAGACAGGCTGTGGTGAATGCAACGTTCTGTGGGAGATCTGGCTAGAAGCAGAGATTCTTTCAGACAGGCTGTGGTGAATGCAACGTTCTGTGGGAGATCCGACTAGAAAAAGACATTCTTTCAGACAGGCTGTGGTGAATGCAACGTTCTGTGGGAGATCTGGCTAGAAGAAGAGATTCTTTCAGACAGGCTGTGGTGAATGCAACGTTCTGTGGGAGATCCGACTAGAAAAAGACATTCTTTCAGACAGGCTGTGGTGAATGCAACGTTCTGTGGGAGATCCGACTAGAAAAAGACATTCTTTCAGACAGGCTGTGGTGAATGCAACGTTCTGTGGGAGATCTGGCTAGAAAAAGAGATTCTTTCAGACAGGCTGTGGTGAATGCAACGTTCTGTGGGAGATCCGACTAGAAAAAGAGATTCTTTCAGACAGGCTGTGGTGAATGCAACGTTCTGTGGGAGATCCGACTAGAAAAAGAGATTCTTTCAGACAGGCTGTGGTGAATGCAACGTTCTGTGGGAGATCTGGCTAGAAACAGAGATTCTTTCAGACAGGCTGTGGTGAATGCAACGTTCTGTGGGAGATCCGACTAGAAAAAGACATTCTTTCAGACAGGCTGTGGTGAATGCAACGTTCTGTGGGAGATCCGACTAGAAAAAGACATTCTTTCAGACAGGCTGTGGTGAATGCAACGTTCTGTGGGAGATCCGGCTAGAAAAGAGATTCTTTCAGACAGGCTGTAGTGAATGCAACGTTCTGTGGGAGATCCGACTAGAAAAAGACATTCTTTCAGACAGGCTGTGGTGAATGCAACGTTCTGTGGGAGATCCGGCTAGAAAAAGAGATTCTTTCAGACAGGCTGTGGTGAATGCAACGTTCTGTGGGAGATCCGACTAGAAGAAGACATTCTTTCAGACAGGCTGTGGTGAATGCAACGTTCTGTGGGAGATCCGACTAGAAAAAGACATTCTTTCAGACAGGCTGTGGTGAATGCAACGTTCTGTGGGAGATCTGGCTAGAAGCAGAGATTCTTTCAGACAGGCTGTGGTGAATGCAACGTTCTGTGGGAGATCCGACTAGAAAAAGACATTCTTTCAGACAGGCTGTGGTGAATGCAACGTTCTGTGGGAGATCCGACTAGAAAAAGAGATTCTTTCAGACAGGCTGTGGTGAATGCAACGTTCTGTGGGAGATCCGACTAGAAAAAGAGATTCTTTCAGACAGGCTGTGGTGAATGCAACGTTCTGTGGGAGATCTGGCTAGAAAAGAGATTCTTTCAGACAGGCTGTGGTGAATGCAACGTTCTGTGGGAGATCCGACTAGAAAAAGAGATTCTTTCAGACAGGCTGTGGTGAATGCAACGTTCTGTGGGAGATCTGGCTAGAAAAAGAGATTCTTTCAGACAGGCTGTGGTGAATGCAACGTTCTGTGGGAGATCCGACTAGAAAAAGACATTCTTTCAGACAGGCTGTGGTGAATGCAACGTTCTGTGGGAGATCCGACTAGAAAAAGACATTCTTTCAGACAGGCTGTGGTGAATGCAACGTTCTGTGGGAGATCCGACTAGAAAAAGAGATTCTTTCAGACAGGCTGTAGTGAATGCAACGTTCTGTGGGAGATCCGACTAGAAAAAGACATTCTTTCAGACAGGCTGTGGTGAATGCAACGTTCTGTGGGAGATCCGACTAGAAAAAGAGATTCTTTCAGACAGGCTGTGGTGAATGCAACGTTCTGTGGGAGATCTGACTAGAAAAAGAGATTCTTTCAGACAGGCTGTGGTGAATGCAACGTTCTGTGGGAGATCCGACTAGAAAAAGAGATTCTTTCAGACAGGCTGTGGTGAATGCAACGTTCTGTGGGAGATCCGACTAGAAAAGAGATTCTTTCAGACAGGCTGTGGTGAATGCAACGTTCTGTGGGAGATCCGACTAGAAAAAGAGATTCTTTCAGACAGGCTGTGGTGAATGCAACGTTCTGTGGGAGATCCGGCTAGAAACAGAGATTCTTTCAGACAGGCTGTGGTGAATGCAACGTTCTGTGGGAGATCTGGCTAGAAAAAGAGATTCTTTCAGACAGGCTGTGGTGAATGCAACGTTCTGTGGGAGATCCGACTAGAAAAAGAGATTCTTTCAGACAGGCTGTGGTGAATGCAACGTTCTGTGGGAGATCCGACTAGAAAAAGACATTCTTTCAGACAGGCTGTGGTGAATGCAACGTTCTGTGGGAGATCCGACTAGAAAAAGACATTCTTTCAGACAGGCTGTGGTGAATGCAACGTTCTGTGGGAGATCCGACTAGAAAAAGAGATTCTTTCAGACAGGCTGTGGTGAATGCAACGTTCTGTGGGAGATCCGACTAGAAAAAGACATTCTTTCAGACAGGCTGTAGTGAATGCAACGTTCTGTGGGAGATCCGACTAGAAAAAGACATTCTTTCAGACAGGCTGTGGTGAATGCAACGTTCTGTGGGAGATCCGACTAGAAAAAGACATTCTTTCAGACAGGCTGTGGTGAATGCAACGTTCTGTGGGAGATCTGGCTAGAAAAAGAGATTCTTTCAGACAGGCTGTGGTGAATGCAACGTTCTGTGGGAGATCCGACTAGAAGAAGACATTCTTTCAGACAGGCTGTGGTGAATGCAACGTTCTGTGGGAGATCCGACTAGAAAAAGAGATTCTTTCAGACAGGCTGTGGTGAATGCAACGTTCTGTGGGAGATCTGGCTAGAAGCAGAGATTCTTTCAGACAGGCTGTAGTGAATGCAACGTTCTGTGGGAGATCCGACTAGAAAAAGACATTCTTTCAGACAGGCTGTGGTGAATGCAACGTTCTGTGGGAGATCCGACTAGAAAAGAGATTCTTTCAGACAGGCTGTGGTGAATGCAACGTTCTGTGGGAGATCCAACTAGAAAAAGAGATTCTTTCAGACAGGCTGTGGTGAATGCAACGTTCTGTGGGAGATCCGACTAGAAAAAGACATTCTTTCAGACAGGCTGTGGTGAATGCAACGTTCTGTGGGAGATCCGACTAGAAAAAGACATTCTTTCAGACAGGCTGTGGTGAATGCAACGTTCTGTGGGAGATCCGGCTAGAAAAAGAGATTCTTTCAGACAGGCTGTGGTGAATGCAACGTTCTGTGGGAGATCCGACTAGAAAAAGACATTCTTTCAGACAGGCTGTGGTGAATGCAACGTTCTGTGGGAGATCAGGCTAGAAACAGAGATTCTTTCAGACAGGCTGTGGTGAATGCAACGTTCTGTGGGAGATCCGACTAGAAAAAGACATTCTTTCAGACAGGCTGTGGTGAATGCAACGTTCTGTGGGAGATCCGACTAGAAAAAGACATTCTTTCAGACAGGCTGTGGTGAATGCAACGTTCTGTGGGAGATCTGGCTAGAAGCAGAGATTCTTTCAGACAGGCTGTAGTGAATGCAACGTTCTGTGGGAGATCCGACTAGAAAAAGACATTCTTTCAGACAGGCTGTGGTGAATGCAACGTTCTGTGGGAGATCCGACTAGAAAAAGAGATTCTTTCAGACAGGCTGTGGTGAATGCAACGTTCTGTGGGAGATCCGACTAGAAAAAGAGATTCTTTCAGACAGGCTGTGGTGAATGCAACGTTCTGTGGGAGATCTGGCTAGAAACAGAGATTCTTTCAGACAGGCTGTGGTGAATGCAACGTTCTGTGGGAGATCTGGCTAGAAAAAGAGATTCTTTCAGACAGGCTGTGGTGAATGCAACGTTCTGTGGGAGATCTGGCTAGAAAAAGAGATTCTTTCAGACAGGCTGTGGTGAATGCAACGTTCTGTGGGAGATCCGACTAGAAAAAGACATTCTTTCAGACAGGCTGTGGTGAATGCAACGTTCTGTGGGAGATCCGACTAGAAAAAGACATTCTTTCAGACAGGCTGTGGTGAATGCAACGTTCTGTGGGAGATCCGGCTAGAAACAGAGATTCTTTCAGACAGGCTGTAGTGAATGCAACGTTCTGTGGGAGATCCGACTAGAAAAAGACATTCTTTCAGACAGGCTGTGGTGAATGCAACGTTCTGTGGGAGATCCGACTAGAAAAAGAGATTCTTTCAGACAGGCTGTGGTGAATGCAACGTTCTGTGGGAGATCCGACTAGAAAAAGACATTCTTTCAGACAGGCTGTGGTGAATGCAACGTTCTGTGGGAGATCCGACTAGAAAAAGACATTCTTTCAGACAGGCTGTGGTGAATGCAACGTTCTGTGGGAGATCCGACTAGAAAAGACATTCTTTCAGACAGGCTGTGGTGAATGCAACGTTCTGTGGGAGATCCGCTAGAAAAAGAGATTCTTTCAGACAGGCTGTGGTGAATGCAACGTTCTGTGGGAGATCCGACTAGAAAAAGACATTCTTTCAGACAGGCTGTGGTGAATGCAACGTTCTGTGGGAGATCCGACTAGAAAAGAGATTCTTTCAGACAGGCTGTGGTGAATGCAACGTTCTGTGGGAGATCCGACTAGAAAAAGACATTCTTTCAGACAGGCTGTGGTGAATGCAACGTTCTGTGGGAGATCCGACTAGAAAAAGACATTCTTTCAGACAGGCTGTGGTGAATGCAACGTTCTGTGGGAGATCCGACTAGAAAAAGAGATTCTTTCAGACAGGCTGTGGTGAATGCAACGTTCTGTGGGAGATCCGACTAGAAAAAGACATTCTTTCAGACAGGCTGTGGTGAATGCAACGTTCTGTGGGAGATCCGACTAGAAAAAGAGATTCTTTCAGACAGGCTGTAGTGAATGCAACGTTCTGTGGGAGATCCGACTAGAAAAAGAGATTCTTTCAGACAGGCTGTGGTGAATGCAACGTTCTGTGGGAGATCCGACTAGAAAAGACATTCTTTCAGACAGGCTGTGGTGAATGCAACGTTCTGTGGGAGATCCGGCTAGAAGAAGATTCTTTCAGACAGGCTGTGGTGAATGCAACGTTCTGTGGGAGATCCGACTAGAAAAAGACATTCTTTCAGACAGGCTGTGGTGAATGCAACGTTCTGTGGGAGATCTGGCTAGAAGCAGAGATTCTTTCAGACAGGCTGTGGTGAATGCAACGTTCTGTGGGAGATCCGACTAGAAAAAGAGATTCTTTCAGACAGGCTGTGGTGAATGCAACGTTCTGTGGGAGATCCGACTAGAAAAAGACATTCTTTCAGACAGGCTGTGGTGAATGCAACGTTCTGTGGGAGATCCGACTAGAAAAAGACATTCTTTCAGACAGGCTGTGGTGAATGCAACGTTCTGTGGGAGATCTGGCTAGAAAAGAGATTCTTTCAGACAGGCTGTGGTGAATGCAACGTTCTGTGGGAGATCCGACTAGAAAAAGACATTCTTTCAGACAGGCTGTGGTGAATGCAACGTTCTGTGGGAGATCCGACTAGAAAAAGAGATTCTTTCAGACAGGCTGTGGTGAATGCAACGTTCTGTGGGAGATCCGACTAGAAAAAGAGATTCTTTCAGACAGGCTGTGGTGAATGCAACGTTCTGTGGGAGATCCGACTAGAAAAAGACATTCTTTCAGACAGGCTGTGGTGAATGCAACGTTCTGTGGGAGATCCGGCTAGAAACAGAGATTCTTTCAGACAGGCTGTGGTGAATGCAACGTTCTGTGGGAGATCCGACTAGAAAAAGACATTCTTTCAGACAGGCTGTGGTGAATGCAACGTTCTGTGGGAGATCCGACTAGAAAAAGACATTCTTTCAGACAGGCTGTGGTGAATGCAACGTTCTGTGGGAGATCTACTAGAAAAAGAGATTCTTTCAGACAGGCTGTGGTGAATGCAACGTTCTGTGGGAGATCCGACTAGAAAAAGACATTCTTTCAGACAGGCTGTGGTGAATGCAACGTTCTGTGGGAGATCCGACTAGAAAAAGACATTCTTTCAGACAGGCTGTGGTGAATGCAACGTTCTGTGGGAGATCCGGCTAGAAACAGAGATTCTTTCAGACAGGCTGTGGTGAATGCAACGTTCTGTGGGAGATCCGACTAGAAAAAGACATTCTTTCAGACAGGCTGTGGTGAATGCAACGTTCTGTGGGAGATCCGACTAGAAAAAGAGATTCTTTCAGACAGGCTGTGGTGAATGCAACGTTCTGTGGGAGATCCGACTAGAAAAAGAGATTCTTTCAGACAGGCTGTGGTGAATGCAACGTTCTGTGGGAGATCCGACTAGAAAAAGACATTCTTTCAGACAGGCTGTGGTGAATGCAACGTTCTGTGGGAGATCCGGCTAGAAACAGAGATTCTTTCAGACAGGCTGTGGTGAATGCAACGTTCTGTGGGAGATCCGACTAGAAAAAGACATTCTTTCAGACAGGCTGTGGTGAATGCAACGTTCTGTGGGAGATCCGACTAGAAAAAGACATTCTTTCAGACAGGCTGTGGTGAATGCAACGTTCTGTGGGAGATCCGACTAGAAAAAGAGATTCTTTCAGACAGGCTGTGGTGAATGCAACGTTCTGTGGGAGATCCGACTAGAAAAAGACATTCTTTCAGACAGGCTGTGGTGAATGCAACGTTCTGTGGGAGATCCGGCTAGAAAAGAGATTCTTTCAGACAGGCTGTGGTGAATGCAACGTTCTGTGGGAGATCCGACTAGAAAAAGACATTCTTTCAGACAGGCTGTGGTGAATGCAACGTTCTGTGGGAGATCCGACTAGAAAAAGACATTCTTTCAGACAGGCTGTGGTGAATGCAACGTTCTGTGGGAGATCCGACTAGAAAAAGAGATTCTTTCAGACAGGCTGTGGTGAATGCAACGTTCTGTGGGAGATCCGACTAGAAAAAGACATTCTTTCAGACAGGCTGTGGTGAATGCAACGTTCTGTGGGAGATCCGACTAGAAAAAGACATTCTTTCAGACAGGCTGTGGTGAATGCAACGTTCTGTGGGAGATCCGGCTAGAAAAAGAGATTCTTTCAGACAGGCTGTGGTGAATGCAACGTTCTGTGGGAGATCCGACTAGAAAAAGACATTCTTTCAGACAGGCTGTGGTGAATGCAACGTTCTGTGGGAGATCCGACTAGAAAAAGACATTCTTTCAGACAGGCTGTGGTGAATGCAACGTTCTGTGGGAGATCTGGCTAGAAAAAGAGATTCTTTCAGACAGGCTGTAGTGAATGCAACGTTCTGTGGGAGATCCGACTAGAAAAAGACATTCTTTCAGACAGGCTGTGGTGAATGCAACGTTCTGTGGGAGATCCGACTAGAAAAAGAGATTCTTTCAGACAGGCTGTGGTGAATGCAACGTTCTGTGGGAGATCCGACTAGAAAAAGACATTCTTTCAGACAGGCTGTGGTGAATGCAACGTTCTGTGGGAGATCCGACTAGAAAAAGACATTCTTTCAGACAGGCTGTGGTGAATGCAACGTTCTGTGGGAGATCTGGCTAGAAAAGAGATTCTTTCAGACAGGCTGTGGTGAATGCAACGTTCTGTGGGAGATCCGACTAGAAAAAGAGATTCTTTCAGACAGGCTGTGGTGAATGCAACGTTCTGTGGGAGATCCGACTAGAAAAAGAGATTCTTTCAGACAGGCTGTGGTGAATGCAACGTTCTGTGGGAGATCTGGCTAGAAAAGAGATTCTTTCAGACAGGCTGTGGTGAATGCAACGTTCTGTGGGAGATCCGACTAGAAAAAGACATTCTTTCAGACAGGCTGTGGTGAATGCAACGTTCTGTGGGAGATCCGACTAGAAAAAGACATTCTTTCAGACAGGCTGTGGTGAATGCAACGTTCTGTGGGAGATCAGGCTAGAAACAGAGATTCTTTCAGACAGGCTGTGGTGAATGCAACGTTCTGTGGGAGATCCGACTAGAAAAAGACATTCTTTCAGACAGGCTGTGGTGAATGCAACGTTCTGTGGGAGATCCGACTAGAAAAAGAGATTCTTTCAGACAGGCTGTGGTGAATGCAACGTTCTGTGGGAGATCCGACTAGAAAAAGAGATTCTTTCAGACAGGCTGTGGTGAATGCAACGTTCTGTGGGAGATCCGACTAGAAAAGACATTCTTTCAGACAGGCTGTGGTGAATGCAACGTTCTGTGGGAGATCTGGCTAGAAACAGAGATTCTTTCAGACAGGCTGTAGTGAATGCAACGTTCTGTGGGAGATCCGACTAGAAAAAGACATTCTTTCAGACAGGCTGTGGTGAATGCAACGTTCTGTGGGAGATCCGACTAGAAAAAGACATTCTTTCAGACAGGCTGTGGTGAATGCAACGTTCTGTGGGAGATCTGGCTAGAAAAGAGATTCTTTCAGACAGGCTGTGGTGAATGCAACGTTCTGTGGGAGATCCGACTAGAAAAAGACATTCTTTCAGACAGGCTGTGGTGAATGCAACGTTCTGTGGGAGATCCGACTAGAAAAAGACATTCTTTCAGACAGGCTGTGGTGAATGCAACGTTCTGTGGGAGATCCGGCTAGAAACAGAGATTCTTTCAGACAGGCTGTGGTGAATGCAACGTTCTGTGGGAGATCCGACTAGAAAAAGACATTCTTTCAGACAGGCTGTGGTGAATGCAACGTTCTGTGGGAGATCCGACTAGAAAAAGAGATTCTTTCAGACAGGCTGTGGTGAATGCAACGTTCTGTGGGAGATCCGACTAGAAAAAGAGATTCTTTCAGACAGGCTGTGGTGAATGCAACGTTCTGTGGGAGATCCGACTAGAAAAAGACATTCTTTCAGACAGGCTGTGGTGAATGCAACGTTCTGTGGGAGATCCGACTAGAAAAAGACATTCTTTCAGACAGGCTGTGGTGAATGCAACGTTCTGTGGGAGATCCGACTAGAAAAAGAGATTCTTTCAGACAGGCTGTGGTGAATGCAACGTTCTGTGGGAGATCCGACTAGAAAAAGACATTCTTTCAGACAGGCTGTGGTGAATGCAACGTTCTGTGGGAGATCCGACTAGAAAAAGAGATTCTTTCAGACAGGCTGTGGTGAATGCAACGTTCTGTGGGAGATCCGACTAGAAAAAGAGATTCTTTCAGACAGGCTGTGGTGAATGCAACGTTCTGTGGGAGATCCGACTAGAAAAAGACATTCTTTCAGACAGGCTGTGGTGAATGCAACGTTCTGTGGGAGATCTGGCTAGAAACAGAGATTCTTTCAGACAGGCTGTGGTGAATGCAACGTTCTGTGGGAGATCCGACTAGAAAAAGACATTCTTTCAGACAGGCTGTGGTGAATGCAACGTTCTGTGGGAGATCTGGCTAGAAAAAGAGATTCTTTCAGACAGGCTGTGGTGAATGCAACGTTCTGTGGGAGATCCGACTAGAAAAAGACATTCTTTCAGACAGGCTGTGGTGAATGCAACGTTCTGTGGGAGATCCGACTAGAAAAAGACATTCTTTCAGACAGGCTGTGGTGAATGCAACGTTCTGTGGGAGATCTGGCTAGAAACAGAGATTCTTTCAGACAGGCTGTAGTGAATGCAACGTTCTGTGGGAGATCCGACTAGAAAAAGACATTCTTTCAGACAGGCTGTGGTGAATGCAACGTTCTGTGGGAGATCCGGCTAGAAGAAGAGATTCTTTCAGACAGGCTGTGGTGAATGCAACGTTCTGTGGGAGATCCGACTAGAAAAAGACATTCTTTCAGACAGGCTGTGGTGAATGCAACGTTCTGTGGGAGATCCGACTAGAAAAAGACATTCTTTCAGACAGGCTGTGGTGAATGCAACGTTCTGTGGGAGATCTGGCTAGAAAAAGAGATTCTTTCAGACAGGCTGTGGTGAATGCAACGTTCTGTGGGAGATCCGACTAGAAAAAGAGATTCTTTCAGACAGGCTGTGGTGAATGCAACGTTCTGTGGGAGATCCGACTAGAAAAAGAGATTCTTTCAGACAGGCTGTGGTGAATGCAACGTTCTGTGGGAGATCTGGCTAGAAACAGAGATTCTTTCAGACAGGCTGTGGTGAATGCAACGTTCTGTGGGAGATCCGACTAGAAAAAGACATTCTTTCAGACAGGCTGTGGTGAATGCAACGTTCTGTGGGAGATCCGACTAGAAAAAGACATTCTTTCAGACAGGCTGTGGTGAATGCAACGTTCTGTGGGAGATCCGGCTAGAAACAGAGATTCTTTCAGACAGGCTGTGGTGAATGCAACGTTCTGTGGGAGATCCGACTAGAAAAAGACATTCTTTCAGACAGGCTGTGGTGAATGCAACGTTCTGTGGGAGATCCGGCTAGAAAAAGAGATTCTTTCAGACAGGCTGTGGTGAATGCAACGTTCTGTGGGAGATCCGACTAGAAAAAGAGATTCTTTCAGACAGGCTGTGGTGAATGCAACGTTCTGTGGGAGATCCGACTAGAAAAAGACATTCTTTCAGACAGGCTGTGGTGAATGCAACGTTCTGTGGGAGATCCGACTAGAAAAAGACATTCTTTCAGACAGGCTGTGGTGAATGCAACGTTCTGTGGGAGATCCGACTAGAAAAGAGATTCTTTCAGACAGGCTGTGGTGAATGCAACGTTCTGTGGGAGATCCGACTAGAAAAAGACATTCTTTCAGACAGGCTGTGGTGAATGCAACGTTCTGTGGGAGATCCGACTAGAAAAAGACATTCTTTCAGACAGGCTGTGGTGAATGCAACGTTCTGTGGGAGATCTGGCTAGAAAAAGAGATTCTTTCAGACAGGCTGTGGTGAATGCAACGTTCTGTGGGAGATCCGACTAGAAAAAGAGATTCTTTCAGACAGGCTGTGGTGAATGCAACGTTCTGTGGGAGATCTGGCTAGAAAAGAGATTCTTTCAGACAGGCTGTGGTGAATGCAACGTTCTGTGGGAGATCCGACTAGAAAAAGACATTCTTTCAGACAGGCTGTGGTGAATGCAACGTTCTGTGGGAGATCCGACTAGAAAAAGACATTCTTTCAGACAGGCTGTGGTGAATGCAACGTTCTGTGGGAGATCTGGCTAGAAACAGAGATTCTTTCAGACAGGCTGTGGTGAATGCAACGTTCTGTGGGAGATCCGACTAGAAAAAGACATTCTTTCAGACAGGCTGTGGTGAATGCAACGTTCTGTGGGAGATCCGACTAGAAAAAGACATTCTTTCAGACAGGCTGTGGTGAATGCAACGTTCTGTGGGAGATCCGGCTAGAAAAGAGATTCTTTCAGACAGGCTGTAGTGAATGCAACGTTCTGTGGGAGATCCGACTAGAAAAAGACATTCTTTCAGACAGGCTGTGGTGAATGCAACGTTCTGTGGGAGATCCGACTAGAAAAAGAGATTCTTTCAGACAGGCTGTGGTGAATGCAACGTTCTGTGGGAGATCCGACTAGAAAAAGACATTCTTTCAGACAGGCT
This sequence comes from Megaustenia siamemsis, assembly GCA_032433765.1. Classification (NCBI taxonomy): domain Eukaryota; kingdom Metazoa; phylum Mollusca; class Gastropoda; order Stylommatophora; family Ariophantidae; genus Megaustenia; species Megaustenia siamemsis. The sequence continues at coordinate 28,764,798 of JAVIAB010000046.1, read as the reverse complement.
GTGGTGAATGCAACGTTCTGTGGGAGATCCGACTAGAAAAAGACATTCTTTCAGACAGGCTGTGGTGAATGCAACGTTCTGTGGGAGATCCGACTAGAAAAAGACATTCTTTCAGACAGGCTGTGGTGAATGCAACGTTCTGTGGGAGATCCGACTAGAAACAGAGATTCTTTCAGACAGGCTGTGGTGAATGCAACGTTCTGTGGGAGATCCGACTAGAAAAAGACATTCTTTCAGACAGGCTGTGGTGAATGCAACGTTCTGTGGGAGATCCGACTAGAAAAAGAGATTCTTTCAGACAGGCTGTGGTGAATGCAACGTTCTGTGGGAGATCCGACTAGAAAAAGAGATTCTTTCAGACAGGCTGTGGTGAATGCAACGTTCTGTGGGAGATCCGACTAGAAAAAGACATTCTTTCAGACAGGCTGTGGTGAATGCAACGTTCTGTGGGAGATCTGGCTAGAAAAAGAGATTCTTTCAGACAGGCTGTGGTGAATGCAACGTTCTGTGGGAGATCCGACTAGAAAAAGACATTCTTTCAGACAGGCTGTGGTGAATGCAACGTTCTGTGGGAGATCTGGCTAGAAAAAGAGATTCTTTCAGACAGGCTGTGGTGAATGCAACGTTCTGTGGGAGATCCGACTAGAAGAAGACATTCTTTCAGACAGGCTGTGGTGAATGCAACGTTCTGTGGGAGATCCGACTAGAAAAAGACATTCTTTCAGACAGGCTGTGGTGAATGCAACGTTCTGTGGGAGATCTGGCTAGAAAAAGAGATTCTTTCAGACAGGCTGTAGTGAATGCAACGTTCTGTGGGAGATCCGACTAGAAAAAGACATTCTTTCAGACAGGCTGTGGTGAATGCAACGTTCTGTGGGAGATCTGGCTAGAAAAAGAGATTCTTTCAGACAGGCTGTGGTGAATGCAACGTTCTGTGGGAGATCCGACTAGAAAAAGACATTCTTTCAGACAGGCTGTGGTGAATGCAACGTTCTGTGGGAGATCCGACTAGAAAAAGACATTCTTTCAGACAGGCTGTGGTGAATGCAACGTTCTGTGGGAGATCTGGCTAGAAAAAGAGATTCTTTCAGACAGGCTGTAGTGAATGCAACGTTCTGTGGGAGATCCGACTAGAAAAAGAGATTCTTTCAGACAGGCTGTGGTGAATGCAACGTTCTGTGGGAGATCCGACTAGAAAAAGAGATTCTTTCAGACAGGCTGTGGTGAATGCAACGTTCTGTGGGAGATCTGGCTAGAAAAGAGATTCTTTCAGACAGGCTGTGGTGAATGCAACGTTCTGTGGGAGATCCGACTAGAAAAAGACATTCTTTCAGACAGGCTGTGGTGAATGCAACGTTCTGTGGGAGATCCGACTAGAAAAAGACATTCTTTCAGACAGGCTGTGGTGAATGCAACGTTCTGTGGGAGATCCGGCTAGAAACAGAGATTCTTTCAGACAGGCTGTAGTGAATGCAACGTTCTGTGGGAGATCCGACTAGAAAAAGACATTCTTTCAGACAGGCTGTGGTGAATGCAACGTTCTGTGGGAGATCCGGCTAGAAAAGAGATTCTTTCAGACAGGCTGTGGTGAATGCAACGTTCTGTGGGAGATCCGACTAGAAGAAGACATTCTTTCAGACAGGCTGTGGTGAATGCAACGTTCTGTGGGAGATCCGACTAGAAAAAGACATTCTTTCAGACAGGCTGTGGTGAATGCAACGTTCTGTGGGAGATCTGGCTAGAAGCAGAGATTCTTTCAGACAGGCTGTAGTGAATGCAACGTTCTGTGGGAGATCCGACTAGAAAAAGACATTCTTTCAGACAGGCTGTGGTGAATGCAACGTTCTGTGGGAGATCCGACTAGAAAAAGAGATTCTTTCAGACAGGCTGTGGTGAATGCAACGTTCTGTGGGAGATCCGACTAGAAAAAGAGATTCTTTCAGACAGGCTGTGGTGAATGCAACGTTCTGTGGGAGATCTGGCTAGAAACAGAGATTCTTTCAGACAGGCTGTGGTGAATGCAACGTTCTGTGGGAGATCTGGCTAGAAACAGAGATTCTTTCAGACAGGCTGTGGTGAATGCAACGTTCTGTGGGAGATCTGGCTAGAAACAGAGATTCTTTCAGACAGGCTGTGGTGAATGCAACGTTCTGTGGGAGATCCGACTAGAAAAAGACATTCTTTCAGACAGGCTGTGGTGAATGCAACGTTCTGTGGGAGATCCGACTAGAAAAAGACATTCTTTCAGACAGGCTGTGGTGAATGCAACGTTCTGTGGGAGATCAGGCTAGAAACAGAGATTCTTTCAGACAGGCTGTAGTGAATGCAACGTTCTGTGGGAGATCCGACTAGAAAAAAACATTCTTTCAGACAGGCTGTGGTGAATGCAACGTTCTGTGGGAGATCCGACTAGAAAAAGAGATTCTTTCAGACAGGCTGTGGTGAATGCAACGTTCTGTGGGAGATCTGGCTAGAAAAAGAGATTCTTTCAGACAGGCTGTGGTGAATGCAACGTTCTGTGGGAGATCCGACTAGAAAAAGAGATTCTTTCAGACAGGCTGTGGTGAATGCAACGTTCTGTGGGAGATCCGACTAGAAAAAGAGATTCTTTCAGACAGGCTGTGGTGAATGCAACGTTCTGTGGGAGATCCGACTAGAAAAAGAGATTCTTTCAGACAGGCTGTGGTGAATGCAACGTTCTGTGGGAGATCTGGCTAGAAAAAGAGATTCTTTCAGACAGGCTGTGGTGAATGCAACGTTCTGTGGGAGATCTGGCTAGAAAAAGAGATTCTTTCAGACAGGCTGTGGTGAATGCAACGTTCTGTGGGAGATCTGGCTAGAAACAGAGATTCTTTCAGACAGGCTGTGGTGAATGCAACGTTCTGTGGGAGATCCGACTAGAAAAAGACATTCTTTCAGACAGGCTGTGGTGAATGCAACGTTCTGTGGGAGATCCGACTAGAAAAAGACATTCTTTCAGACAGGCTGTGGTGAATGCAACGTTCTGTGGGAGATCCGGCTAGAAACAGAGATTCTTTCAGACAGCTGTAGTGAATGCAACGTTCTGTGGGAGATCCGACTAGAAAAAGACATTCTTTCAGACAGGCTGTAGTGAATGCAACGTTCTGTGGGAGATCCTACTAGAAAAAGACATTCTTTCAGACAGGCTGTGGTGAATGCAACGTTCTGTGGGAGATCCGACTAGAAAAAGACATTCTTTCAGACAGGCTGTGGTGAATGCAACGTTCTGTGGGAGATCTGGCTAGAAGAAGAGATTCTTTCAGACAGGCTGTGGTGAATGCAACGTTCTGTGGGAGATCCGACTAGAAGAAGACATTCTTTCAGACAGGCTGTGATGAATGCAACGTTCTTTGGGAGATCCGACTAGAAAAAGACATTCTTTCAGACAGGCTGTGGTGAATGCAACGTTCTGTGGGAGATCTGGCTAGAAGCAGAGATTCTTTCAGACGGGCTGTAGTGAATGCAACGTTCTGTGGGAGATCCGACTAGAAAAAGACATTCTTTCAGACAGGCTGTGGTGAATGCAACGTTCTGTGGGAGATCTGGCTAGAAGAAGAGATTCTTTCAGACAGGCTGTGGTGAATGCAACGTTCTGTGGGAGATCCGACTAGAAAAAGACATTCTTTCAGACAGGCTGTGATGAATGCAACGTTCTGTGGGAGATCCGACTAGAAAAAGACATTCTTTCAGACAGGCTGTGGTGAATGCAACGTTCTGTGGGAGATCCGACTAGAAAAAGACATTCTTTCAGACAGGCTGTGGTGAATGCAACGTTCTGTGGGAGATCCGGCTAGAAACAGAGATTCTTTCAGACAGGCTGTAGTGAATGCAACGTTCTGTGGGAGATCCGACTAGAAAAAGACATTCTTTCAGACAGGCTGTGGTGAATGCAACGTTCTGTGGGAGATCAGGCTAGAAACAGAGATTCTTTCAGACAGGCTGTGGTGAATGCAACGTTCTGTGGGAGATCCGACTAGAAAAAGACATTCTTTCAGACAGGCTGTGGTGAATGCAACGTTCTGTGGGAGATCCGACTAGAAAAAGACATTCTTTCAGACAGGCTGTGGTGAATGCAACGTTCTGTGGGAGATCTGGCTAGAAGCAGAGATTCTTTCAGACAGGCTGTAGTGAATGCAACGTTCTGTGGGAGATCCGACTAGAAAAAGACATTCTTTCAGACAGGCTGTGGTGAATGCAACGTTCTGTGGGAGATCCGACTAGAAAAAGAGATTCTTTCAGACAGGCTGTGGTGAATGCAACGTTCTGTGGGAGATCCGACTAGAAAAAGAGATTCTTTCAGACAGGCTGTGGTGAATGCAACGTTCTGTGGGAGATCTGGCTAGAAACAGAGATTCTTTCAGACAGGCTGTGGTGAATGCAACGTTCTGTGGGAGATCTGGCTAGAAACAGAGATTCTTTCAGACAGGCTGTGGTGAATGCAACGTTCTGTGGGAGATCTGGCTAGAAACAGAGATTCTTTCAGACAGGCTGTGGTGAATGCAACGTTCTGTGGGAGATCCGACTAGAAAAAGACATTCTTTCAGACAGGCTGTGGTGAATGCAACGTTCTGTGGGAGATCCGACTAGAAAAAGACATTCTTTCAGACAGGCTGTGGTGAATGCAACGTTCTGTGGGAGATCAGGCTAGAAACAGAGATTCTTTCAGACAGGCTGTAGTGAATGCAACGTTCTGTGGGAGATCCGACTAGAAAAAGACATTCTTTCAGACAGGCTGTGGTGAATGCAACGTTCTGTGGGAGATCCGACTAGAAAAAGAGATTCTTTCAGACAGGCTGTAGTGAATGCAACGTTCTGTGGGAGATCCGACTAGAAAAAGACATTCTTTCAGACAGGCTGTGGTGAATGCAACGTTCTGTGGGAGATCCGACTAGAAAAAGACATTCTTTCAGACAGGCTGTGGTGAATGCAACGTTCTGTGGGAGATCCGACTAGAAAAAGACATTCTTTCAGACAGGCTGTGGTGAATGCAACGTTCTGTGGGAGATCAGGCTAGAAACAGAGATTCTTTCAGACAGGCTGTGGTGAATGCAACGTTCTGTGGGAGATCCGACTAGAAAAAAACATTCTTTCAGACAGGCTGTGGTGAATGCAACGTTCTGTGGGAGATCCGACTAGAAAAAGAGATTCTTTCAGACAGGCTGTGGTGAATGCAACGTTCTGTGGGAGATCCGACTAGAAAAAGAGATTCTTTCAGACAGGCTGTGGTGAATGCAACGTTCTGTGGGAGATCCGACTAGAAAAAGACATTCTTTCAGACAGGCTGTGGTGAATGCAACGTTCTGTGGGAGATCTGGCTAGAAAAGAGATTCTTTCAGACAGGCTGTGGTGAATGCAACGTTCTGTGGGAGATCCGACTAGAAAAAGACATTCTTTCAGACAGGCTGTGGTGAATGCAACGTTCTGTGGGAGATCCGACTAGAAAAAGACATTCTTTCAGACAGGCTGTGGTGAATGCAACGTTCTGTGGGAGATCTGGCTAGAAAAAGAGATTCTTTCAGACAGGCTGTGGTGAATGCAACGTTCTGTGGGAGATCCGACTAGAAAAAGACATTCTTTCAGACAGGCTGTGGTGAATGCAACGTTCTGTGGGAGATCCGACTAGAAAAAGACATTCTTTCAGACAGGCTGTGGTGAATGCAACGTTCTGTGGGAGATCTGGCTAGAAAAGAGATTCTTTCAGACAGGCTGTGGTGAATGCAACGTTCTGTGGGAGATCCGACTAGAAAAGACATTCTTTCAGACAGGCTGTGGTGAATGCAACGTTCTGTGGGAGATCCGACTAGAAAAAGACATTCTTTCAGACAGGCTGTGGTGAATGCAACGTTCTGTGGGAGATCTGGCTAGAAAAAGAGATTCTTTCAGACAGGCTGTGGTGAATGCAACGTTCTGTGGGAGATCCGACTAGAAAAAGACATTCTTTCAGACAGGCTGTGGTGAATGCAACGTTCTGTGGGAGATCTGGCTAGAAAAAGAGATTCTTTCAGACAGGCTGTGGTGAATGCAACGTTCTGTGGGAGATCCGACTAGAAAAAGACATTCTTTCAGACAGGCTGTGATGAATGCAACGTTCTGTGGGAGATCCGACTAGAAAAAGACATTCTTTCAGACAGGCTGTGGTGAATGCAACGTTCTGTGGGAGATCTGGCTAGAAGCAGAGATTCTTTCAGACAGGCTGTAGTGAATGCAACGTTCTGTGGGAGATCCGACTAGAAAAAGAGATTCTTTCAGACAGGCTGTGGTGAATGCAACGTTCTGTGGGAGATCCGACTAGAAAAAGAGATTCTTTCAGACAGGCTGTGGTGAATGCAACGTTCTGTGGGAGATCTGGCTAGAAACAGAGATTCTTTCAGACAGGCTGTGGTGAATGCAACGTTCTGTGGGAGATCCGACTAGAAAAAGACATTCTTTCAGACAGGCTGTGGTGAATGCAACGTTCTGTGGGAGATCCGACTAGAAAAAGACATTCTTTCAGACAGGCTGTGGTGAATGCAACGTTCTGTGGGAGATCAGGCTAGAAACAGAGATTCTTTCAGACAGGCTGTAGTGAATGCAACGTTCTGTGGGAGATCCGACTAGAAAAAGACATTCTTTCAGACAGGCTGTGGTGAATGCAACGTTCTGTGGGAGATCCGGCTAGAAAAAGAGATTCTTTCAGACAGGCTGTGGTGAATGCAACGTTCTGTGGGAGATCCGACTAGAAGAAGACATTCTTTCAGACAGGCTGTGATGAATGCAACGTTCTGTGGGAGATCCGACTAGAAAAAGACATTCTTTCAGACAGGCTGTGGTGAATGCAACGTTCTGTGGGAGATCTGGCTAGAAGCAGAGATTCTTTCAGACAGGCTGTAGTGAATGCAACGTTCTGTGGGAGATCCGACTAGAAAAAGAGATTCTTTCAGACAGGCTGTGGTGAATGCAACGTTCTGTGGGAGATCCGACTAGAAAAAGAGATTCTTTCAGACAGGCTGTGGTGAATGCAACGTTCTGTGGGAGATCCGACTAGAAAAAGAGATTCTTTCAGACAGGCTGTGGTGAATGCAACGTTCTGTGGGAGATCTGGCTAGAAACAGAGATTCTTTCAGACAGGCTGTGGTGAATGCAACGTTCTGTGGGAGATCTGACTAGAAACAGAGATTCTTTCAGACAGGCTGTGGTGAATGCAACGTTCTGTGGGAGATCTGGCTAGAAACAGAGATTCTTTCAGACAGGCTGTGGTGAATGCAACGTTCTGTGGGAGATCCGACTAGAAAAAGACATTCTTTCAGACAGGCTGTGGTGAATGCAACGTTCTGTGGGAGATCCGACTAGAAAAAGACATTCTTTCAGACAGGCTGTGGTGAATGCAACGTTCTGTGGGAGATCAGGCTAGAAACAGAGATTCTTTCAGACAGGCTGTAGTGAATGCAACGTTCTGTGGGAGATCCGACTAGAAAAAGACATTCTTTCAGACAGGCTGTGGTGAATGCAACGTTCTGTGGGAGATCCGACTAGAAAAAGAGATTCTTTCAGACAGGCTGTGGTGAATGCAACGTTCTGTGGGAGATCTGGCTAGAAAAAGAGATTCTTTCAGACAGGCTGTGGTGAATGCAACGTTCTGTGGGAGATCCGACTAGAAAAAGAGATTCTTTCAGACAGGCTGTGGTGAATGCAACGTTCTGTGGGAGATCCGACTAGAAAAAGAGATTCTTTCAGACAGGCTGTGGTGAATGCAACGTTCTGTGGGAGATCCGACTAGAAAAAGAGATTCTTTCAGACAGGCTGTGGTGAATGCAACGTTCTGTGGGAGATCCGGCTAGAAACAGAGATTCTTTCAGACAGGCTGTGGTGAATGCAACGTTCTGTGGGAGATCCGGCTAGAAAAGAGATTCTTTCAGACAGGCTGTGGTGAATGCAACGTTCTGTGGGAGATCTGGCTAGAAACAGAGATTCTTTCAGACAGGCTGTGGTGAATGCAACGTTCTGTGGGAGATCCGACTAGAAAAAGACATTCTTTCAGACAGGCTGTGGTGAATGCAACGTTCTGTGGGAGATCCGACTAGAAAAAGACATTCTTTCAGACAGGCTGTGGTGAATGCAACGTTCTGTGGGAGATCCGGCTAGAAAAGAGATTCTTTCAGACAGGCTGTGGTGAATGCAACGTTCTGTGGGAGATCCGACTAGAAAAAGACATTCTTTCAGACAGGCTGTGGTGAATGCAACGTTCTGTGGGAGATCCGACTAGAAAAAGACATTCTTTCAGACAGGCTGTGGTGAATGCAACGTTCTGTGGGAGATCCGACTAGAAAAAGACATTCTTTCAGACAGGCTGTGGTGAATGCAACGTTCTGTGGGAGATCTGGCTAGAAGAAGAGATTCTTTCAGACAGGCTGTGGTGAATGCAACGTTCTGTGGGAGATCCGACTAGAAGAAGACATTCTTTCAGACAGGCTGTGATGAATGCAACGTTCTGTGGGAGATCCGACTAGAAAAAGACATTCTTTCAGACAGGCTGTGGTGAATGCAACGTTCTGTGGGAGATCTGGCTAGAAGCAGAGATTCTTTCAGACAGGCTGTAGTGAATGCAACGTTCTGTGGGAGATCCGACTAGAAAAAGACATTCTTTCAGACAGGCTGTGGTGAATGCAACGTTCTGTGGGAGATCTGGCTAGAAGAAGAGATTCTTTCAGACAGGCTGTGGTGAATGCAACGTTCTGTGGGAGATCCGACTAGAAAAAGACATTCTTTCAGACAGGCTGTGATGAATGCAACGTTCTGTGGGAGATCCGACTAGAAAAAGACATTCTTTCAGACAGGCTGTGGTGAATGCAACGTTCTGTGGGAGATCCGACTAGAAAAAGACATTCTTTCAGACAGGCTGTGGTGAATGCAACGTTCTGTGGGAGATCCGGCTAGAAAAGAGATTCTTTCAGACAGGCTGTGGTGAATGCAACGTTCTGTGGGAGATCCGACTAGAAAAAGACATTCTTTCAGACAGGCTGTGGTGAATGCAACGTTCTGTGGGAGATCCGGCTAGAAACAGAGATTCTTTCAGACAGGCTGTGGTGAATGCAACGTTCTGTGGGAGATCCGACTAGAAAAGACATTCTTTCAGACAGGCTGTGGTGAATGCAACGTTCTGTGGGAGATCCGACTAGAAAAAGACATTCTTTCAGACAGGCTGTGGTGAATGCAACGTTCTGTGGGAGATCTGGCTAGAAGCAGAGATTCTTTCAGACAGGCTGTAGTGAATGCAACGTTCTGTGGGAGATCCGACTAGAAAAAGACATTCTTTCAGACAGGCTGTGGTGAATGCAACGTTCTGTGGGAGATCCGACTAGAAAAAGAGATTCTTTCAGACAGGCTGTGGTGAATGCAACGTTCTGTGGGAGATCCGACTAGAAAAGAGATTCTTTCAGACAGGCTGTGGTGAATGCAACGTTCTGTGGGAGATCTGGCTAGAAACAGAGATTCTTTCAGACAGGCTGTGGTGAATGCAACGTTCTGTGGGAGATCTGGCTAGAAAAAGAGATTCTTTCAGACAGGCTGTGGTGAATGCAACGTTCTGTGGGAGATCCGACTAGAAAAAGACATTCTTTCAGACAGGCTGTGGTGAATGCAACGTTCTGTGGGAGATCCGACTAGAAAAAGACATTCTTTCAGACAGGCTGTGGTGAATGCAACGTTCTGTGGGAGATCCGACTAGAAAAAGAGATTCTTTCAGACAGGCTGTGGTGAATGCAACGTTCTGTGGGAGATCCGACTAGAAAAAGAGATTCTTTCAGACAGGCTGTGGTGAATGCAACGTTCTGTGGGAGATCCGACTAGAAAAAGAGATTCTTTCAGACAGGCTGTGGTGAATGCAACGTTCTGTGGGAGATCCGACTAGAAAAAGACATTCTTTCAGACAGGCTGTGGTGAATGCAACGTTCTGTGGGAGATCCGACTAGAAAAAGACATTCTTTCAGACAGGCTGTGGTGAATGCAACGTTCTGTGGGAGATCTGGCTAGAAAAAGAGATTCTTTCAGACAGGCTGTGGTGAATGCAACGTTCTGTGGGAGATCCGACTAGAAAAAGACATTCTTTCAGACAGGCTGTGGTGAATGCAACGTTCTGTGGGAGATCCGGCTAGAAAAGAGATTCTTTCAGACAGGCTGTGGTGAATGCAACGTTCTGTGGGAGATCCGACTAGAAAAGACATTCTTTCAGACAGGCTGTGGTGAATGCAACGTTCTGTGGGAGATCCGACTAGAAAAAGACATTCTTTCAGACAGGCTGTGGTGAATGCAACGTTCTGTGGGAGATCTGGCTAGAAAAAGAGATTCTTTCAGACAGGCTGTGGTGAATGCAACGTTCTGTGGGAGATCCGACTAGAAAAAGAGATTCTTTCAGACAGGCTGTGGTGAATGCAACGTTCTGTGGGAGATCCGACTAGAAAAAGAGATTCTTTCAGACAGGCTGTGGTGAATGCAACGTTCTGTGGGAGATCCGACTAGAAAAAGAGATTCTTTCAGACAGGCTGTGGTGAATGCAACGTTCTGTGGGAGATCCGACTAGAAAAAGAGATTCTTTCAGACAGGCTGTGGTGAATGCAACGTTCTGTGGGAGATCTGGCTAGAAAAAGAGATTCTTTCAGACAGGCTGTGGTGAATGCAACGTTCTGTGGGAGATCCGGCTAGAAAAGAGATTCTTTCAGACAGGCTGTGGTGAATGCAACGTTCTGTGGGAGATCCGACTAGAAAAAGACATTCTTTCAGACAGGCTGTGGTGAATGCAACGTTCTGTGGGAGATCCGACTAGAAAAAGACATTCTTTCAGACAGGCTGTGGTGAATGCAACGTTCTGTGGGAGATCTGGCTAGAAAAGAGATTCTTTCAGACAGGCTGTGGTGAATGCAACGTTCTGTGGGAGATCCGACTAGAAAAGACATTCTTTCAGACAGGCTGTGGTGAATGCAACGTTCTGTGGGAGATCCGACTAGAAAAAGACATTCTTTCAGACAGGCTGTGGTGAATGCAACGTTCTGTGGGAGATCTGGCTAGAAAAAGAGATTCTTTCAGACAGGCTGTGGTGAATGCAACGTTCTGTGGGAGATCCGACTAGAAAAAGACATTCTTTCAGACAGGCTGTGGTGAATGCAACGTTCTGTGGGAGATCCGACTAGAAAAAGAGATTCTTTCAGACAGGCTGTGGTGAATGCAACGTTCTGTGGGAGATCCGACTAGAAAAAGACATTCTTTCAGACAGGCTGTGGTGAATGCAACGTTCTGTGGGAGATCCGACTAGAAAAAGACATTCTTTCAGACAGGCTGTGGTGAATGCAACGTTCTGTGGGAGATCCGACTAGAAAAAGACATTCTTTCAGACAGGCTGTGGTGAATGCAACGTTCTGTGGGAGATCCGGCTAGAAACAGAGATTCTTTCAGACAGGCTGTGGTGAATGCAACGTTCTGTGGGAGATCCGACTAGAAAAAGACATTCTTTCAGACAGGCTGTGGTGAATGCAACGTTCTGTGGGAGATCCGACTAGAAAAAGACATTCTTTCAGACAGGCTGTGGTGAATGCAACGTTCTGTGGGAGATCTGGCTAGAAAAGAGATTCTTTCAGACAGGCTGTAGTGAATGCAACGTTCTGTGGGAGATCCGACTAGAAAAAGACATTCTTTCAGACAGGCTGTGGTGAATGCAACGTTCTGTGGGAGATCCGACTAGAAAAAGAGATTCTTTCAGACAGGCTGTGGTGAATGCAACGTTCTGTGGGAGATCCGACTAGAAAAAGAGATTCTTTCAGACAGGCTGTGGTGAATGCAACGTTCTGTGGGAGATCCGACTAGAAAAAGAGATTCTTTCAGACAGGCTGTGGTGAATGCAACGTTCTGTGGGAGATCCGACTAGAAAAAGAGATTCTTTCAGACAGGCTGTGGTGAATGCAACGTTCTGTGGGAGATCCGACTAGAAAAAGAGATTCTTTCAGACAGGCTGTGGTGAATGCAACGTTCTGTGGGAGATCTGGCTAGAAAAAGATTCTTTCAGACAGGCTGTGGTGAATGCAACGTTCTGTGGGAGATCCGACTAGAAAAAGACATTCTTTCAGACAGGCTGTGGTGAATGCAACGTTCTGTGGGAGATCCGACTAGAAAAAGACATTCTTTCAGACAGGCTGTGGTGAATGCAACGTTCTGTGGGAGATCCGGCTAGAAACAGAGATTCTTTCAGACAGGCTGTGGTGAATGCAACGTTCTGTGGGAGATCCGACTAGAAAAAACATTCTTTCAGACAGGCTGTGGTGAATGCAACGTTCTGTGGGAGATCCGGCTAGAAACAGAGATTCTTTCAGACAGGCTGTGGTGAATGCAACGTTCTGTGGGAGATCCGACTAGAAAAAGACATTCTTTCAGACAGGCTGTGGTGAATGCAACGTTCTGTGGGAGATCCGACTAGAAAAAGACATTCTTTCAGACAGGCTGTGGTGAATGCAACGTTCTGTGGGAGATCTGGCTAGAAAAAGAGATTCTTTCAGACAGGCTGTGGTGAATGCAACGTTCTGTGGGAGATCCGACTAGAAAAAGACATTCTTTCAGACAGGCTGTGGTGAATGCAACGTTCTGTGGGAGATCCGACTAGAAAAAGAGATTCTTTCAGACAGGCTGTGGTGAATGCAACGTTCTGTGGGAGATCCGACTAGAAAAAGAGATTCTTTCAGACAGGCTGTGGTGAATGCAACGTTCTGTGGGAGATCTGGCTAGAAAAAGAGATTCTTTCAGACAGGCTGTGGTGAATGCAACGTTCTGTGGGAGATCCGGCTAGAAAAAGAGATTCTTTCAGACAGGCTGTGGTGAATGCAACGTTCTGTGGGAGATCCGACTAGAAAAAGAGATTCTTTCAGACAGGCTGTGGTGAATGCAACGTTCTGTGGGAGATCCGACTAGAAAAAGAGATTCTTTCAGACAGGCTGTGGTGAATGCAACGTTCTGTGGGAGATCCGACTAGAAAAAGACATTCTTTCAGACAGGCTGTGGTGAATGCAACGTTCTGTGGGAGATCCGACTAGAAAAAGACATTCTTTCAGACAGGCTGTGGTGAATGCAACGTTCTGTGGGAGATCCGGCTAGAAAAGAGATTCTTTCAGACAGGCTGTGGTGAATGCAACGTTCTGTGGGAGATCCGACTAGAAAAAGACATTCTTTCAGACAGGCTGTGGTGAATGCAACGTTCTGTGGGAGATCGGCTAGAAAAGAGATTCTTTCAGACAGGCTGTGGTGAATGCAACGTTCTGTGGGAGATCCGACTAGAAAAAGACATTCTTTCAGACAGGCTGTGGTGAATGCAACGTTCTGTGGGAGATCCGACTAGAAAAAGACATTCTTTCAGACAGGCTGTGGTGAATGCAACGTTCTGTGGGAGATCTGGCTAGAAAAAGAGATTCTTTCAGACAGGCTGTGGTGAATGCAACGTTCTGTGGGAGATCCGACTAGAAAAAGAGATTCTTTCAGACAGGCTGTGGTGAATGCAACGTTCTGTGGGAGATCCGACTAGAAAAAGAGATTCTTTCAGACAGGCTGTGGTGAATGCAACGTTCTGTGGGAGATCCGACTAGAAAAAGAGATTCTTTCAGACAGGCTGTGGTGAATGCAACGTTCTGTGGGAGATCCGACTAGAAACAGAGATTCTTTCAGACAGGCTGTGGTGAATGCAACGTTCTGTGGGAGATCCGACTAGAAAAAGAGATTCTTTCAGACAGGCTGTGGTGAATGCAACGTTCTGTGGGAGATCTGGCTAGAAACAGAGATTCTTTCAGACAGGCTGTGGTGAATGCAACGTTCTGTGGGAGATCCGACTAGAAAAAGACATTCTTTCAGACAGGCTGTGGTGAATGCAACGTTCTGTGGGAGATCCGACTAGAAAAAGACATTCTTTCAGACAGGCTGTGGTGAATGCAACGTTCTGTGGGAGATCTGGCTAGAAGAAGAGATTCTTTCAGACAGGCTGTGGTGAATGCAACGTTCTGTGGGAGATCCGACTAGAAGAAGACATTCTTTCAGACAGGCTGTGGTGAATGCAACGTTCTGTGGGAGATCCGACTAGAAAAAGACATTCTTTCAGACAGGCTGTGGTGAATGCAACGTTCTGTGGGAGATCTGGCTAGAAAAGAGATTCTTTCAGACAGGCTGTAGTGAATGCAACGTTCTGTGGGAGATCCGACTAGAAAAAGACATTCTTTCAGACAGGCTGTGGTGAATGCAACGTTCTGTGGGAGATCTGGCTAGAAAAGAGATTCTTTCAGACAGGCTGTGGTGAATGCAACGTTCTGTGGGAGATCCGACTAGAAAAAGACATTCTTTCAGACAGGCTGTGGTGAATGCAACGTTCTGTGGGAGATCCGACTAGAAAAAGACATTCTTTCAGACAGGCTGTGGTGAATGCAACGTTCTGTGGGAGATCCGACTAGAAAAAGACATTCTTTCAGACAGGCTGTGGTGAATGCAACGTTCTGTGGGAGATCAGGCTAGAAACAGAGATTCTTTCAGACAGGCTGTAGTGAATGCAACGTTCTGTGGGAGATCCGACTAGAAAAAGACATTCTTTCAGACAGGCTGTGGTGAATGCAACGTTCTGTGGGAGATCCGGCTAGAAACAGAGATTCTTTCAGACAGGCTGTGGTGAATGCAACGTTCTGTGGGAGATCCGACTAGAAGAAGACATTCTTTCAGACAGGCTGTGGTGAATGCAACGTTCTGTGGGAGATCCGACTAGAAAAAGACATTCTTTCAGACAGGCTGTGGTGAATGCAACGTTCTGTGGGAGATCTGGCTAGAAAAAGAGATTCTTTCAGACAGGCTGTGGTGAATGCAACGTTCTGTGGGAGATCCGACTAGAAAAAGACATTCTTTCAGACAGGCTGTGGTGAATGCAACGTTCTGTGGGAGATCCGACTAGAAAAAGAGATTCTTTCAGACAGGCTGTGGTGAATGCAACGTTCTGTGGGAGATCCGACTAGAAAAAGAGATTCTTTCAGACAGGCTGTGGTGAATGCAACGTTCTGTGGGAGATCTGGCTAGAAAAGAGATTCTTTCAGACAGGCTGTGGTGAATGCAACGTTCTGTGGGAGATCTGGCTAGAAAAAGAGATTCTTTCAGACAGGCTGTGGTGAATGCAACGTTCTGTGGGAGATCCGACTAGAAACAGAGATTCTTTCAGACAGGCTGTGGTGAATGCAACGTTCTGTGGGAGATCTGGCTAGAAACAGAGATTCTTTCAGACAGGCTGTGGTGAATGCAACGTTCTGTGGGAGATCCGACTAGAAAAAGACATTCTTTCAGACAGGCTGTGGTGAATGCAACGTTCTGTGGGAGATCCGACTAGAAAAAGACATTCTTTCAGACAGGCTGTGGTGAATGCAACGTTCTGTGGGAGATCCGGCTAGAAACAGAGATTCTTTCAGACAGGCTGTAGTGAATGCAACGTTCTGTGGGAGATCCGACTAGAAAAAGACATTCTTTCAGACAGGCTGTGGTGAATGCAACGTTCTGTGGGAGATCCGACTAGAAAAAGAGATTCTTTCAGACAGGCTGTGGTGAATGCAACGTTCTGTGGGAGATCTGGCTAGAAAAAGAGATTCTTTCAGACAGGCTGTGGTGAATGCAACGTTCTGTGGGAGATCCGACTAGAAAAAGAGATTCTTTCAGACAGGCTGTGGTGAATGCAACGTTCTGTGGGAGATCCGACTAGAAAAAGAGATTCTTTCAGACAGGCTGTGGTGAATGCAACGTTCTGTGGGAGATCCGACTAGAAAAAGAGATTCTTTCAGACAGGCTGTGGTGAATGCAACGTTCTGTGGGAGATCCGACTAGAAAAAGAGATTCTTTCAGACAGGCTGTGGTGAATGCAACGTTCTGTGGGAGATCTGACTAGAAAAAGAGATTCTTTCAGACAGGCTGTGGTGAATGCAACGTTCTGTGGGAGATCTGGCTAGAAAAAGAGATTCTTTCAGACAGGCTGTGGTGAATGCAACGTTCTGTGGGAGATCCGACTAGAAAAAGACATTCTTTCAGACAGGCTGTGGTGAATGCAACGTTCTGTGGGAGATCCGACTAGAAAAAGACATTCTTTCAGACAGGCTGTGGTGAATGCAACGTTCTGTGGGAGATCCGGCTAGAAACAGAGATTCTTTCAGACAGGCTGTGGTGAATGCAACGTTCTGTGGGAGATCCGACTAGAAAAAGACATTCTTTCAGACAGGCTGTGGTGAATGCAACGTTCTGTGGGAGATCCGACTAGAAAAAGACATTCTTTCAGACAGGCTGTGGTGAATGCAACGTTCTGTGGGAGATCCGACTAGAAAAAGACATTCTTTCAGACAGGCTGTGGTGAATGCAACGTTCTGTGGGAGATCTGGCTAGAAGAAGAGATTCTTTCAGACAGGCTGTGGTGAATGCAACGTTCTGTGGGAGATCCGACTAGAAGAAGACATTCTTTCAGACAGGCTGTGATGAATGCAACGTTCTTTGGGAGATCCGACTAGAAAAAGACATTCTTTCAGACAGGCTGTGGTGAATGCAACGTTCTGTGGGAGATCTGGCTAGAAGCAGAGATTCTTTCAGACAGGCTGTAGTGAATGCAACGTTCTGTGGGAGATCCGACTAGAAAAAGACATTCTTTCAGACAGGCTGTGGTGAATGCAACGTTCTGTGGGAGATCTGGCTAGAAAAGAGATTCTTTCAGACAGGCTGTGGTGAATGCAACGTTCTGTGGGAGATCCGACTAGAAAAAGACATTCTTTCAGACAGGCTGTGGTGAATGCAACGTTCTGTGGGAGATCCGACTAGAAAAAGACATTCTTTCAGACAGGCTGTGGTGAATGCAACGTTCTGTGGGAGATCCGACTAGAAAAAGACATTCTTTCAGACAGGCTGTGGTGAATGCAACGTTCTGTGGGAGATCAGGCTAGAAACAGAGATTCTTTCAGACAGGCTGTGGTGAATGCAACGTTCTGTGGGAGATCCGACTAGAAAAAGACATTCTTTCAGACAGGCTGTGGTGAATGCAACGTTCTGTGGGAGATCAGGCTAGAAACAGAGATTCTTTCAGACAGGCTGTGGTGAATGCAACGTTCTGTGGGAGATCCGACTAGAAAAAGACATTCTTTCAGACAGGCTGTGATGAATGCAACGTTCTGTGGGAGATCCGACTAGAAAAAGACATTCTTTCAGACAGGCTGTGGTGAATGCAACGTTCTGTGGGAGATCTGGCTAGAAGCAGAGATTCTTTCAGACAGGCTGTAGTGAATGCAACGTTCTGTGGGAGATCCGACTAGAAAAAGACATTCTTTCAGACAGGCTGTGGTGAATGCAACGTTCTGTGGGAGATCCGACTAGAAAAAGAGATTCTTTCAGACAGGCTGTGGTGAATGCAACGTTCTGTGGGAGATCCGACTAGAAAAAGAGATTCTTTCAGACAGGCTGTGGTGAATGCAACGTTCTGTGGGAGATCTGGCTAGAAACAGAGATTCTTTCAGACAGGCTGTGGTGAATGCAACGTTCTGTGGGAGATCTGGCTAGAAACAGAGATTCTTTCAGACAGGCTGTGGTGAATGCAACGTTCTGTGGGAGATCTGGCTAGAAACAGAGATTCTTTCAGACAGGCTGTGGTGAATGCAACGTTCTGTGGGAGATCCGACTAGAAAAAGACATTCTTTCAGACAGGCTGTGGTGAATGCAACGTTCTGTGGGAGATCCGACTAGAAAAAGACATTCTTTCAGACAGGCTGTGGTGAATGCAACGTTCTGTGGGAGATCCGGCTAGAAACAGAGATTCTTTCAGACAGGCTGTAGTGAATGCAACGTTCTGTGGGAGATCCGACTAGAAAAAGACATTCTTTCAGACAGGCTGTGGTGAATGCAACGTTCTGTGGGAGATCCGACTAGAAAAAGAGATTCTTTCAGACAGGCTGTGGTGAATGCAACGTTCTGTGGGAGATCCGACTAGAAAAAGAGATTCTTTCAGACAGGCTGTGGTGAATGCAACGTTCTGTGGGAGATCCGACTAGAAAAAGACATTCTTTCAGACAGGCTGTGGTGAATGCAACGTTCTGTGGGAGATCCGACTAGAAAAAGACATTCTTTCAGACAGGCTGTGGTGAATGCAACGTTCTGTGGGAGATCCGGCTAGAAAAGAGATTCTTTCAGACAGGCTGTGGTGAATGCAACGTTCTGTGGGAGATCCGACTAGAAAAAGAGATTCTTTCAGACAGGCTGTGGTGAATGCAACGTTCTGTGGGAGATCCGACTAGAAAAAGAGATTCTTTCAGACAGGCTGTGGTGAATGCAACGTTCTGTGGGAGATCCGACTAGAAAAAGACATTCTTTCAGACAGGCTGTGGTGAATGCAACGTTCTGTGGGAGATCCGACTAGAAAAAGACATTCTTTCAGACAGGCTGTGGTGAATGCAACGTTCTGTGGGAGATCTGGCTAGAAAAAGAGATTCTTTCAGACAGGCTGTGGTGAATGCAACGTTCTGTGGGAGATCCGACTAGAAAAAGACATTCTTTCAGACAGGCTGTGGTGAATGCAACGTTCTGTGGGAGATCCGACTAGAAAAAGACATTCTTTCAGACAGGCTGTGGTGAATGCAACGTTCTGTGGGAGATCTGGCTAGAAAAAGAGATTCTTTCAGACAGGCTGTGGTGAATGCAACGTTCTGTGGGAGATCCGACTAGAAAAAGACATTCTTTCAGACAGGCTGTGGTGAATGCAACGTTCTGTGGGAGATCTGGCTAGAAAAAGAGATTCTTTCAGACAGGCTGTGGTGAATGCAACGTTCTGTGGGAGATCCGACTAGAAAAAGACATTCTTTCAGACAGGCTGTGGTGAATGCAACGTTCTGTGGGAGATCCGACTAGAAAAGAGATTCTTTCAGACAGGCTGTGGTGAATGCAACGTTCTGTGGGAGATCCGACTAGAAAAAGACATTCTTTCAGACAGGCTGTGGTGAATGCAACGTTCTGTGGGAGATCCGACTAGAAAAAGAGATTCTTTCAGACAGGCTGTGGTGAATGCAACGTTCTGTGGGAGATCCGACTAGAAAAAGACATTCTTTCAGACAGGCTGTGGTGAATGCAACGTTCTGTGGGAGATCCGACTAGAAAAAGACATTCTTTCAGACAGGCTGTGGTGAATGCAACGTTCTGTGGGAGATCCGGCTAGAAAAAGAGATTCTTTCAGACAGGCTGTGGTGAATGCAACGTTCTGTGGGAGATCCGACTAGAAAAAGACATTCTTTCAGACAGGCTGTGGTGAATGCAACGTTCTGTGGGAGATCCGACTAGAAAAAGACATTCTTTCAGACAGGCTGTGGTGAATGCAACGTTCTGTGGGAGATCCGACTAGAAAAAGAGATTCTTTCAGACAGGCTGTGGTGAATGCAACGTTCTGTGGGAGATCCGACTAGAAAAAGACATTCTTTCAGACAGGCTGTGGTGAATGCAACGTTCTGTGGGAGATCCGGCTAGAAAAAGAGATTCTTTCAGACAGGCTGTGGTGAATGCAACGTTCTGTGGGAGATCCGACTAGAAAAAGACATTCTTTCAGACAGGCTGTGGTGAATGCAACGTTCTGTGGGAGATCCGACTAGAAAAAGACATTCTTTCAGACAGGCTGTGGTGAATGCAACGTTCTGTGGGAGATCCGGCTAGAAAAGAGATTCTTTCAGACAGGCTGTGGTGAATGCAACGTTCTGTGGGAGATCCGACTAGAAAAAGACATTCTTTCAG
Organism: Megaustenia siamemsis; assembly: GCA_032433765.1. Lineage (NCBI taxonomy): Eukaryota > Metazoa > Mollusca > Gastropoda > Stylommatophora > Ariophantidae > Megaustenia > Megaustenia siamemsis. The sequence goes on along the minus strand of JAVIAB010000046.1, from coordinate 28,745,010 downwards.
ACAGGCTGTGGTGAATGCAACGTTCTGTGGGAGATCCGGCTAGAAACAGAGATTCTTTCAGACAGGCTGTGGTGAATGCAACGTTCTGTGGGAGATCCGACTAGAAAAAGACATTCTTTCAGACAGGCTGTGGTGAATGCAACGTTCTGTGGGAGATCCGACTAGAAAAAGACATTCTTTCAGACAGGCTGTGGTGAATGCAACGTTCTGTGGGAGATCTGGCTAGAAAAGAGATTCTTTCAGACAGGCTGTGGTGAATGCAACGTTCTGTGGGAGATCCGACTAGAAAAAGACATTCTTTCAGACAGGCTGTGGTGAATGCAACGTTCTGTGGGAGATCCGACTAGAAAAAGACATTCTTTCAGACAGGCTGTGGTGAATGCAACGTTCTGTGGGAGATCCGGCTAGAAACAGAGATTCTTTCAGACAGGCTGTGGTGAATGCAACGTTCTGTGGGAGATCCGACTAGAAAAAGACATTCTTTCAGACAGGCTGTGGTGAATGCAACGTTCTGTGGGAGATCCGGCTAGAAAAGAGATTCTTTCAGACAGGCTGTGGTGAATGCAACGTTCTGTGGGAGATCCGACTAGAAAAAGACATTCTTTCAGACAGGCTGTGGTGAATGCAACGTTCTGTGGGAGATCCGACTAGAAAAAGACATTCTTTCAGACAGGCTGTGGTGAATGCAACGTTCTGTGGGAGATCTGGCTAGAAGCAGAGATTCTTTCAGACAGGCTGTGGTGAATGCAACGTTCTGTGGGAGATCCGACTAGAAAAAGAGATTCTTTCAGACAGGCTGTGGTGAATGCAACGTTCTGTGGGAGATCCGACTAGAAAAAGAGATTCTTTCAGACAGGCTGTGGTGAATGCAACGTTCTGTGGGAGATCCGACTAGAAAAAGAGATTCTTTCAGACAGGCTGTGGTGAATGCAACGTTCTGTGGGAGATCCGACTAGAAAAAGAGATTCTTTCAGACAGGCTGTGGTGAATGCAACGTTCTGTGGGAGATCCGACTAGAAAAAGAGATTCTTTCAGACAGGCTGTGGTGAATGCAACGTTCTGTGGGAGATCTGGCTAGAAACAGAGATTCTTTCAGACAGGCTGTGGTGAATGCAACGTTCTGTGGGAGATCCGACTAGAAAAAGACATTCTTTCAGACAGGCTGTGGTGAATGCAACGTTCTGTGGGAGATCCGACTAGAAAAAGACATTCTTTCAGACAGGCTGTGGTGAATGCAACGTTCTGTGGGAGATCTGGCTAGAAAAGAGATTCTTTCAGACAGGCTGTGGTGAATGCAACGTTCTGTGGGAGATCCGACTAGAAAAAGACATTCTTTCAGACAGGCTGTGGTGAATGCAACGTTCTGTGGGAGATCCGACTAGAAAAAGACATTCTTTCAGACAGGCTGTGGTGAATGCAACGTTCTGTGGGAGATCCGACTAGAAAAGAGATTCTTTCAGACAGGCTGTGGTGAATGCAACGTTCTGTGGGAGATCCGACTAGAAAAAGACATTCTTTCAGACAGGCTGTGGTGAATGCAACGTTCTGTGGGAGATCTGACTAGAAAAAGAGATTCTTTCAGACAGGCTGTGGTGAATGCAACGTTCTGTGGGAGATCCGACTAGAAAAAGAGATTCTTTCAGACAGGCTGTGGTGAATGCAACGTTCTGTGGGAGATCTGGCTAGAAAAAGAGATTCTTTCAGACAGGCTGTGGTGAATGCAACGTTCTGTGGGAGATCCGACTAGAAAAAGAGATTCTTTCAGACAGGCTGTGGTGAATGCAACGTTCTGTGGGAGATCCGACTAGAAAAAGACATTCTTTCAGACAGGCTGTGGTGAATGCAACGTTCTGTGGGAGATCCGACTAGAAAAAGAGATTCTTTCAGACAGGCTGTGGTGAATGCAACGTTCTGTGGGAGATCCGACTAGAAAAAGACATTCTTTCAGACAGGCTGTGGTGAATGCAACGTTCTGTGGGAGATCTGGCTAGAAGAAGAGATTCTTTCAGACAGGCTGTGGTGAATGCAACGTTCTGTGGGAGATCCGACTAGAAAAAGACATTCTTTCAGACAGGCTGTGGTGAATGCAACGTTCTGTGGGAGATCCGACTAGAAAAAGACATTCTTTCAGACAGGCTGTGGTGAATGCAACGTTCTGTGGGAGATCTGGCTAGAAGCAGAGATTCTTTCAGACAGGCTGTAGTGAATGCAACGTTCTGTGGGACTAGAAAAAGACATTCTTTCAGACAGGCTGTGGTGAATGCAACGTTCTGTGGGAGATCTGGCTAGAAAAAGAGATTCTTTCAGACAGGCTGTGGTGAATGCAACGTTCTGTGGGAGATCCGACTAGAAAAAGACATTCTTTCAGACAGGCTGTGGTGAATGCAACGTTCTGTGGGAGATCCGACTAGAAAAAGACATTCTTTCAGACAGGCTGTGGTGAATGCAACGTTCTGTGGGAGATCCGACTAGAAAAAGACATTCTTTCAGACAGGCTGTGGTGAATGCAACGTTCTGTGGGAGATCCGGCTAGAAACAGAGATTCTTTCAGACAGGCTGTAGTGAATGCAACGTTCTGTGGGAGATCCGACTAGAAAAAGACATTCTTTCAGACAGGCTGTGGTGAATGCAACGTTCTGTGGGAGATCAGGCTAGAAACAGAGATTCTTTCAGACAGGCTGTGGTGAATGCAACGTTCTGTGGGAGATCCGACTAGAAAAAGACATTCTTTCAGACAGGCTGTGATGAATGCAACGTTCTGTGGGAGATCCGACTAGAAAAAGACATTCTTTCAGACAGGCTGTGGTGAATGCAACGTTCTGTGGGAGATCTGGCTAGAAGCAGAGATTCTTTCAGACAGGCTGTAGTGAATGCAACGTTCTGTGGGAGATCCGACTAGAAAAAGACATTCTTTCAGACAGGCTGTGGTGAATGCAACGTTCTGTGGGAGATCCGACTAGAAAAAGAGATTCTTTCAGACAGGCTGTGGTGAATGCAACGTTCTGTGGGAGATCCGACTAGAAAAAGAGATTCTTTCAGACAGGCTGTGGTGAATGCAACGTTCTGTGGGAGATCTGGCTAGAAACAGAGATTCTTTCAGACAGGCTGTGGTGAATGCAACGTTCTGTGGGAGATCTGGCTAGAAAAGAGATTCTTTCAGACAGGCTGTGGTGAATGCAACGTTCTGTGGGAGATCTGGCTAGAAACAGAGATTCTTTCAGACAGGCTGTGGTGAATGCAACGTTCTGTGGGAGATCCGACTAGAAAAAGACATTCTTTCAGACAGGCTGTGGTGAATGCAACGTTCTGTGGGAGATCCGACTAGAAAAAGACATTCTTTCAGACAGGCTGTGGTGAATGCAACGTTCTGTGGGAGATCCGGCTAGAAACAGAGATTCTTTCAGACAGGCTGTAGTGAATGCAACGTTCTGTGGGAGATCCGACTAGAAAAAAGACATTCTTTCAGACAGGCTGTGGTGAATGCAACGTTCTGTGGGAGATCCGACTAGAAAAAGAGATTCTTTCAGACAGGCTGTAGTGAATGCAACGTTCTGTGGGAGATCCGACTAGAAAAAGAGATTCTTTCAGACAGGCTGTGGTGAATGCAACGTTCTGTGGGAGATCCGACTAGAAAAAGACATTCTTTCAGACAGGCTGTGGTGAATGCAACGTTCTGTGGGAGATCCGACTAGAAAAAGACATTCTTTCAGACAGGCTGTGGTGAATGCAACGTTCTGTGGGAGATCTGGCTAGAAGAAGAGATTCTTTCAGACAGGCTGTGGTGAATGCAACGTTCTGTGGGAGATCCGACTAGAAAAAGACATTCTTTCAGACAGGCTGTGGTGAATGCAACGTTCTGTGGGAGATCCGACTAGAAAAAGACATTCTTTCAGACAGGCTGTGGTGAATGCAACGTTCTGTGGGAGATCTGGCTAGAAAAAGAGATTCTTTCAGACAGGCTGTGTGAATGCAACGTTCTGTGGGAGATCCGACTAGAAAAAGACATTCTTTCAGACAGGCTGTGGTGAATGCAACGTTCTGTGGGAGATCTGGCTAGAAAAGAGATTCTTTCAGACAGGCTGTGGTGAATGCAACGTTCTGTGGGAGATCCGACTAGAAAAAGACATTCTTTCAGACAGGCTGTGGTGAATGCAACGTTCTGTGGGAGATCCGACTAGAAAAAGACATTCTTTCAGACAGGCTGTGGTGAATGCAACGTTCTGTGGGAGATCAGGCTAGAAACAGAGATTCTTTCAGACAGGCTGTAGTGAATGCAACGTTCTGTGGGAGATCCGACTAGAAAAAGACATTCTTTCAGACAGGCTGTGGTGAATGCAACGTTCTGTGGGAGATCCGGCTAGAAAAAGAGATTCTTTCAGACAGGCTGTGGTGAATGCAACGTTCTGTGGGAGATCCGACTAGAAGAAGACATTCTTTCAGACAGGCTGTGATGAATGCAACGTTCTGTGGGAGATCCGACTAGAAAAAGACATTCTTTCAGACAGGCTGTGGTGAATGCAACGTTCTGTGGGAGATCTGGCTAGAAAAAGAGATTCTTTCAGACAGGCTGTGGTGAATGCAACGTTCTGTGGGAGATCCGACTAGAAAAAGACATTCTTTCAGACAGGCTGTGGTGAATGCAACGTTCTGTGGGAGATCCGACTAGAAAAAGAGATTCTTTCAGACAGGCTGTGGTGAATGCAACGTTCTGTGGGAGATCCGACTAGAAAAAGACATTCTTTCAGACAGGCTGTGGTGAATGCAACGTTCTGTGGGAGATCCGGCTAGAAACAGAGATTCTTTCAGACAGGCTGTGGTGAATGCAACGTTCTGTGGGAGATCCGACTAGAAAAAGACATTCTTTCAGACAGGCTGTGGTGAATGCAACGTTCTGTGGGAGATCCGACTAGAAAAAGAGATTCTTTCAGACAGGCTGTGGTGAATGCAACGTTCTGTGGGAGATCTGGCTAGAAAAAGAGATTCTTTCAGACAGGCTGTGGTGAATGCAACGTTCTGTGGGAGATCCGACTAGAAAAAGAGATTCTTTCAGACAGGCTGTGGTGAATGCAACGTTCTGTGGGAGATCCGACTAGAAAAAGAGATTCTTTCAGACAGGCTGTGGTGAATGCAACGTTCTGTGGGAGATCCGACTAGAAAAAGAGATTCTTTCAGACAGGCTGTGGTGAATGCAACGTTCTGTGGGAGATCCGGCTAGAAAAAGAGATTCTTTCAGACAGGCTGTGGTGAATGCAACGTTCTGTGGGAGATCCGGCTAGAAAAAGAGATTCTTTCAGACAGGCTGTGGTGAATGCAACGTTCTGTGGGAGATCTGGCTAGAAAAAGAGATTCTTTCAGACAGGCTGTGGTGAATGCAACGTTCTGTGGGAGATCCGACTAGAAAAAGACATTCTTTCAGACAGGCTGTGGTGAATGCAACGTTCTGTGGGAGATCCGACTAGAAAAAGACATTCTTTCAGACAGGCTGTGGTGAATGCAACGTTCTGTGGGAGATCCGGCTAGAAACAGAGATTCTTTCAGACAGGCTGTGGTGAATGCAACGTTCTGTGGGAGATCCGACTAGAAAAAGACATTCTTTCAGACAGGCTGTGGTGAATGCAACGTTCTGTGGGAGATCCGACTAGAAAAAGACATTCTTTCAGACAGGCTGTGGTGAATGCAACGTTCTGTGGGAGATCCGACTAGAAAAAGACATTCTTTCAGACAGGCTGTGGTGAATGCAACGTTCTGTGGGAGATCTGGCTAGAAAAAGAGATTCTTTCAGACAGGCTGTGGTGAATGCAACGTTCTGTGGGAGATCCGACTAGAAGAAGACATTCTTTCAGACAGGCTGTGGTGAATGCAACGTTCTGTGGGAGATCCGACTAGAAAAAGACATTCTTTCAGACAGGCTGTGGTGAATGCAACGTTCTGTGGGAGATCTGGCTAGAAAAAGAGATTCTTTCAGACAGGCTGTAGTGAATGCAACGTTCTGTGGGAGATCCGACTAGAAAAAGACATTCTTTCAGACAGGCTGTGGTGAATGCAACGTTCTGTGGGAGATCCGGCTAGAAAAGAGATTCTTTCAGACAGGCTGTGGTGAATGCAACGTTCTGTGGGAGATCCGACTAGAAAAAGACATTCTTTCAGACAGGCTGTGGTGAATGCAACGTTCTGTGGGAGATCCGACTAGAAAAAGACATTCTTTCAGACAGGCTGTGGTGAATGCAACGTTCTGTGGGAGATCCGACTAGAAAAAGACATTCTTTCAGACAGGCTGTGGTGAATGCAACGTTCTGTGGGAGATCCGGCTAGAAAAGAGATTCTTTCAGACAGGCTGTGGTGAATGCAACGTTCTGTGGGAGATCCGACTAGAAAAAGACATTCTTTCAGACAGGCTGTGGTGAATGCAACGTTCTGTGGGAGATCTGGCTAGAAACAGAGATTCTTTCAGACAGGCTGTGGTGAATGCAACGTTCTGTGGGAGATCCGACTAGAAAAAGACATTCTTTCAGACAGGCTGTGATGAATGCAACGTTCTGTGGGAGATCCGACTAGAAAAAGACATTCTTTCAGACAGGCTGTGGTGAATGCAACGTTCTGTGGGAGATCTGGCTAGAAGCAGAGATTCTTTCAGACAGGCTGTAGTGAATGCAACGTTCTGTGGGAGATCCGACTAGAAAAAGACATTCTTTCAGACAGGCTGTGGTGAATGCAACGTTCTGTGGGAGATCCGACTAGAAAAAGAGATTCTTTCAGACAGGCTGTGGTGAATGCAACGTTCTGTGGGAGATCCGACTAGAAAAAGAGATTCTTTCAGACAGGCTGTGGTGAATGCAACGTTCTGTGGGAGATCTGGCTAGAAACAGAGATTCTTTCAGACAGGCTGTGGTGAATGCAACGTTCTGTGGGAGATCTGGCTAGAAAAAGAGATTCTTTCAGACAGGCTGTGGTGAATGCAACGTTCTGTGGGAGATCTGGCTAGAAAAAGAGATTCTTTCAGACAGGCTGTGGTGAATGCAACGTTCTGTGGGAGATCCGACTAGAAAAAGACATTCTTTCAGACAGGCTGTGGTGAATGCAACGTTCTGTGGGAGATCCGACTAGAAAAAGACATTCTTTCAGACAGGCTGTGGTGAATGCAACGTTCTGTGGGAGATCCGGCTAGAAAAAGAGATTCTTTCAGACAGGCTGTGGTGAATGCAACGTTCTGTGGGAGATCCGACTAGAAAAAGACATTCTTTCAGACAGGCTGTGGTGAATGCAACGTTCTGTGGGAGATCCGACTAGAAAAAGAGATTCTTTCAGACAGGCTGTGGTGAATGCAACGTTCTGTGGGAGATCCGACTAGAAAAAGAGATTCTTTCAGACAGGCTGTGGTGAATGCAACGTTCTGTGGGAGATCCGACTAGAAAAAGAGATTCTTTCAGACAGGCTGTGGTGAATGCAACGTTCTGTGGGAGATCCGACTAGAAAAAGACATTCTTTCAGACAGGCTGTGGTGAATGCAACGTTCTGTGGGAGATCCGACTAGAAAAAGACATTCTTTCAGACAGGCTGTGGTGAATGCAACGTTCTGTGGGAGATCCGGCTAGAAGAAGAGATTCTTTCAGACAGGCTGTGGTGAATGCAACGTTCTGTGGGAGATCCGACTAGAAAAGACATTCTTTCAGACAGGCTGTGGTGAATGCAACGTTCTGTGGGAGATCCGACTAGAAAAAGACATTCTTTCAGACAGGCTGTGGTGAATGCAACGTTCTGTGGGAGATCTGGCTAGAAAAGAGATTCTTTCAGACAGGCTGTGTGAATGCAACGTTCTGTGGGAGATCCGACTAGAAAAAGACATTCTTTCAGACAGGCTGTGGTGAATGCAACGTTCTGTGGGAGATCTGGCTAGAAAAGAGATTCTTTCAGACAGGCTGTGGTGAATGCAACGTTCTGTGGGAGATCCGACTAGAAAAAGACATTCTTTCAGACAGGCTGTGGTGAATGCAACGTTCTGTGGGAGATCCGACTAGAAAAAGACATTCTTTCAGACAGGCTGTGGTGAATGCAACGTTCTGTGGGAGATCCGACTAGAAAAAGACATTCTTTCAGACAGGCTGTGGTGAATGCAACGTTCTGTGGGAGATCCGACTAGAAAAGAGATTCTTTCAGACAGGCTGTGGTGAATGCAACGTTCTGTGGGAGATCCGACTAGAAAAAGACATTCTTTCAGACAGGCTGTGGTGAATGCAACGTTCTGTGGGAGATCCGGCTAGAAAAAGAGATTCTTTCAGACAGGCTGTGGTGAATGCAACGTTCTGTGGGAGATCCGACTAGAAAAAGACATTCTTTCAGACAGGCTGTGGTGAATGCAACGTTCTGTGGGAGATCCGACTAGAAAAAGACATTCTTTCAGACAGGCTGTGGTGAATGCAACGTTCTGTGGGAGATCTGGCTAGAAAAAGAGATTCTTTCAGACAGGCTGTAGTGAATGCAACGTTCTGTGGGAGATCCGACTAGAAAAAGACATTCTTTCAGACAGGCTGTGGTGAATGCAACGTTCTGTGGGAGATCCGACTAGAAAAAGAGATTCTTTCAGACAGGCTGTGGTGAATGCAACGTTCTGTGGGAGATCCGACTAGAAAAAGAGATTCTTTCAGACAGGCTGTGGTGAATGCAACGTTCTGTGGGAGATCTGACTAGAAACAGAGATTCTTTCAGACAGGCTGTGGTGAATGCAACGTTCTGTGGGAGATCTGGCTAGAAACAGAGATTCTTTCAGACAGGCTGTGGTGAATGCAACGTTCTGTGGGAGATCCGACTAGAAACAGAGATTCTTTCAGACAGGCTGTGGTGAATGCAACGTTCTGTGGGAGATCCGGCTAGAAACAGAGATTCTTTCAGACAGGCTGTGGTGAATGCAACGTTCTGTGGGAGATCCGACTAGAAAAAGACATTCTTTCAGACAGGCTGTGGTGAATGCAACGTTCTGTGGGAGATCCGACTAGAAAAAGACATTCTTTCAGACAGGCTGTGGTGAATGCAACGTTCTGTGGGAGATCAGGCTAGAAACAGAGATTCTTTCAGACAGGCTGTAGTGAATGCAACGTTCTGTGGGAGATCCGACTAGAAAAAGACATTCTTTCAGACAGGCTGTGGTGAATGCAACGTTCTGTGGGAGATCCGACTAGAAAAAGAGATTCTTTCAGACAGGCTGTGGTGAATGCAACGTTCTGTGGGAGATCTGGCTAGAAAAAGAGATTCTTTCAGACAGGCTGTGGTGAATGCAACGTTCTGTGGGAGATCCGACTAGAAAAAGAGATTCTTTCAGACAGGCTGTGGTGAATGCAACGTTCTGTGGGAGATCCGACTAGAAAAAGAGATTCTTTCAGACAGGCTGTGGTGAATGCAACGTTCTGTGGGAGATCCGACTAGAAAAAGAGATTCTTTCAGACAGGCTGTGGTGAATGCAACGTTCTGTGGGAGATCCGACTAGAAACAGAGATTCTTTCAGACAGGCTGTGGTGAATGCAACGTTCTGTGGGAGATCCGACTAGAAAAAGAGATTCTTTCAGACAGGCTGTGGTGAATGCAACGTTCTGTGGGAGATCTGGCTAGAAACAGAGATTCTTTCAGACAGGCTGTGGTGAATGCAACGTTCTGTGGGAGATCCGACTAGAAAAAGACATTCTTTCAGACAGGCTGTGGTGAATGCAACGTTCTGTGGGAGATCCGACTAGAAAAAGACATTCTTTCAGACAGGCTGTGGTGAATGCAACGTTCTGTGGGAGATCCGGCTAGAAAAAGAGATTCTTTCAGACAGGCTGTGGTGAATGCAACGTTCTGTGGGAGATCCGACTAGAAAAAGACATTCTTTCAGACAGGCTGTGGTGAATGCAACGTTCTGTGGGAGATCCGACTAGAAAAAGACATTCTTTCAGACAGGCTGTGGTGAATGCAACGTTCTGTGGGAGATCCGACTAGAAAAAGACATTCTTTCAGACAGGCTGTGGTGAATGCAACGTTCTGTGGGAGATCTGGCTAGAAAAAGAGATTCTTTCAGACAGGCTGTGGTGAATGCAACGTTCTGTGGGAGATCCGACTAGAAAAAGACATTCTTTCAGACAGGCTGTGGTGAATGCAACGTTCTGTGGGAGATCCGACTAGAAAAAGACATTCTTTCAGACAGGCTGTGGTGAATGCAACGTTCTGTGGGAGATCTGGCTAGAAGCAGAGATTCTTTCAGACAGGCTGTAGTGAATGCAACGTTCTGTGGGAGATCCGACTAGAAAAAGACATTCTTTCAGACAGGCTGTGGTGAATGCAACGTTCTGTGGGAGATCCGGCTAGAAGAAGAGATTCTTTCAGACAGGCTGTGGTGAATGCAACGTTCTGTGGGAGATCCGACTAGAAAAAGACATTCTTTCAGACAGGCTGTGGTGAATGCAACGTTCTGTGGGAGATCCGACTAGAAAAAGACATTCTTTCAGACAGGCTGTGGTGAATGCAACGTTCTGTGGGAGATCCGACTAGAAAAAGACATTCTTTCAGACAGGCTGTGGTGAATGCAACGTTCTGTGGGAGATCCGGCTAGAAAAAGAGATTCTTTCAGACAGGCTGTGGTGAATGCAACGTTCTGTGGGAGATCCGACTAGAAAAAGACATTCTTTCAGACAGGCTGTGGTGAATGCAACGTTCTGTGGGAGATCCGGCTAGAAAAAGAGATTCTTTCAGACAGGCTGTGGTGAATGCAACGTTCTGTGGGAGATCCGACTAGAAAAGACATTCTTTCAGACAGGCTGTGGTGAATGCAACGTTCTGTGGGAGATCCGACTAGAAAAAGACATTCTTTCAGACAGGCTGTGGTGAATGCAACGTTCTGTGGGAGATCTGGCTAGAAAAAGAGATTCTTTCAGACAGGCTGTGGTGAATGCAACGTTCTGTGGGAGATCCGACTAGAAAAAGACATTCTTTCAGACAGGCTGTGGTGAATGCAACGTTCTGTGGGAGATCCGACTAGAAAAAGAGATTCTTTCAGACAGGCTGTGGTGAATGCAACGTTCTGTGGGAGATCCGACTAGAAAAGAGATTCTTTCAGACAGGCTGTGGTGAATGCAACGTTCTGTGGGAGATCCGACTAGAAAAGAGATTCTTTCAGACAGGCTGTGGTGAATGCAACGTTCTGTGGGAGATCCGACTAGAAAAAGAGATTCTTTCAGACAGGCTGTGGTGAATGCAACGTTCTGTGGGAGATCTGACTAGAAACAGAGATTCTTTCAGACAGGCTGTGGTGAATGCAACGTTCTGTGGGAGATCCGACTAGAAAAAGACATTCTTTCAGACAGGCTGTGGTGAATGCAACGTTCTGTGGGAGATCCGACTAGAAAAAGACATTCTTTCAGACAGGCTGTGGTGAATGCAACGTTCTGTGGGAGATCCGACTAGAAACAGAGATTCTTTCAGACAGGCTGTGGTGAATGCAACGTTCTGTGGGAGATCCGACTAGAAAAAGACATTCTTTCAGACAGGCTGTGGTGAATGCAACGTTCTGTGGGAGATCCGACTAGAAAAAGAGATTCTTTCAGACAGGCTGTGGTGAATGCAACGTTCTGTGGGAGATCCGACTAGAAAAAGACATTCTTTCAGACAGGCTGTGGTGAATGCAACGTTCTGTGGGAGATCCGACTAGAAAAAGACATTCTTTCAGACAGGCTGTGGTGAATGCAACGTTCTGTGGGAGATCCGACTAGAAAAAGACATTCTTTCAGACAGGCTGTGGTGAATGCAACGTTCTGTGGGAGATCCGACTAGAAAAAGAGATTCTTTCAGACAGGCTGTGGTGAATGCAACGTTCTGTGGGAGATCCGACTAGAAAAGACATTCTTTCAGACAGGCTGTGGTGAATGCAACGTTCTGTGGGAGATCCGACTAGAAAAAGAGATTCTTTCAGACAGGCTGTGGTGAATGCAACGTTCTGTGGGAGATCCGACTAGAAAAAGAGATTCTTTCAGACAGGCTGTGGTGAATGCAACGTTCTGTGGGAGATCCGACTAGAAAAAGACATTCTTTCAGACAGGCTGTGGTGAATGCAACGTTCTGTGGGAGATCCGACTAGAAAAAGACATTCTTTCAGACAGGCTGTGGTGAATGCAACGTTCTGTGGGAGATCCGACTAGAAAAAGACATTCTTTCAGACAGGCTGTGGTGAATGCAACGTTCTGTGGGAGATCCGGCTAGAAAAGAGATTCTTTCAGACAGGCTGTGGTGAATGCAACGTTCTGTGGGAGATCCGACTAGAAAAAGACATTCTTTCAGACAGGCTGTGGTGAATGCAACGTTCTGTGGGAGATCCGACTAGAAAAAGACATTCTTTCAGACAGGCTGTGGTGAATGCAACGTTCTGTGGGAGATCCGACTAGAAAAAGACATTCTTTCAGACAGGCTGTGGTGAATGCAACGTTCTGTGGGAGATCTGACTAGAAAAGACATTCTTTCAGACAGGCTGTGGTGAATGCAACGTTCTGTGGGAGATCCGACTAGAAAAGAGATTCTTTCAGACAGGCTGTGGTGAATGCAACGTTCTGTGGGAGATCCGACTAGAAAAAGACATTCTTTCAGACAGGCTGTGGTGAATGCAACGTTCTGTGGGAGATCCGACTAGAAAAAGAGATTCTTTCAGACAGGCTGTGGTGAATGCAACGTTCTGTGGGAGATCCGACTAGAAAAAGACATTCTTTCAGACAGGCTGTGGTGAATGCAACGTTCTGTGGGAGATCTGGCTAGAAAAGAGATTCTTTCAGACAGGCTGTGGTGAATGCAACGTTCTGTGGGAGATCCGACTAGAAAAAGACATTCTTTCAGACAGGCTGTGGTGAATGCAACGTTCTGTGGGAGATCCGACTAGAAAAAGACATTCTTTCAGACAGGCTGTGGTGAATGCAACGTTCTGTGGGAGATCCGACTAGAAAAAGACATTCTTTCAGACAGGCTGTGGTGAATGCAACGTTCTGTGGGAGATCCGACTAGAAAAAGAGATTCTTTCAGACAGGCTGTGGTGAATGCAACGTTCTGTGGGAGATCCGACTAGAAAAAGAGATTCTTTCAGACAGGCTGTGGTGAATGCAACGTTCTGTGGGAGATCCGGCTAGAAAAAGAGATTCTTTCAGACAGGCTGTGGTGAATGCAACGTTCTGTGGGAGATCCGACTAGAAAAAGACATTCTTTCAGACAGGCTGTGGTGAATGCAACGTTCTGTGGGAGATCCGACTAGAAAAAGACATTCTTTCAGACAGGCTGTGGTGAATGCAACGTTCTGTGGGAGATCTGGCTAGAAAAAGAGATTCTTTCAGACAGGCTGTAGTGAATGCAACGTTCTGTGGGAGATCCGACTAGAAAAAGACATTCTTTCAGACAGGCTGTGGTGAATGCAACGTTCTGTGGGAGATCCGACTAGAAAAGAGATTCTTTCAGACAGGCTGTGGTGAATGCAACGTTCTGTGGGAGATCCGACTAGAAAAAGAGATTCTTTCAGACAGGCTGTGGTGAATGCAACGTTCTGTGGGAGATCTGACTAGAAAAAGAGATTCTTTCAGACAGGCTGTGGTGAATGCAACGTTCTGTGGGAGATCCGACTAGAAAAGAGATTCTTTCAGACAGGCTGTGGTGAATGCAACGTTCTGTGGGAGATCCGACTAGAAAAAGAGATTCTTTCAGACAGGCTGTGGTGAATGCAACGTTCTGTGGGAGATCCGACTAGAAAAAGACATTCTTTCAGACAGGCTGTGGTGAATGCAACGTTCTGTGGGAGATCCGACTAGAAAAGACATTCTTTCAGACAGGCTGTGGTGAATGCAACGTTCTGTGGGAGATCCGACTAGAAAAAGAGATTCTTTCAGACAGGCTGTGGTGAATGCAACGTTCTGTGGGAGATCCGACTAGAAAAAGACATTCTTTCAGACAGGCTGTGGTGAATGCAACGTTCTGTGGGAGATCCGACTAGAAAAAGAGATTCTTTCAGACAGGCTGTGGTGAATGCAACGTTCTGTGGGAGATCCGACTAGAAAAAGAGATTCTTTCAGACAGGCTGTGGTGAATGCAACGTTCTGTGGGAGATCCGACTAGAAAAAGACATTCTTTCAGACAGGCTGTGGTGAATGCAACGTTCTGTGGGAGATCCGACTAGAAAAAGACATTCTTTCAGACAGGCTGTGGTGAATGCAACGTTCTGTGGGAGATCCGACTAGAAAAGAGATTCTTTCAGACAGGCTGTGGTGAATGCAACGTTCTGTGGGAGATCCGACTAGAAAAAGACATTCTTTCAGACAGGCTGTGGTGAATGCAACGTTCTGTGGGAGATCCGACTAGAAAAAGACATTCTTTCAGACAGGCTGTGGTGAATGCAACGTTCTGTGGGAGATCTGGCTAGAAAAAGAGATTCTTTCAGACAGGCTGTGGTGAATGCAACGTTCTGTGGGAGATCCGACTAGAAAAGACATTCTTTCAGACAGGCTGTGGTGAATGCAACGTTCTGTGGGAGATCCGACTAGAAAAAGACATTCTTTCAGACAGGCTGTGGTGAATGCAACGTTCTGTGGGAGATCCGACTAGAAAAGACATTCTTTCAGACAGGCTGTGGTGAATGCAACGTTCTGTGGGAGATCCGGCTAGAAAAAGAGATTCTTTCAGACAGGCTGTGGTGAATGCAACGTTCTGTGGGAGATCCGACTAGAAAAAGACATTCTTTCAGACAGGCTGTGGTGAATGCAACGTTCTGTGGGAGATCCGACTAGAAAAAGAGATTCTTTCAGACAGGCTGTGGTGAATGCAACGTTCTGTGGGAGATCCGACTAGAAAAAGACATTCTTTCAGACAGGCTGTGGTGAATGCAACGTTCTGTGGGAGATCCGACTAGAAAAAGACATTCTTTCAGACAGGCTGTGGTGAATGCAACGTTCTGTGGGAGATCTGGCTAGAAAAAGAGATTCTTTCAGACAGGCTGTGGTGAATGCAACGTTCTGTGGGAGATCCGACTAGAAAAAGACATTCTTTCAGACAGGCTGTGGTGAATGCAACGTTCTGTGGGAGATCCGACTAGAAAAAGAGATTCTTTCAGACAGGC
Organism: Megaustenia siamemsis; assembly: GCA_032433765.1. NCBI lineage: Eukaryota > Metazoa > Mollusca > Gastropoda > Stylommatophora > Ariophantidae > Megaustenia > Megaustenia siamemsis. The sequence goes on along the minus strand of JAVIAB010000046.1, from coordinate 28,729,910 downwards.
TGTGGTGAATGCAACGTTCTGTGGGAGATCCGACTAGAAAAGACATTCTTTCAGACAGGCTGTGGTGAATGCAACGTTCTGTGGGAGATCCGGCTAGAAAAAGAGATTCTTTCAGACAGGCTGTGGTGAATGCAACGTTCTGTGGGAGATCCGACTAGAAAAAGAGATTCTTTCAGACAGGCTGTGGTGAATGCAACGTTCTGTGGGAGATCCGACTAGAAAAAGAGATTCTTTCAGACAGGCTGTGGTGAATGCAACGTTCTGTGGGAGATCCGACTAGAAAAAGAGATTCTTTCAGACAGGCTGTGGTGAATGCAACGTTCTGTGGGAGATCCGACTAGAAAAAGAGATTCTTTCAGACAGGCTGTGGTGAATGCAACGTTCTGTGGGAGATCCGACTAGAAAAAGAGATTCTTTCAGACAGGCTGTGGTGAATGCAACGTTCTGTGGGAGATCCGACTAGAAAAAGAGATTCTTTCAGACAGGCTGTGGTGAATGCAACGTTCTGTGGGAGATCCGACTAGAAAAGAGATTCTTTCAGACAGGCTGTGGTGAATGCAACGTTCTGTGGGAGATCTGGCTAGAAAAAGAGATTCTTTCAGACAGGCTGTGGTGAATGCAACGTTCTGTGGGAGATCCGACTAGAAAAAGAGATTCTTTCAGACAGGCTGTGGTGAATGCAACGTTCTGTGGGAGATCCGACTAGAAAAAGACATTCTTTCAGACAGGCTGTGGTGAATGCAACGTTCTGTGGGAGATCCGACTAGAAAAAGACATTCTTTCAGACAGGCTGTGGTGAATGCAACGTTCTGTGGGAGATCCGGCTAGAAAAAGAGATTCTTTCAGACAGGCTGTGGTGAATGCAACGTTCTGTGGGAGATCCGACTAGAAAAAGACATTCTTTCAGACAGGCTGTGGTGAATGCAACGTTCTGTGGGAGATCCGACTAGAAAAAGACATTCTTTCAGACAGGCTGTGGTGAATGCAACGTTCTGTGGGAGATCCGACTAGAAAAAGACATTCTTTCAGACAGGCTGTGGTGAATGCAACGTTCTGTGGGAGATCTGGCTAGAAAAAGAGATTCTTTCAGACAGGCTGTGGTGAATGCAACGTTCTGTGGGAGATCCGACTAGAAAAGACATTCTTTCAGACAGGCTGTGGTGAATGCAACGTTCTGTGGGAGATCCGACTAGAAAAAGACATTCTTTCAGACAGGCTGTGGTGAATGCAACGTTCTGTGGGAGATCTGGCTAGAAACAGAGATTCTTTCAGACAGGCTGTAGTGAATGCAACGTTCTGTGGGAGATCCGACTAGAAAAAGACATTCTTTCAGACAGGCTGTGGTGAATGCAACGTTCTGTGGGAGATCCGGCTAGAAGAAGAGATTCTTTCAGACAGGCTGTGGTGAATGCAACGTTCTGTGGGAGATCCGACTAGAAAAGACATTCTTTCAGACAGGCTGTGGTGAATGCAACGTTCTGTGGGAGATCCGACTAGAAAAAGACATTCTTTCAGACAGGCTGTGGTGAATGCAACGTTCTGTGGGAGATCCGACTAGAAAAAGACATTCTTTCAGACAGGCTGTGGTGAATGCAACGTTCTGTGGGAGATCCGACTAGAAAAAGAGATTCTTTCAGACAGGCTGTGTGAATGCAACGTTCTGTGGGAGATCCGACTAGAAAAAGACATTCTTTCAGACAGGCTGTGGTGAATGCAACGTTCTGTGGGAGATCCGACTAGAAAAAGATTCTTTCAGACAGGCTGTGGTGAATGCAACGTTCTGTGGGAGATCCGACTAGAAAAGAGATTCTTTCAGACAGGCTGTGGTGAATGCAACGTTCTGTGGGAGATCCGACTAGAAAAAGACATTCTTTCAGACAGGCTGTGGTGAATGCAACGTTCTGTGGGAGATCTGACTAGAAAAAGAGATTCTTTCAGACAGGCTGTGGTGAATGCAACGTTCTGTGGGAGATCCGACTAGAAAAAGACATTCTTTCAGACAGGCTGTGGTGAATGCAACGTTCTGTGGGAGATCCGACTAGAAAAGAGATTCTTTCAGACAGGCTGTGGTGAATGCAACGTTCTGTGGGAGATCCGACTAGAAAAAGAGATTCTTTCAGACAGGCTGTGGTGAATGCAACGTTCTGTGGGAGATCCGGCTAGAAAAAGAGATTCTTTCAGACAGGCTGTGGTGAATGCAACGTTCTGTGGGAGATCCGACTAGAAAAGAGATTCTTTCAGACAGGCTGTGGTGAATGCAACGTTCTGTGGGAGATCTGGCTAGAAAAAGATTCTTTCAGACAGGCTGTGGTGAATGCAACGTTCTGTGGGAGATCCGACTAGAAAAAGACATTCTTTCAGACAGGCTGTGGTGAATGCAACGTTCTGTGGGAGATCCGACTAGAAAAAGACATTCTTTCAGACAGGCTGTGGTGAATGCAACGTTCTGTGGGAGATCCGGCTAGAAAAGAGATTCTTTCAGACAGGCTGTAGTGAATGCAACGTTCTGTGGGAGATCCGACTAGAAAAAGACATTCTTTCAGACAGGCTGTGGTGAATGCAACGTTCTGTGGGAGATCCGACTAGAAAAAGAGATTCTTTCAGACAGGCTGTGGTGAATGCAACGTTCTGTGGGAGATCCGACTAGAAAAAGAGATTCTTTCAGACAGGCTGTGGTGAATGCAACGTTCTGTGGGAGATCCGACTAGAAAAAGACATTCTTTCAGACAGGCTGTGGTGAATGCAACGTTCTGTGGGAGATCCGACTAGAAAAAGACATTCTTTCAGACAGGCTGTGGTGAATGCAACGTTCTGTGGGAGATCTGGCTAGAAAAGAGATTCTTTCAGACAGGCTGTGGTGAATGCAACGTTCTGTGGGAGATCCGACTAGAAAAAGACATTCTTTCAGACAGGCTGTGGTGAATGCAACGTTCTGTGGGAGATCCGACTAGAAAAGACATTCTTTCAGACAGGCTGTGGTGAATGCAACGTTCTGTGGGAGATCTGGCTAGAAAAAGAGATTCTTTCAGACAGGCTGTAGTGAATGCAACGTTCTGTGGGAGATCCGACTAGAAAAAGACATTCTTTCAGACAGGCTGTGGTGAATGCAACGTTCTGTGGGAGATCTGGCTAGAAAAGAGATTCTTTCAGACAGGCTGTGGTGAATGCAACGTTCTGTGGGAGATCCGACTAGAAAAAGACATTCTTTCAGACAGGCTGTGGTGAATGCAACGTTCTGTGGGAGATCCGACTAGAAAAAGACATTCTTTCAGACAGGCTGTGGTGAATGCAACGTTCTGTGGGAGATCTGGCTAGAAAAAGAGATTCTTTCAGACAGGCTGTGGTGAATGCAACGTTCTGTGGGAGATCCGACTAGAAAAAGACATTCTTTCAGACAGGCTGTGGTGAATGCAACGTTCTGTGGGAGATCCGACTAGAAAAGAGATTCTTTCAGACAGGCTGTGGTGAATGCAACGTTCTGTGGGAGATCCGACTAGAAAAGACATTCTTTCAGACAGGCTGTGGTGAATGCAACGTTCTGTGGGAGATCCGACTAGAAAAGACATTCTTTCAGACAGGCTGTGGTGAATGCAACGTTCTGTGGGAGATCCGGCTAGAAAGAGATTCTTTCAGACAGGCTGTGGTGAATGCAACGTTCTGTGGGAGATCCGACTAGAAAAAACATTCTTTCAGACAGGCTGTGGTGAATGCAACGTTCTGTGGGAGATCCGACTAGAAAAAGAGATTCTTTCAGACAGGCTGTGGTGAATGCAACGTTCTGTGGGAGATCCGACTAGAAAAAGACATTCTTTCAGACAGGCTGTGGTGAATGCAACGTTCTGTGGGAGATCCGACTAGAAAAAGACATTCTTTCAGACAGGCTGTGGTGAATGCAACGTTCTGTGGGAGATCTGGCTAGAAAAAGATTCTTTCAGACAGGCTGTGGTGAATGCAACGTTCTGTGGGAGATCCGACTAGAAAAAGACATTCTTTCAGACAGGCTGTGGTGAATGCAACGTTCTGTGGGAGATCCGACTAGAAAAAGAGATTCTTTCAGACAGGCTGTGGTGAATGCAACGTTCTGTGGGAGATCCGACTAGAAAAAGAGATTCTTTCAGACAGGCTGTGGTGAATGCAACGTTCTGTGGGAGATCCGACTAGAAAAAGAGATTCTTTCAGACAGGCTGTGGTGAATGCAACGTTCTGTGGGAGATCCGACTAGAAAAAGAGATTCTTTCAGACAGGCTGTGGTGAATGCAACGTTCTGTGGGAGATCTGACTAGAAAAAGATTCTTTCAGACAGGCTGTGGTGAATGCAACGTTCTGTGGGAGATCCGACTAGAAAAAGACATTCTTTCAGACAGGCTGTGGTGAATGCAACGTTCTGTGGGAGATCCGACTAGAAAAAGACATTCTTTCAGACAGGCTGTGGTGAATGCAACGTTCTGTGGGAGATCTGGCTAGAAAAAGAGATTCTTTCAGACAGGCTGTGGTGAATGCAACGTTCTGTGGGAGATCCGACTAGAAAAAGACATTCTTTCAGACAGGCTGTGGTGAATGCAACGTTCTGTGGGAGATCCGACTAGAAAAAGACATTCTTTCAGACAGGCTGTGGTGAATGCAACGTTCTGTGGGAGATCTGGCTAGAAAAGAGATTCTTTCAGACAGGCTGTAGTGAATGCAACGTTCTGTGGGAGATCCGACTAGAAAAAGACATTCTTTCAGACAGGCTGTGGTGAATGCAACGTTCTGTGGGAGATCCGACTAGAAAAGAGATTCTTTCAGACAGGCTGTGGTGAATGCAACGTTCTGTGGGAGATCCGACTAGAAAAGACATTCTTTCAGACAGGCTGTGGTGAATGCAACGTTCTGTGGGAGATCCGACTAGAAAAAGACATTCTTTCAGACAGGCTGTGGTGAATGCAACGTTCTGTGGGAGATCGGCTAGAAACAGAGATTCTTTCAGACAGGCTGTAGTGAATGCAACGTTCTGTGGGAGATCCGACTAGAAAAAGACATTCTTTCAGACAGGCTGTGGTGAATGCAACGTTCTGTGGGAGATCCGACTAGAAAAAGAGATTCTTTCAGACAGGCTGTGGTGAATGCAACGTTCTGTGGGAGATCCGACTAGAAAAAGACATTCTTTCAGACAGGCTGTGGTGAATGCAACGTTCTGTGGGAGATCCGACTAGAAAAAGACATTCTTTCAGACAGGCTGTGGTGAATGCAACGTTCTGTGGGAGATCCGACTAGAAAAAGATTCTTTCAGACAGGCTGTGGTGAATGCAACGTTCTGTGGGAGATCCGACTAGAAAAGAGATTCTTTCAGACAGGCTGTGGTGAATGCAACGTTCTGTGGGAGATCCGACTAGAAAAAGAGATTCTTTCAGACAGGCTGTGGTGAATGCAACGTTCTGTGGGAGATCCGACTAGAAAAAGAGATTCTTTCAGACAGGCTGTGGTGAATGCAACGTTCTGTGGGAGATCTGGCTAGAAAAAGAGATTCTTTCAGACAGGCTGTGGTGAATGCAACGTTCTGTGGGAGATCCGACTAGAAAAGACATTCTTTCAGACAGGCTGTGGTGAATGCAACGTTCTGTGGGAGATCCGACTAGAAAAAGACATTCTTTCAGACAGGCTGTGGTGAATGCAACGTTCTGTGGGAGATCCGGCTAGAAAAAGAGATTCTTTCAGACAGGCTGTGGTGAATGCAACGTTCTGTGGGAGATCCGACTAGAAAAAGACATTCTTTCAGACAGGCTGTGGTGAATGCAACGTTCTGTGGGAGATCCGACTAGAAAAAGAGATTCTTTCAGACAGGCTGTGGTGAATGCAACGTTCTGTGGGAGATCCGACTAGAAAAGAGATTCTTTCAGACAGGCTGTGGTGAATGCAACGTTCTGTGGGAGATCCGACTAGAAAAGACATTCTTTCAGACAGGCTGTGGTGAATGCAACGTTCTGTGGGAGATCCGACTAGAAAAAGAGATTCTTTCAGACAGGCTGTGGTGAATGCAACGTTCTGTGGGAGATCCGACTAGAAAAGAGATTCTTTCAGACAGGCTGTGGTGAATGCAACGTTCTGTGGGAGATCCGACTAGAAAAAGACATTCTTTCAGACAGGCTGTGGTGAATGCAACGTTCTGTGGGAGATCCGACTAGAAAAGACATTCTTTCAGACAGGCTGTGGTGAATGCAACGTTCTGTGGGAGATCCGGCTAGAAAAGAGATTCTTTCAGACAGGCTGTGGTGAATGCAACGTTCTGTGGGAGATCCGACTAGAAAAAGAGATTCTTTCAGACAGGCTGTGGTGAATGCAACGTTCTGTGGGAGATCTGGCTAGAAAAGAGATTCTTTCAGACAGGCTGTGGTGAATGCAACGTTCTGTGGGAGATCCGACTAGAAAAGACATTCTTTCAGACAGGCTGTGGTGAATGCAACGTTCTGTGGGAGATCCGACTAGAAAAAGACATTCTTTCAGACAGGCTGTGGTGAATGCAACGTTCTGTGGGAGATCCGACTAGAAAAGAGATTCTTTCAGACAGGCTGTGGTGAATGCAACGTTCTGTGGGAGATCCGACTAGAAAAAGACATTCTTTCAGACAGGCTGTGGTGAATGCAACGTTCTGTGGGAGATCCGACTAGAAAAAGACATTCTTTCAGACAGGCTGTGGTGAATGCAACGTTCTGTGGGAGATCCGACTAGAAAAAGACATTCTTTCAGACAGGCTGTGGTGAATGCAACGTTCTGTGGGAGATCTGGCTAGAAGAAGAGATTCTTTCAGACAGGCTGTGGTGAATGCAACGTTCTGTGGGAGATCCGACTAGAAAAAGACATTCTTTCAGACAGGCTGTGATGAATGCAACGTTCTGTGGGAGATCCGACTAGAAAAAGACATTCTTTCAGACAGGCTGTGGTGAATGCAACGTTCTGTGGGAGATCTGGCTAGAAGCAGAGATTCTTTCAGACAGGCTGTAGTGAATGCAACGTTCTGTGGGAGATCCGACTAGAAAAGACATTCTTTCAGACAGGCTGTGGTGAATGCAACGTTCTGTGGGAGATCTGGCTAGAAAAGAGATTCTTTCAGACAGGCTGTGGTGAATGCAACGTTCTGTGGGAGATCCGACTAGAAAAAGACATTCTTTCAGACAGGCTGTGGTGAATGCAACGTTCTGTGGGAGATCCGACTAGAAAAAGACATTCTTTCAGACAGGCTGTGGTGAATGCAACGTTCTGTGGGAGATCCGACTAGAAAAAGACATTCTTTCAGACAGGCTGTGTGAATGCAACGTTCTGTGGGAGATCCGGCTAGAAAAGAGATTCTTTCAGACAGGCTGTGGTGAATGCAACGTTCTGTGGGAGATCCGACTAGAAAAAGACATTCTTTCAGACAGGCTGTGGTGAATGCAACGTTCTGTGGGAGATCCGACTAGAAAAAGAGATTCTTTCAGACAGGCTGTGGTGAATGCAACGTTCTGTGGGAGATCCGACTAGAAAAAGACATTCTTTCAGACAGGCTGTGGTGAATGCAACGTTCTGTGGGAGATCCGACTAGAAAAAGACATTCTTTCAGACAGGCTGTGGTGAATGCAACGTTCTGTGGGAGATCTGGCTAGAAGCAGAGATTCTTTCAGACAGGCTGTAGTGAATGCAACGTTCTGTGGGAGATCCGACTAGAAAAGACATTCTTTCAGACAGGCTGTGGTGAATGCAACGTTCTGTGGGAGATCCGACTAGAAAAGAGATTCTTTCAGACAGGCTGTGGTGAATGCAACGTTCTGTGGGAGATCCGACTAGAAAAGAGATTCTTTCAGACAGGCTGTGGTGAATGCAACGTTCTGTGGGAGATCTGGCTAGAAAAAGAGATTCTTTCAGACAGGCTGTGGTGAATGCAACGTTCTGTGGGAGATCTGACTAGAAAAAGAGATTCTTTCAGACAGGCTGTGGTGAATGCAACGTTCTGTGGGAGATCCGACTAGAAAAGAGATTCTTTCAGACAGGCTGTGGTGAATGCAACGTTCTGTGGGAGATCCGACTAGAAAAAGAGATTCTTTCAGACAGGCTGTGGTGAATGCAACGTTCTGTGGGAGATCCGACTAGAAAAAGACATTCTTTCAGACAGGCTGTGGTGAATGCAACGTTCTGTGGGAGATCCGACTAGAAAAGACATTCTTTCAGACAGGCTGTGGTGAATGCAACGTTCTGTGGGAGATCCGACTAGAAAAGAGATTCTTTCAGACAGGCTGTGGTGAATGCAACGTTCTGTGGGAGATCCGACTAGAAAAAGAGATTCTTTCAGACAGGCTGTGGTGAATGCAACGTTCTGTGGGAGATCCGACTAGAAAAAGAGATTCTTTCAGACAGGCTGTGGTGAATGCAACGTTCTGTGGGAGATCCGACTAGAAAAAGACATTCTTTCAGACAGGCTGTGGTGAATGCAACGTTCTGTGGGAGATCCGACTAGAAAAAGACATTCTTTCAGACAGGCTGTGGTGAATGCAACGTTCTGTGGGAGATCCGACTAGAAAAAGACATTCTTTCAGACAGGCTGTGGTGAATGCAACGTTCTGTGGGAGATCTGGCTAGAAAAAGATTCTTTCAGACAGGCTGTGGTGAATGCAACGTTCTGTGGGAGATCCGACTAGAAAAAGACATTCTTTCAGACAGGCTGTGTGAATGCAACGTTCTGTGGGAGATCCGACTAGAAAAAGACATTCTTTCAGACAGGCTGTGGTGAATGCAACGTTCTGTGGGAGATCTGGCTAGAAAAAGAGATTCTTTCAGACAGGCTGTGGTGAATGCAACGTTCTGTGGGAGATCCGACTAGAAAAAGACATTCTTTCAGACAGGCTGTGGTGAATGCAACGTTCTGTGGGAGATCTGGCTAGAAAAAGAGATTCTTTCAGACAGGCTGTGGTGAATGCAACGTTCTGTGGGAGATCCGACTAGAAAAAGACATTCTTTCAGACAGGCTGTGGTGAATGCAACGTTCTGTGGGAGATCCGACTAGAAAAAGACATTCTTTCAGACAGGCTGTGGTGAATGCAACGTTCTGTGGGAGATCCGACTAGAAAAGAGATTCTTTCAGACAGGCTGTAGTGAATGCAACGTTCTGTGGGAGATCCGACTAGAAAAAGAGATTCTTTCAGACAGGCTGTGGTGAATGCAACGTTCTGTGGGAGATCCGACTAGAAAAAGAGATTCTTTCAGACAGGCTGTGGTGAATGCAACGTTCTGTGGGAGATCTGGCTAGAAAAAGATTCTTTCAGACAGGCTGTGGTGAATGCAACGTTCTGTGGGAGATCCGACTAGAAAAAGACATTCTTTCAGACAGGCTGTGGTGAATGCAACGTTCTGTGGGAGATCCGACTAGAAAAAGACATTCTTTCAGACAGGCTGTGGTGAATGCAACGTTCTGTGGGAGATCCGACTAGAAACAGAGATTCTTTCAGACAGGCTGTGGTGAATGCAACGTTCTGTGGGAGATCCGACTAGAAAAAGACATTCTTTCAGACAGGCTGTGGTGAATGCAACGTTCTGTGGGAGATCCGACTAGAAAAAGACATTCTTTCAGACAGGCTGTGGTGAATGCAACGTTCTGTGGGAGATCCGACTAGAAAAAGACATTCTTTCAGACAGGCTGTGGTGAATGCAACGTTCTGTGGGAGATCCGACTAGAAAAAGAGATTCTTTCAGACAGGCTGTGGTGAATGCAACGTTCTGTGGGAGATCCGACTAGAAAAGACATTCTTTCAGACAGGCTGTGGTGAATGCAACGTTCTGTGGGAGATCCGACTAGAAAAAGACATTCTTTCAGACAGGCTGTGGTGAATGCAACGTTCTGTGGGAGATCTGGCTAGAAAAAGAGATTCTTTCAGACAGGCTGTGGTGAATGCAACGTTCTGTGGGAGATCCGACTAGAAAAAGACATTCTTTCAGACAGGCTGTGGTGAATGCAACGTTCTGTGGGAGATCCGACTAGAAAAAGACATTCTTTCAGACAGGCTGTGGTGAATGCAACGTTCTGTGGGAGATCCGACTAGAAAAGACATTCTTTCAGACAGGCTGTGGTGAATGCAACGTTCTGTGGGAGATCCGGCTAGAAACAGAGATTCTTTCAGACAGGCTGTGGTGAATGCAACGTTCTGTGGGAGATCCGACTAGAAAAAGACATTCTTTCAGACAGGCTGTGGTGAATGCAACGTTCTGTGGGAGATCCGGCTAGAAACAGAGATTCTTTCAGACAGGCTGTGGTGAATGCAACGTTCTGTGGGAGATCCGACTAGAAAAAGACATTCTTTCAGACAGGCTGTGGTGAATGCAACGTTCTGTGGGAGATCCGACTAGAAAAAGACATTCTTTCAGACAGGCTGTGGTGAATGCAACGTTCTGTGGGAGATCTGGCTAGAAGCAGAGATTCTTTCAGACAGGCTGTAGTGAATGCAACGTTCTGTGGGAGATCCGACTAGAAAAAGACATTCTTTCAGACAGGCTGTGGTGAATGCAACGTTCTGTGGGAGATCCGACTAGAAAAAGAGATTCTTTCAGACAGGCTGTGGTGAATGCAACGTTCTGTGGGAGATCCGACTAGAAAAAGAGATTCTTTCAGACAGGCTGTGGTGAATGCAACGTTCTGTGGGAGATCCGACTAGAAAAAGAGATTCTTTCAGACAGGCTGTGGTGAATGCAACGTTCTGTGGGAGATCCGACTAGAAAAAGAGATTCTTTCAGACAGGCTGTGGTGAATGCAACGTTCTGTGGGAGATCTGGCTAGAAACAGAGATTCTTTCAGACAGGCTGTGGTGAATGCAACGTTCTGTGGGAGATCCGACTAGAAAAAGACATTCTTTCAGACAGGCTGTGGTGAATGCAACGTTCTGTGGGAGATCCGACTAGAAAAAGACATTCTTTCAGACAGGCTGTGGTGAATGCAACGTTCTGTGGGAGATCCGACTAGAAAAGAGATTCTTTCAGACAGGCTGTGGTGAATGCAACGTTCTGTGGGAGATCCGACTAGAAAAAGACATTCTTTCAGACAGGCTGTGGTGAATGCAACGTTCTGTGGGAGATCCGACTAGAAAAAGAGATTCTTTCAGACAGGCTGTGGTGAATGCAACGTTCTGTGGGAGATCCGACTAGAAAAGAGATTCTTTCAGACAGGCTGTGGTGAATGCAACGTTCTGTGGGAGATCCGACTAGAAAAAGACATTCTTTCAGACAGGCTGTGGTGAATGCAACGTTCTGTGGGAGATCCGACTAGAAAAAGACATTCTTTCAGACAGGCTGTGGTGAATGCAACGTTCTGTGGGAGATCTGGCTAGAAAAAGAGATTCTTTCAGACAGGCTGTGGTGAATGCAACGTTCTGTGGGAGATCCGACTAGAAAAAGACATTCTTTCAGACAGGCTGTGGTGAATGCAACGTTCTGTGGGAGATCCGACTAGAAAAAGACATTCTTTCAGACAGGCTGTGGTGAATGCAACGTTCTGTGGGAGATCTGGCTAGAAACAGAGATTCTTTCAGACAGGCTGTAGTGAATGCAACGTTCTGTGGGAGATCCGACTAGAAAAGACATTCTTTCAGACAGGCTGTGGTGAATGCAACGTTCTGTGGGAGATCTGGCTAGAAGAAGAGATTCTTTCAGACAGGCTGTGGTGAATGCAACGTTCTGTGGGAGATCCGACTAGAAAAAGACATTCTTTCAGACAGGCTGTGTGAATGCAACGTTCTGTGGGAGATCCGACTAGAAAAAGACATTCTTTCAGACAGGCTGTGGTGAATGCAACGTTCTGTGGGAGATCTGGCTAGAAAAAGAGATTCTTTCAGACAGGCTGTAGTGAATGCAACGTTCTGTGGGAGATCCGACTAGAAAAGAGATTCTTTCAGACAGGCTGTGGTGAATGCAACGTTCTGTGGGAGATCCGACTAGAAAAAGACATTCTTTCAGACAGGCTGTGGTGAATGCAACGTTCTGTGGGAGATCTGGCTAGAAACAGAGATTCTTTCAGACAGGCTGTGGTGAATGCAACGTTCTGTGGGAGATCCGACTAGAAAAAGACATTCTTTCAGACAGGCTGTGGTGAATGCAACGTTCTGTGGGAGATCCGACTAGAAAAAGACATTCTTTCAGACAGGCTGTGGTGAATGCAACGTTCTGTGGGAGATCCGGCTAGAAAAAGAGATTCTTTCAGACAGGCTGTAGTGAATGCAACGTTCTGTGGGAGATCCGACTAGAAAAAGACATTCTTTCAGACAGGCTGTGGTGAATGCAACGTTCTGTGGGAGATCCGGCTAGAAAAAGAGATTCTTTCAGACAGGCTGTGGTGAATGCAACGTTCTGTGGGAGATCCGACTAGAAAAAGACATTCTTTCAGACAGGCTGTGGTGAATGCAACGTTCTGTGGGAGATCCGACTAGAAAAAGACATTCTTTCAGACAGGCTGTGGTGAATGCAACGTTCTGTGGGAGATCTGGCTAGAAAAAGAGATTCTTTCAGACAGGCTGTGGTGAATGCAACGTTCTGTGGGAGATCCGACTAGAAAAAGACATTCTTTCAGACAGGCTGTGGTGAATGCAACGTTCTGTGGGAGATCCGACTAGAAAAGAGATTCTTTCAGACAGGCTGTGGTGAATGCAACGTTCTGTGGGAGATCCGACTAGAAAAAGAGATTCTTTCAGACAGGCTGTGGTGAATGCAACGTTCTGTGGGAGATCCGACTAGAAAAAGAGATTCTTTCAGACAGGCTGTGGTGAATGCAACGTTCTGTGGGAGATCCGACTAGAAAAAGAGATTCTTTCAGACAGGCTGTGGTGAATGCAACGTTCTGTGGGAGATCCGGCTAGAAAAGAGATTCTTTCAGACAGGCTGTGGTGAATGCAACGTTCTGTGGGAGATCCGACTAGAAAAAGACATTCTTTCAGACAGGCTGTGGTGAATGCAACGTTCTGTGGGAGATCCGACTAGAAAAAGACATTCTTTCAGACAGGCTGTGGTGAATGCAACGTTCTGTGGGAGATCCGGCTAGAAACAGAGATTCTTTCAGACAGGCTGTGGTGAATGCAACGTTCTGTGGGAGATCCGACTAGAAAAAACATTCTTTCAGACAGGCTGTGGTGAATGCAACGTTCTGTGGGAGATCCGACTAGAAAAGAGATTCTTTCAGACAGGCTGTGGTGAATGCAACGTTCTGTGGGAGATCCGACTAGAAAAAGAGATTCTTTCAGACAGGCTGTGGTGAATGCAACGTTCTGTGGGAGATCCGACTAGAAAAAGACATTCTTTCAGACAGGCTGTGGTGAATGCAACGTTCTGTGGGAGATCCGACTAGAAAAAGACATTCTTTCAGACAGGCTGTGGTGAATGCAACGTTCTGTGGGAGATCTGGCTAGAAGAAGAGATTCTTTCAGACAGGCTGTGGTGAATGCAACGTTCTGTGGGAGATCCGACTAGAAAAAGACATTCTTTCAGACAGGCTGTGGTGAATGCAACGTTCTGTGGGAGATCCGACTAGAAAAAGACATTCTTTCAGACAGGCTGTGGTGAATGCAACGTTCTGTGGGAGATCTGGCTAGAAACAGAGATTCTTTCAGACAGGCTGTAGTGAATGCAACGTTCTGTGGGAGATCCGACTAGAAAAAGACATTCTTTCAGACAGGCTGTGGTGAATGCAACGTTCTGTGGGAGATCTGGCTAGAAGAAGAGATTCTTTCAGACAGGCTGTGGTGAATGCAACGTTCTGTGGGAGATCCGACTAGAAAAAGACATTCTTTCAGACAGGCTGTGGTGAATGCAACGTTCTGTGGGAGATCCGACTAGAAAAAGACATTCTTTCAGACAGGCTGTGGTGAATGCAACGTTCTGTGGGAGATCTGGCTAGAAAAGAGATTCTTTCAGACAGGCTGTAGTGAATGCAACGTTCTGTGGGAGATCCGACTAGAAAAAGAGATTCTTTCAGACAGGCTGTGGTGAATGCAACGTTCTGTGGGAGATCCGACTAGAAAAGACATTCTTTCAGACAGGCTGTGGTGAATGCAACGTTCTGTGGGAGATCTGGCTAGAAACAGAGATTCTTTCAGACAGGCTGTGGTGAATGCAACGTTCTGTGGGAGATCCGACTAGAAAAAGACATTCTTTCAGACAGGCTGTGGTGAATGCAACGTTCTGTGGGAGATCCGACTAGAAAAAGACATTCTTTCAGACAGGCTGTGGTGAATGCAACGTTCTGTGGGAGATCCGGCTAGAAAAAGAGATTCTTTCAGACAGGCTGTAGTGAATGCAACGTTCTGTGGGAGATCCGACTAGAAAAAACATTCTTTCAGACAGGCTGTGGTGAATGCAACGTTCTGTGGGAGATCCGGCTAGAAAAAGAGATTCTTTCAGACAGGCTGTGGTGAATGCAACGTTCTGTGGGAGATCCGACTAGAAAAAGACATTCTTTCAGACAGGCTGTGGTGAATGCAACGTTCTGTGGGAGATCCGACTAGAAAAAGACATTCTTTCAGACAGGCTGTGGTGAATGCAACGTTCTGTGGGAGATCTGGCTAGAAAAAGAGATTCTTTCAGACAGGCTGTAGTGAATGCAACGTTCTGTGGGAGATCCGACTAGAAAAAGAGATTCTTTCAGACAGGCTGTGGTGAATGCAACGTTCTGTGGGAGATCCGACTAGAAAAGAGATTCTTTCAGACAGGCTGTGGTGAATGCAACGTTCTGTGGGAGATCCGACTAGAAAAAGAGATTCTTTCAGACAGGCTGTGGTGAATGCAACGTTCTGTGGGAGATCCGACTAGAAAAAGACATTCTTTCAGACAGGCTGTGGTGAATGCAACGTTCTGTGGGAGATCCGACTAGAAAAAGAGATTCTTTCAGACAGGCTGTGGTGAATGCAACGTTCTGTGGGAGATCTGGCTAGAAAAAGAGATTCTTTCAGACAGGCTGTGGTGAATGCAACGTTCTGTGGGAGATCCGACTAGAAAAAGACATTCTTTCAGACAGGCTGTGGTGAATGCAACGTTCTGTGGGAGATCCGACTAGAAAAAGACATTCTTTCAGACAGGCTGTGGTGAATGCAACGTTCTGTGGGAGATCTGGCTAGAAAAGAGATTCTTTCAGACAGGCTGTGGTGAATGCAACGTTCTGTGGGAGATCCGACTAGAAAAAGACATTCTTTCAGACAGGCTGTGGTGAATGCAACGTTCTGTGGGAGATCCGACTAGAAA
This sequence comes from Megaustenia siamemsis, assembly GCA_032433765.1. Lineage (NCBI taxonomy): Eukaryota > Metazoa > Mollusca > Gastropoda > Stylommatophora > Ariophantidae > Megaustenia > Megaustenia siamemsis. The sequence continues at coordinate 28,714,694 of JAVIAB010000046.1, read as the reverse complement.
AGAGATTCTTTCAGACAGGCTGTGGTGAATGCAACGTTCTGTGGGAGATCCGACTAGAAAAAGACATTCTTTCAGACAGGCTGTGGTGAATGCAACGTTCTGTGGGAGATCCGACTAGAAAAAGACATTCTTTCAGACAGGCTGTGGTGAATGCAACGTTCTGTGGGAGATCTGGCTAGAAAAAGAGATTCTTTCAGACAGGCTGTAGTGAATGCAACGTTCTGTGGGAGATCCGACTAGAAAAGAGATTCTTTCAGACAGGCTGTGGTGAATGCAACGTTCTGTGGGAGATCCGACTAGAAAAAGACATTCTTTCAGACAGGCTGTGGTGAATGCAACGTTCTGTGGGAGATCTGGCTAGAAAAGAGATTCTTTCAGACAGGCTGTGGTGAATGCAACGTTCTGTGGGAGATCCGACTAGAAAAAGACATTCTTTCAGACAGGCTGTGGTGAATGCAACGTTCTGTGGGAGATCCGACTAGAAAAAGACATTCTTTCAGACAGGCTGTGGTGAATGCAACGTTCTGTGGGAGATCCGGCTAGAAAAAGAGATTCTTTCAGACAGGCTGTGGTGAATGCAACGTTCTGTGGGAGATCCGACTAGAAAAAGACATTCTTTCAGACAGGCTGTGGTGAATGCAACGTTCTGTGGGAGATCCGACTAGAAAAAGAGATTCTTTCAGACAGGCTGTGGTGAATGCAACGTTCTGTGGGAGATCCGACTAGAAAAAGAGATTCTTTCAGACAGGCTGTGGTGAATGCAACGTTCTGTGGGAGATCCGACTAGAAAAAGACATTCTTTCAGACAGGCTGTGGTGAATGCAACGTTCTGTGGGAGATCTGGCTAGAAAAGAGATTCTTTCAGACAGGCTGTGGTGAATGCAACGTTCTGTGGGAGATCCGACTAGAAAAAGACATTCTTTCAGACAGGCTGTGGTGAATGCAACGTTCTGTGGGAGATCCGACTAGAAAAAGACATTCTTTCAGACAGGCTGTGGTGAATGCAACGTTCTGTGGGAGATCTGGCTAGAAAAAGAGATTCTTTCAGACAGGCTGTGGTGAATGCAACGTTCTGTGGGAGATCCGACTAGAAAAAGACATTCTTTCAGACAGGCTGTGGTGAATGCAACGTTCTGTGGGAGATCCGACTAGAAAAAGAGATTCTTTCAGACAGGCTGTGGTGAATGCAACGTTCTGTGGGAGATCCGACTAGAAAAAGACATTCTTTCAGACAGGCTGTGGTGAATGCAACGTTCTGTGGGAGATCCGACTAGAAAAAGACATTCTTTCAGACAGGCTGTGGTGAATGCAACGTTCTGTGGGAGATCGGCTAGAAAAGAGATTCTTTCAGACAGGCTGTGGTGAATGCAACGTTCTGTGGGAGATCCGACTAGAAAAAGACATTCTTTCAGACAGGCTGTGGTGAATGCAACGTTCTGTGGGAGATCCGACTAGAAAAAGACATTCTTTCAGACAGGCTGTGGTGAATGCAACGTTCTGTGGGAGATCCGACTAGAAAAAGACATTCTTTCAGACAGGCTGTGGTGAATGCAACGTTCTGTGGGAGATCCGACTAGAAAAAGACATTCTTTCAGACAGGCTGTGGTGAATGCAACGTTCTGTGGGAGATCTGGCTAGAAGAAGAGATTCTTTCAGACAGGCTGTGGTGAATGCAACGTTCTGTGGGAGATCCGACTAGAAAAAGACATTCTTTCAGACAGGCTGTGGTGAATGCAACGTTCTGTGGGAGATCCGACTAGAAAAAGACATTCTTTCAGACAGGCTGTGGTGAATGCAACGTTCTGTGGGAGATCTGGCTAGAAAAAGAGATTCTTTCAGACAGGCTGTGGTGAATGCAACGTTCTGTGGGAGATCCGACTAGAAAAGAGATTCTTTCAGACAGGCTGTGGTGAATGCAACGTTCTGTGGGAGATCCGACTAGAAAAAGAGATTCTTTCAGACAGGCTGTGGTGAATGCAACGTTCTGTGGGAGATCTGGCTAGAAAAGAGATTCTTTCAGACAGGCTGTGGTGAATGCAACGTTCTGTGGGAGATCCGACTAGAAAAAGACATTCTTTCAGACAGGCTGTGGTGAATGCAACGTTCTGTGGGAGATCCGACTAGAAAAGAGATTCTTTCAGACAGGCTGTGGTGAATGCAACGTTCTGTGGGAGATCCGACTAGAAAAAGAGATTCTTTCAGACAGGCTGTGGTGAATGCAACGTTCTGTGGGAGATCCGACTAGAAAAAGACATTCTTTCAGACAGGCTGTGGTGAATGCAACGTTCTGTGGGAGATCCGGCTAGAAAAAGAGATTCTTTCAGACAGGCTGTGGTGAATGCAACGTTCTGTGGGAGATCCGACTAGAAAAAGACATTCTTTCAGACAGGCTGTGGTGAATGCAACGTTCTGTGGGAGATCCGACTAGAAAAAGACATTCTTTCAGACAGGCTGTGGTGAATGCAACGTTCTGTGGGAGATCCGACTAGAAAAAGACATTCTTTCAGACAGGCTGTGGTGAATGCAACGTTCTGTGGGAGATCCGACTAGAAAAAGAGATTCTTTCAGACAGGCTGTGGTGAATGCAACGTTCTGTGGGAGATCCGACTAGAAAAGACATTCTTTCAGACAGGCTGTGGTGAATGCAACGTTCTGTGGGAGATCCGACTAGAAAAAGACATTCTTTCAGACAGGCTGTGGTGAATGCAACGTTCTGTGGGAGATCCGACTAGAAAAAGAGATTCTTTCAGACAGGCTGTGGTGAATGCAACGTTCTGTGGGAGATCCGACTAGAAAAAGACATTCTTTCAGACAGGCTGTGGTGAATGCAACGTTCTGTGGGAGATCCGACTAGAAAAAGACATTCTTTCAGACAGGCTGTGGTGAATGCAACGTTCTGTGGGAGATCCGACTAGAAAAAGAGATTCTTTCAGACAGGCTGTGGTGAATGCAACGTTCTGTGGGAGATCCGACTAGAAAAAGACATTCTTTCAGACAGGCTGTGGTGAATGCAACGTTCTGTGGGAGATCCGACTAGAAAAAGAGATTCTTTCAGACAGGCTGTGGTGAATGCAACGTTCTGTGGGAGATCCGACTAGAAAAGACATTCTTTCAGACAGGCTGTGGTGAATGCAACGTTCTGTGGGAGATCCGACTAGAAAAAGACATTCTTTCAGACAGGCTGTGGTGAATGCAACGTTCTGTGGGAGATCTGGCTAGAAAAAGAGATTCTTTCAGACAGGCTGTGGTGAATGCAACGTTCTGTGGGAGATCCGACTAGAAAAAGACATTCTTTCAGACAGGCTGTGGTGAATGCAACGTTCTGTGGGAGATCCGACTAGAAAAAGACATTCTTTCAGACAGGCTGTGGTGAATGCAACGTTCTGTGGGAGATCTGGCTAGAAAAAGAGATTCTTTCAGACAGGCTGTGGTGAATGCAACGTTCTGTGGGAGATCCGACTAGAAAAGACATTCTTTCAGACAGGCTGTGGTGAATGCAACGTTCTGTGGGAGATCCGACTAGAAAAAGAGATTCTTTCAGACAGGCTGTGGTGAATGCAACGTTCTGTGGGAGATCCGACTAGAAAAAGATTCTTTCAGACAGGCTGTGGTGAATGCAACGTTCTGTGGGAGATCCGACTAGAAAAAGACATTCTTTCAGACAGGCTGTGGTGAATGCAACGTTCTGTGGGAGATCTGACTAGAAAGCAGAGATTCTTTCAGACAGGCTGTGGTGAATGCAACGTTCTGTGGGAGATCCGACTAGAAAAAGAGATTCTTTCAGACAGGCTGTGGTGAATGCAACGTTCTGTGGGAGATCCGACTAGAAAAAGACATTCTTTCAGACAGGCTGTGGTGAATGCAACGTTCTGTGGGAGATCCGACTAGAAAAAGAGATTCTTTCAGACAGGCTGTGGTGAATGCAACGTTCTGTGGGAGATCCGACTAGAAAAAGACATTCTTTCAGACAGGCTGTGGTGAATGCAACGTTCTGTGGGAGATCCGACTAGAAAAAGAGATTCTTTCAGACAGGCTGTGGTGAATGCAACGTTCTGTGGGAGATCCGACTAGAAAAAGAGATTCTTTCAGACAGGCTGTGGTGAATGCAACGTTCTGTGGGAGATCCGACTAGAAAAAGACATTCTTTCAGACAGGCTGTGGTGAATGCAACGTTCTGTGGGAGATCCGACTAGAAAAAGACATTCTTTCAGACAGGCTGTGGTGAATGCAACGTTCTGTGGGAGATCCGACTAGAAAAGAGATTCTTTCAGACAGGCTGTGGTGAATGCAACGTTCTGTGGGAGATCCGACTAGAAAAAGACATTCTTTCAGACAGGCTGTGGTGAATGCAACGTTCTGTGGGAGATCCGACTAGAAAAAGAGATTCTTTCAGACAGGCTGTGGTGAATGCAACGTTCTGTGGGAGATCCGACTAGAAAAAGAGATTCTTTCAGACAGGCTGTGGTGAATGCAACGTTCTGTGGGAGATCCGACTAGAAAAAGACATTCTTTCAGACAGGCTGTGGTGAATGCAACGTTCTGTGGGAGATCCGACTAGAAAAAGAGATTCTTTCAGACAGGCTGTGGTGAATGCAACGTTCTGTGGGAGATCCGACTAGAAAAAGACATTCTTTCAGACAGGCTGTGGTGAATGCAACGTTCTGTGGGAGATCCGACTAGAAAAAGACATTCTTTCAGACAGGCTGTGGTGAATGCAACGTTCTGTGGGAGATCCGACTAGAAAAAGAGATTCTTTCAGACAGGCTGTGGTGAATGCAACGTTCTGTGGGAGATCCGACTAGAAAAGAGATTCTTTCAGACAGGCTGTGGTGAATGCAACGTTCTGTGGGAGATCCGACTAGAAAAAGACATTCTTTCAGACAGGCTGTGGTGAATGCAACGTTCTGTGGGAGATCCGACTAGAAAAAGACATTCTTTCAGACAGGCTGTGGTGAATGCAACGTTCTGTGGGAGATCTGGCTAGAAAAGAGATTCTTTCAGACAGGCTGTGGTGAATGCAACGTTCTGTGGGAGATCCGACTAGAAAAAGACATTCTTTCAGACAGGCTGTGGTGAATGCAACGTTCTGTGGGAGATCCGACTAGAAAAGAGATTCTTTCAGACAGGCTGTGGTGAATGCAACGTTCTGTGGGAGATCCGACTAGAAAAAGACATTCTTTCAGACAGGCTGTGGTGAATGCAACGTTCTGTGGGAGATCCGACTAGAAAAAGACATTCTTTCAGACAGGCTGTGGTGAATGCAACGTTCTGTGGGAGATCTGGCTAGAAAAAGAGATTCTTTCAGACAGGCTGTGGTGAATGCAACGTTCTGTGGGAGATCCGACTAGAAAAAGACATTCTTTCAGACAGGCTGTGGTGAATGCAACGTTCTGTGGGAGATCCGACTAGAAAAAGACATTCTTTCAGACAGGCTGTGGTGAATGCAACGTTCTGTGGGAGATCTGGCTAGAAAAAGAGATTCTTTCAGACAGGCTGTGGTGAATGCAACGTTCTGTGGGAGATCCGACTAGAAAAAGACATTCTTTCAGACAGGCTGTGGTGAATGCAACGTTCTGTGGGAGATCCGACTAGAAAAAGACATTCTTTCAGACAGGCTGTGGTGAATGCAACGTTCTGTGGGAGATCCGGCTAGAAAAAGAGATTCTTTCAGACAGGCTGTGGTGAATGCAACGTTCTGTGGGAGATCCGACTAGAAAAAGACATTCTTTCAGACAGGCTGTGGTGAATGCAACGTTCTGTGGGAGATCCGACTAGAAAAAGACATTCTTTCAGACAGGCTGTGGTGAATGCAACGTTCTGTGGGAGATCCGACTAGAAAAAGAGATTCTTTCAGACAGGCTGTGGTGAATGCAACGTTCTGTGGGAGATCCGACTAGAAAAAGACATTCTTTCAGACAGGCTGTGGTGAATGCAACGTTCTGTGGGAGATCCGACTAGAAAAAGAGATTCTTTCAGACAGGCTGTGGTGAATGCAACGTTCTGTGGGAGATCCGACTAGAAAAAGACATTCTTTCAGACAGGCTGTGGTGAATGCAACGTTCTGTGGGAGATCCGACTAGAAAAAGACATTCTTTCAGACAGGCTGTGGTGAATGCAACGTTCTGTGGGAGATCCGGCTAGAAAAAGAGATTCTTTCAGACAGGCTGTGGTGAATGCAACGTTCTGTGGGAGATCCGACTAGAAAAAGACATTCTTTCAGACAGGCTGTGGTGAATGCAACGTTCTGTGGGAGATCCGACTAGAAAAAGACATTCTTTCAGACAGGCTGTGGTGAATGCAACGTTCTGTGGGAGATCCGACTAGAAAAAGACATTCTTTCAGACAGGCTGTGGTGAATGCAACGTTCTGTGGGAGATCCGACTAGAAAAAGACATTCTTTCAGACAGGCTGTGGTGAATGCAACGTTCTGTGGGAGATCCGACTAGAAAAAGAGATTCTTTCAGACAGGCTGTGGTGAATGCAACGTTCTGTGGGAGATCCGACTAGAAAAAGACATTCTTTCAGACAGGCTGTGGTGAATGCAACGTTCTGTGGGAGATCCGACTAGAAAAAGACATTCTTTCAGACAGGCTGTGGTGAATGCAACGTTCTGTGGGAGATCCGACTAGAAAAAGACATTCTTTCAGACAGGCTGTGGTGAATGCAACGTTCTGTGGGAGATCCGACTAGAAAAAGAGATTCTTTCAGACAGGCTGTGGTGAATGCAACGTTCTGTGGGAGATCCGACTAGAAAAAGAGATTCTTTCAGACAGGCTGTGGTGAATGCAACGTTCTGTGGGAGATCCGACTAGAAAAAGACATTCTTTCAGACAGGCTGTGGTGAATGCAACGTTCTGTGGGAGATCCGACTAGAAAAAGACATTCTTTCAGACAGGCTGTGGTGAATGCAACGTTCTGTGGGAGATCCGACTAGAAAAAGAGATTCTTTCAGACAGGCTGTGGTGAATGCAACGTTCTGTGGGAGATCCGACTAGAAAAAGACATTCTTTCAGACAGGCTGTGGTGAATGCAACGTTCTGTGGGAGATCCGACTAGAAAAAGAGATTCTTTCAGACAGGCTGTGGTGAATGCAACGTTCTGTGGGAGATCCGACTAGAAAAGAGATTCTTTCAGACAGGCTGTGGTGAATGCAACGTTCTGTGGGAGATCCGACTAGAAAAGACATTCTTTCAGACAGGCTGTGGTGAATGCAACGTTCTGTGGGAGATCCGACTAGAAAAAGACATTCTTTCAGACAGGCTGTGGTGAATGCAACGTTCTGTGGGAGATCCGACTAGAAAAGAGATTCTTTCAGACAGGCTGTGGTGAATGCAACGTTCTGTGGGAGATCCGACTAGAAAAAGACATTCTTTCAGACAGGCTGTGGTGAATGCAACGTTCTGTGGGAGATCCGACTAGAAAAAGAGATTCTTTCAGACAGGCTGTGGTGAATGCAACGTTCTGTGGGAGATCCGACTAGAAAAAGACATTCTTTCAGACAGGCTGTGGTGAATGCAACGTTCTGTGGGAGATCCGACTAGAAAAAGACATTCTTTCAGACAGGCTGTGGTGAATGCAACGTTCTGTGGGAGATCCGACTAGAAAAAGACATTCTTTCAGACAGGCTGTGGTGAATGCAACGTTCTGTGGGAGATCCGACTAGAAAAGAGATTCTTTCAGACAGGCTGTGGTGAATGCAACGTTCTGTGGGAGATCCGACTAGAAAAAGACATTCTTTCAGACAGGCTGTGGTGAATGCAACGTTCTGTGGGAGATCCGACTAGAAAAGACATTCTTTCAGACAGGCTGTGGTGAATGCAACGTTCTGTGGGAGATCCGACTAGAAAAAGAGATTCTTTCAGACAGGCTGTGGTGAATGCAACGTTCTGTGGGAGATCCGACTAGAAAAAGAGATTCTTTCAGACAGGCTGTGGTGAATGCAACGTTCTGTGGGAGATCCGACTAGAAAAAGACATTCTTTCAGACAGGCTGTGGTGAATGCAACGTTCTGTGGGAGATCCGACTAGAAAAGACATTCTTTCAGACAGGCTGTGGTGAATGCAACGTTCTGTGGGAGATCCGACTAGAAAAAGAGATTCTTTCAGACAGGCTGTGGTGAATGCAACGTTCTGTGGGAGATCCGACTAGAAAAAGACATTCTTTCAGACAGGCTGTGGTGAATGCAACGTTCTGTGGGAGATCCGACTAGAAAAAGAGATTCTTTCAGACAGGCTGTGGTGAATGCAACGTTCTGTGGGAGATCCGACTAGAAAAAGACATTCTTTCAGACAGGCTGTGGTGAATGCAACGTTCTGTGGGAGATCCGACTAGAAAAAGACATTCTTTCAGACAGGCTGTGGTGAATGCAACGTTCTGTGGGAGATCCGACTAGAAAAAGAGATTCTTTCAGACAGGCTGTGGTGAATGCAACGTTCTGTGGGAGATCCGACTAGAAAAGACATTCTTTCAGACAGGCTGTGGTGAATGCAACGTTCTGTGGGAGATCCGACTAGAAAAAGACATTCTTTCAGACAGGCTGTGGTGAATGCAACGTTCTGTGGGAGATCCGACTAGAAAAAGACATTCTTTCAGACAGGCTGTGGTGAATGCAACGTTCTGTGGGAGATCTGGCTAGAAAAAGAGATTCTTTCAGACAGGCTGTGGTGAATGCAACGTTCTGTGGGAGATCCGACTAGAAAAAGACATTCTTTCAGACAGGCTGTGGTGAATGCAACGTTCTGTGGGAGATCCGACTAGAAAAAGACATTCTTTCAGACAGGCTGTGGTGAATGCAACGTTCTGTGGGAGATCTGGCTAGAAAAAGAGATTCTTTCAGACAGGCTGTGGTGAATGCAACGTTCTGTGGGAGATCCGACTAGAAAAAGACATTCTTTCAGACAGGCTGTGGTGAATGCAACGTTCTGTGGGAGATCCGACTAGAAAAAGAGATTCTTTCAGACAGGCTGTGGTGAATGCAACGTTCTGTGGGAGATCCGACTAGAAAAAGACATTCTTTCAGACAGGCTGTGGTGAATGCAACGTTCTGTGGGAGATCCGACTAGAAAAAGACATTCTTTCAGACAGGCTGTGGTGAATGCAACGTTCTGTGGGAGATCCGACTAGAAAAAGAGATTCTTTCAGACAGGCTGTGGTGAATGCAACGTTCTGTGGGAGATCCGACTAGAAAAAGAGATTCTTTCAGACAGGCTGTGGTGAATGCAACGTTCTGTGGGAGATCCGACTAGAAAAAGACATTCTTTCAGACAGGCTGTGGTGAATGCAACGTTCTGTGGGAGATCCGACTAGAAAAAGAGATTCTTTCAGACAGGCTGTGGTGAATGCAACGTTCTGTGGGAGATCCGACTAGAAAAAGACATTCTTTCAGACAGGCTGTGGTGAATGCAACGTTCTGTGGGAGATCCGACTAGAAAAAGACATTCTTTCAGACAGGCTGTGGTGAATGCAACGTTCTGTGGGAGATCCGACTAGAAAAAGAGATTCTTTCAGACAGGCTGTGGTGAATGCAACGTTCTGTGGGAGATCCGACTAGAAAAAGACATTCTTTCAGACAGGCTGTGGTGAATGCAACGTTCTGTGGGAGATCCGACTAGAAAAAGACATTCTTTCAGACAGGCTGTGGTGAATGCAACGTTCTGTGGGAGATCCGACTAGAAAAAGACATTCTTTCAGACAGGCTGTGGTGAATGCAACGTTCTGTGGGAGATCCGACTAGAAAAAGAGATTCTTTCAGACAGGCTGTGGTGAATGCAACGTTCTGTGGGAGATCCGACTAGAAAAAGACATTCTTTCAGACAGGCTGTGGTGAATGCAACGTTCTGTGGGAGATCCGACTAGAAAAAGACATTCTTTCAGACAGGCTGTGGTGAATGCAACGTTCTGTGGGAGATCCGACTAGAAAAAGAGATTCTTTCAGACAGGCTGTGGTGAATGCAACGTTCTGTGGGAGATCCGACTAGAAAAAGACATTCTTTCAGACAGGCTGTGGTGAATGCAACGTTCTGTGGGAGATCCGACTAGAAAAAGACATTCTTTCAGACAGGCTGTGGTGAATGCAACGTTCTGTGGGAGATCCGGCTAGAAAAAGAGATTCTTTCAGACAGGCTGTGGTGAATGCAACGTTCTGTGGGAGATCCGACTAGAAAAAGACATTCTTTCAGACAGGCTGTGGTGAATGCAACGTTCTGTGGGAGATCCGACTAGAAAAAGACATTCTTTCAGACAGGCTGTGGTGAATGCAACGTTCTGTGGGAGATCCGACTAGAAAAAGAGATTCTTTCAGACAGGCTGTGGTGAATGCAACGTTCTGTGGGAGATCCGACTAGAAAAAGACATTCTTTCAGACAGGCTGTGGTGAATGCAACGTTCTGTGGGAGATCCGACTAGAAAAAGAGATTCTTTCAGACAGGCTGTGGTGAATGCAACGTTCTGTGGGAGATCCGACTAGAAAAAGACATTCTTTCAGACAGGCTGTGGTGAATGCAACGTTCTGTGGGAGATCCGACTAGAAAAAGACATTCTTTCAGACAGGCTGTGGTGAATGCAACGTTCTGTGGGAGATCCGACTAGAAAAAGACATTCTTTCAGACAGGCTGTGGTGAATGCAACGTTCTGTGGGAGATCCGACTAGAAAAAGAGATTCTTTCAGACAGGCTGTGGTGAATGCAACGTTCTGTGGGAGATCCGGCTAGAAAAAGAGATTCTTTCAGACAGGCTGTGGTGAATGCAACGTTCTGTGGGAGATCCGACTAGAAAAAGACATTCTTTCAGACAGGCTGTGGTGAATGCAACGTTCTGTGGGAGATCCGACTAGAAAAAGAGATTCTTTCAGACAGGCTGTGGTGAATGCAACGTTCTGTGGGAGATCCGACTAGAAAAAGAGATTCTTTCAGACAGGCTGTGGTGAATGCAACGTTCTGTGGGAGATCCGACTAGAAAAAGAGATTCTTTCAGACAGGCTGTGGTGAATGCAACGTTCTGTGGGAGATCCGACTAGAAAAAGACATTCTTTCAGACAGGCTGTGGTGAATGCAACGTTCTGTGGGAGATCCGACTAGAAAAAGACATTCTTTCAGACAGGCTGTGGTGAATGCAACGTTCTGTGGGAGATCCGACTAGAAAAAGAGATTCTTTCAGACAGGCTGTGGTGAATGCAACGTTCTGTGGGAGATCCGACTAGAAAAAGACATTCTTTCAGACAGGCTGTGGTGAATGCAACGTTCTGTGGGAGATCCGACTAGAAAAAGAGATTCTTTCAGACAGGCTGTGGTGAATGCAACGTTCTGTGGGAGATCCGACTAGAAAAAGAGATTCTTTCAGACAGGCTGTGGTGAATGCAACGTTCTGTGGGAGATCCGACTAGAAAAAGACATTCTTTCAGACAGGCTGTGGTGAATGCAACGTTCTGTGGGAGATCCGCTAGAAAAAGAGATTCTTTCAGACAGGCTGTGGTGAATGCAACGTTCTGTGGGAGATCCGACTAGAAAAAGACATTCTTTCAGACAGGCTGTGGTGAATGCAACGTTCTGTGGGAGATCCGACTAGAAAAAGACATTCTTTCAGACAGGCTGTGGTGAATGCAACGTTCTGTGGGAGATCCGACTAGAAAAAGAGATTCTTTCAGACAGGCTGTGGTGAATGCAACGTTCTGTGGGAGATCCGACTAGAAAAAGACATTCTTTCAGACAGGCTGTGGTGAATGCAACGTTCTGTGGGAGATCCGACTAGAAAAAGAGATTCTTTCAGACAGGCTGTGGTGAATGCAACGTTCTGTGGGAGATCCGACTAGAAAAAGACATTCTTTCAGACAGGCTGTGGTGAATGCAACGTTCTGTGGGAGATCCGACTAGAAAAAGACATTCTTTCAGACAGGCTGTGGTGAATGCAACGTTCTGTGGGAGATCCGACTAGAAAAAGAGATTCTTTCAGACAGGCTGTGGTGAATGCAACGTTCTGTGGGAGATCCGACTAGAAAAAGACATTCTTTCAGACAGGCTGTGGTGAATGCAACGTTCTGTGGGAGATCCGACTAGAAAAAGACATTCTTTCAGACAGGCTGTGGTGAATGCAACGTTCTGTGGGAGATCCGACTAGAAAAAGACATTCTTTCAGACAGGCTGTGGTGAATGCAACGTTCTGTGGGAGATCTGGCTAGAAAAGAGATTCTTTCAGACAGGCTGTGGTGAATGCAACGTTCTGTGGGAGATCCGACTAGAAAAAGACATTCTTTCAGACAGGCTGTGGTGAATGCAACGTTCTGTGGGAGATCCGACTAGAAAAAGACATTCTTTCAGACAGGCTGTGGTGAATGCAACGTTCTGTGGGAGATCTGGCTAGAAAAAGAGATTCTTTCAGACAGGCTGTGGTGAATGCAACGTTCTGTGGGAGATCCGACTAGAAAAAGACATTCTTTCAGACAGGCTGTGGTGAATGCAACGTTCTGTGGGAGATCCGACTAGAAAAGAGATTCTTTCAGACAGGCTGTGGTGAATGCAACGTTCTGTGGGAGATCCGACTAGAAAAAGACATTCTTTCAGACAGGCTGTGGTGAATGCAACGTTCTGTGGGAGATCCGACTAGAAAAAGACATTCTTTCAGACAGGCTGTGGTGAATGCAACGTTCTGTGGGAGATCCGACTAGAAAAAGACATTCTTTCAGACAGGCTGTGGTGAATGCAACGTTCTGTGGGAGATCCGACTAGAAAAAGACATTCTTTCAGACAGGCTGTGGTGAATGCAACGTTCTGTGGGAGATCCGACTAGAAAAAGAGATTCTTTCAGACAGGCTGTGGTGAATGCAACGTTCTGTGGGAGATCCGACTAGAAAAAGACATTCTTTCAGACAGGCTGTGGTGAATGCAACGTTCTGTGGGAGATCCGACTAGAAAAAGACATTCTTTCAGACAGGCTGTGGTGAATGCAACGTTCTGTGGGAGATCCGACTAGAAAAAGACATTCTTTCAGACAGGCTGTGGTGAATGCAACGTTCTGTGGGAGATCCGACTAGAAAAAGAGATTCTTTCAGACAGGCTGTGGTGAATGCAACGTTCTGTGGGAGATCCGACTAGAAAAGAGATTCTTTCAGACAGGCTGTGGTGAATGCAACGTTCTGTGGGAGATCCGACTAGAAAAAGAGATTCTTTCAGACAGGCTGTGGTGAATGCAACGTTCTGTGGGAGATCCGACTAGAAAAAGATTCTTTCAGACAGGCTGTGGTGAATGCAACGTTCTGTGGGAGATCCGACTAGAAAAAGACATTCTTTCAGACAGGCTGTGGTGAATGCAACGTTCTGTGGGAGATCCGACTAGAAAAAGAGATTCTTTCAGACAGGCTGTGGTGAATGCAACGTTCTGTGGGAGATCCGACTAGAAAAAGACATTCTTTCAGACAGGCTGTGGTGAATGCAACGTTCTGTGGGAGATCCGACTAGAAAAAGAGATTCTTTCAGACAGGCTGTGGTGAATGCAACGTTCTGTGGGAGATCCGACTAGAAAAGACATTCTTTCAGACAGGCTGTGGTGAATGCAACGTTCTGTGGGAGATCCGACTAGAAAAAGACATTCTTTCAGACAGGCTGTGGTGAATGCAACGTTCTGTGGGAGATCCGACTAGAAAAAGAGATTCTTTCAGACAGGCTGTGGTGAATGCAACGTTCTGTGGGAGATCCGACTAGAAAAAGACATTCTTTCAGACAGGCTGTGGTGAATGCAACGTTCTGTGGGAGATCCGACTAGAAAAAGACATTCTTTCAGACAGGCTGTGGTGAATGCAACGTTCTGTGGGAGATCCGACTAGAAAAAGAGATTCTTTCAGACAGGCTGTGGTGAATGCAACGTTCTGTGGGAGATCCGACTAGAAAAAGAGATTCTTTCAGACAGGCTGTGGTGAATGCAACGTTCTGTGGGAGATCCGACTAGAAAAAGACATTCTTTCAGACAGGCTGTGGTGAATGCAACGTTCTGTGGGAGATCCGACTAGAAAAAGAGATTCTTTCAGACAGGCTGTGGTGAATGCAACGTTCTGTGGGAGATCCGACTAGAAAAAGACATTCTTTCAGACAGGCTGTGGTGAATGCAACGTTCTGTGGGAGATCCGACTAGAAAAAGACATTCTTTCAGACAGGCTGTGGTGAATGCAACGTTCTGTGGGAGATCCGACTAGAAAAAGACATTCTTTCAGACAGGCTGTGGTGAATGCAACGTTCTGTGGGAGATCCGACTAGAAAAGACATTCTTTCAGACAGGCTGTGGTGAATGCAACGTTCTGTGGGAGATCCGACTAGAAAAGACATTCTTTCAGACAGGCTGTGGTGAATGCAACGTTCTGTGGGAGATCCGACTAGAAAAAGAGATTCTTTCAGACAGGCTGTGGTGAATGCAACGTTCTGTGGGAGATCCGACTAGAAAAAGACATTCTTTCAGACAGGCTGTGGTGAATGCAACGTTCTGTGGGAGATCCGACTAGAAAAAGACATTCTTTCAGACAGGCTGTGGTGAATGCAACGTTCTGTGGGAGATCCGACTAGAAAAAGACATTCTTTCAGACAGGCTGTGGTGAATGCAACGTTCTGTGGGAGATCCGACTAGAAAAAGAGATTCTTTCAGACAGGCTGTGGTGAATGCAACGTTCTGTGGGAGATCCGACTAGAAAAAGAGATTCTTTCAGACAGGCTGTGGTGAATGCAACGTTCTGTGGGAGATCCGACTAGAAAAAGACATTCTTTCAGACAGGCTGTGGTGAATGCAACGTTCTGTGGGAGATCTGACTAGAAAAGAGATTCTTTCAGACAGGCTGTGGTGAATGCAACGTTCTGTGGGAGATCCGACTAGAAAAAGACATTCTTTCAGACAGGCTGTGGTGAATGCAACGTTCTGTGGGAGATCCGACTAGAAAAAGAGATTCTTTCAGACAGGCTGTGGTGAATGCAACGTTCTGTGGGAGATCCGACTAGAAAAAGATTCTTTCAGACAGGCTGTGGTGAATGCAACGTTCTGTGGGAGATCCGACTAGAAAAAGACATTCTTTCAGACAGGCTGTGGTGAATGCAACGTTCTGTGGGAGATCCGACTAGAAAAAGAGATTCTTTCAGACAGGCTGTGGTGAATGCAACGTTCTGTGGGAGATCCGACTAGAAAAAGACATTCTTTCAGACAGGCTGTGGTGAATGCAACGTTCTGTGGGAGATCCGGCTAGAAAAAGAGATTCTTTCAGACAGGCTGTGGTGAATGCAACGTTCTGTGGGAGATCCGACTAGAAAAAGACATTCTTTCAGACAGGCTGTGGTGAATGCAACGTTCTGTGGGAGATCCGACTAGAAAAAGACATTCTTTCAGACAGGCTGTGGTGAATGCAACGTTCTGTGGGAGATCTGGCTAGAAAAAGAGATTCTTTCAGACAGGCTGTGGTGAATGCAACGTTCTGTGGGAGATCCGACTAGAAAAAGACATTCTTTCAGACAGGCTGTGGTGAATGCAACGTTCTGTGGGAGATCCGACTAGAAAAAGACATTCTTTCAGACAGGCTGTGGTGAATGCAACGTTCTGTGGGAGATCCGACTAGAAAAAGACATTCTTTCAGACAGGCTGTGGTGAATGCAACGTTCTGTGGGAGATCCGACTAGAAAAAGAGATTCTTTCAGACAGGCTGTGGTGAATGCAACGTTCTGTGGGAGATCCGACTAGAAAAAGACATTCTTTCAGACAGGCTGTGGTGAATGCAACGTTCTGTGGGAGATCCGACTAGAAAAAGACATTCTTTCAGACAGGCTGTGGTGAATGCAACGTTCTGTGGGAGATCCGGCTAGAAAAAGAGATTCTTTCAGACAGGCTGTGGTGAATGCAACGTTCTGTGGGAGATCCGACTAGAAAAAGACATTCTTTCAGACAGGCTGTGGTGAATGCAACGTTCTGTGGGAGATCCGACTAGAAAAAGAGATTCTTTCAGACAGGCTGTGGTGAATGCAACGTTCTGTGGGAGATCCGACTAGAAAAAGACATTCTTTCAGACAGGCTGTGGTGAATGCAACGTTCTGTGGGAGATCCGACTAGAAAAAGACATTCTTTCAGACAGGCTGTGGTGAATGCAACGTTCTGTGGGAGATCTGGCTAGAAAAAGAGATTCTTTCAGACAGGCTGTGGTGAATGCAACGTTCTGTGGGAGATCCGACTAGAAGAAGACATTCTTTCAGACAGGCTGTGGTGAATGCAACGTTCTGTGGGAGATCCGACTAGAAAAAGACATTCTTTCAGACAGGCTGTGGTGAATGCAACGTTCTGTGGGAGATCCGACTAGAAAAAGACATTCTTTCAGACAGGCTGTGGTGAATGCAACGTTCTGTGGGAGATCTGGCTAGAAAAAGAGATTCTTTCAGACAGGCTGTGGTGAATGCAACGTTCTGTGGGAGATCCGACTAGAAAAAGACATTCTTTCAGACAGGCTGTGGTGAATGCAACGTTCTGTGGGAGATCCGACTAGAAAAAGACATTCTTTCAGACAGGCTGTGGTGAATGCAACGTTCTGTGGGAGATCTGGCTAGAAGCAGAGATTCTTTCAGACAGGCTGTAGTGAATGCAACGTTCTGTGGGAGATCCGACTAGAAAAGAGATTCTTTCAGACAGGCTGTGGTGAATGCAACGTTCTGTGGGAGATCTGGCTAGAAAAAGAGATTCTTTCAGACAGGCTGTGGTGAATGCAACGTTCTGTGGGAGATCCGACTAGAAAAAGACATTCTTTCAGACAGGCTGTGGTGAATGCAACGTTCTGTGGGAGATCCGACTAGAAAAAGACATTCTTTCAGACAGGCTGTGGTGAATGCAACGTTCTGTGGGAGATCCGACTAGAAAAAGAGATTCTTTCAGACAGGCTGTGGTGAATGCAACGTTCTGTGGGAGATCCGACTAGAAAAAGAGATTCTTTCAGACAGGCTGTGGTGAATGCAACGTTCTGTGGGAGATCCGACTAGAAAAAGAGATTCTTTCAGACAGGCTGTGGTGAATGCAACGTTCTGTGGGAGATCCGACTAGAAAAAGAGATTCTTTCAGACAGGCTGTGGTGAATGCAACGTTCTGTGGGAGATCCGACTAGAAAAAGACATTCTTTCAGACAGGCTGTGGTGAATGCAACGTTCTGTGGGAGATCCGACTAGAAAAAGACATTCTTTCAGACAGGCTGTGGTGAATGCAACGTTCTGTGGGAGATCCGACTAGAAAAAAGATTCTTTCAGACAGGCTGTGGTGAATGCAACGTTCTGTGGGAGATCCGACTAGAAAAAGACATTCTTTCAGACAGGCTGTGGTGAATGCAACGTTCTGTGGGAGATCCGACTAGAAAAGAGATTCTTTCAGACAGGCTGTAGTGAATGCAACGTTCTGTGGGAGATCCGACTAGAAAAAGACATTCTTTCAGACAGGCTGTGGTGAATGCAACGTTCTGTGGGAGATCCGACTAGAAAAAGACATTCTTTCAGACAGGCTGTGGTGAATGCAACGTTCTGTGGGAGATCCGACTAGAAAAAGAGATTCTTTCAGACAGGCTGTGGTGAATGCAACGTTCTGTGGGAGATCCGACTAGAAAAAGACATTCTTTCAGACAGGCTGTGGTGAATGCAACGTTCTGTGGGAGATCCGACTAGAAAAAGAGATTCTTTCAGACAGGCTGTGGTGAATGCAACGTTCTGTGGGAGATCCGACTAGAAAAAGACATTCTTTCAGACAGGCTGTGGTGAATGCAACGTTCTGTGGGAGATCCGACTAGAAAAAGACATTCTTTCAGACAGGCTGTGGTGAATGCAACGTTCTGTGGGAGATCCGACTAGAAAAAGATTCTTTCAGACAGGCTGTGGTGAATGCAACGTTCTGTGGGAGATCCGACTAGAAAAAGAGATTCTTTCAGACAGGCTGTGGTGAATGCAACGTTCTGTGGGAGATCCGACTAGAAAAAGACATTCTTTCAGACAGGCTGTGGTGAATGCAACGTTCTGTGGGAGATCCGACTAGAAAAAGAGATTCTTTCAGACAGGCTGTGGTGAATGCAACGTTCTGTGGGAGATCCGACTAGAAAAAGAGATTCTTTCAGACAGGCTGTGGTGAATGCAACGTTCTGTGGGAGATCCGACTAGAAAAAGACATTCTTTCAGACAGGCTGTGGTGAATGCAACGTTCTGTGGGAGATCCGACTAGAAAAGAGATTCTTTCAGACAGGCTGTGGTGAATGCAACGTTCTGTGGGAGATCCGACTAGAAAAAGACATTCTTTCAGACAGGCTGTGGTGAATGCAACGTTCTGTGGGAGATCCGACTAGAAAAAGACATTCTTTCAGACAGGCTGTGGTGAATGCAACGTTCTGTGGGAGATCCGACTAGAAAAAGACATTCTTTCAGACAGGCTGTGGTGAATGCAACGTTCTGTGGGAGATCCGGCTAGAAAAAGAGATTCTTTCAGACAGGCTGTGGTGAATGCAACGTTCTGTGGGAGATCCGACTAGAAAAAGACATTCTTTCAGACAGGCTGTGGTGAATGCAACGTTCTGTGGGAGATCCGACTAGAAAAAGACATTCTTTCAGACAGGCTGTGGTGAATGCAACGTTCTGTGGGAGATCCGACTAGAAAAAGAGATTCTTTCAGACAGGCTGTGGTGAATGCAACGTTCTGTGGGAGATCCGACTAGAAAAAGACATTCTTTCAGACAGGCTGTGGTGAATGCAACGTTCTGTGGGAGATCCGACTAGAAAAAGAGATTCTTTCAGACAGGCTGTGGTGAATGCAACGTTCTGTGGGAGATCCGACTAGAAAAAGACATTCTTTCAGACAGGCTGTGGTGAATGCAACGTTCTGTGGGAGATCCGACTAGAAAAAGACATTCTTTCAGACAGGCTGTGGTGAATGCAACGTTCTGTGGGAGATCCGACTAGAAAAAGACATTCTTTCAGACAGGCTGTGGTGAATGCAACGTTCTGTGGGAGATCCGACTAGAAAAAGAGATTCTTTCAGACAGGCTGTGGTGAATGCAACGTTCTGTGGGAGATCCGACTAGAAAAAGACATTCTTTCAGACAGGCTGTGGTGAATGCAACGTTCTGTGGGAGATCCGACTAGAAAAAGACATTCTTTCAGACAGGCTGTGGTGAATGCAACGTTCTGTGGGAGATCCGGCTAGAAAAGAGATTCTTTCAGACAGGCTGTGGTGAATGCAACGTTCTGTGGGAGATCCGACTAGAAAAAGACATTCTTTCAGACAGGCTGTGGTGAATGCAACGTTCTGTGGGAGATCCGACTAGAAAAAGACATTCTTTCAGACAGGCTGTGGTGAATGCAACGTTCTGTGGGAGATCCGACTAGAAAAAGAGATTCTTTCAGACAGGCTGTGGTGAATGCAACGTTCTGTGGGAGATCCGACTAGAAAAAGACATTCTTTCAGACAGGCTGTGGTGAATGCAACGTTCTGTGGGAGATCCGACTAGAAAAAGAGATTCTTTCAGACAGGCTGTGGTGAATGCAACGTTCTGTGGGAGATCCGACTAGAAAAAGACATTCTTTCAGACAGGCTGTGGTGAATGCAACGTTCTGTGGGAGATCCGACTAGAAAAAGACATTCTTTCAGACAGGCTGTGGTGAATGCAACGTTCTGTGGGAGATCTGGCTAGAAAAAGAGATTCTTTCAGACAGGCTGTGGTGAATGCAACGTTCTGTGGGAGATCCGACTAGAAAAAGACATTCTTTCAGACAGGCTGTGGTGAATGCAACGTTCTGTGGGAGATCCGACTAGAAAAAGACATTCTTTCAGACAGGCTGTGGTGAATGCAACGTTCTGTGGGAGATCCGACTAGAAAAAGACATTCTTTCAGACAGGCTGTGGTGAATGCAACGTTCTGTGGGAGATCCGACTAGAAAAAGAGATTCTTTCAGACAGGCTGTGGTGAATGCAACGTTCTGTGGGAGATCCGACTAGAAAAAGACATTCTTTCAGACAGGCTGTGGTGAATGCAACGTTCTGTGGGAGATCCGACTAGAAAAAGACATTCTTTCAGACAGGCTGTGGTGAATGCAACGTTCTGTGGGAGATCCGACTAGAAAAAGAGATTCTTTCAGACAGGCTGTGGTGAATGCAACGTTCTGTGGGAGATCCGACTAGAAAAAGAGATTCTTTCAGACAGGCTGTGGTGAATGCAACGTTCTGTGGGAGATCCGACTAGAAAAAGAGATTCTTTCAGACAGGCTGTGGTGAATGCAACGTTCTGTGGGAGATCCGACTAGAAAAAGACATTCTTTCAGACAGGCTGTGGTGAATGCAACGTTCTGTGGGAGATCCGACTAGAAAAAGACATTCTTTCAGACAGGCTGTGGTGAATGCAACGTTCTGTGGGAGATCCGACTAGAAAAAGAGATTCTTTCAGACAGGCTGTGGTGAATGCAACGTTCTGTGGGAGATCCGACTAGAAAAAGACATTCTTTCAGACAGGCTGTGGTGAATGCAACGTTCTGTGGGAGATCCGACTAGAAAAAGAGATTCTTTCAGACAGGCTGTGGTGAATGCAACGTTCTGTGGGAGATCTGGCTAGAAAAGAGATTCTTTCAGACAGGCTGTGGTGAATGCAACGTTCTGTGGGAGATCCGACTAGAAAAAGACATTCTTTCAGACAGGCTGTGGTGAATGCAACGTTCTGTGGGAGATCCGACTAGAAAAAGACATTCTTTCAGACAGGCTGTGGTGAATGCAACGTTCTGTGGGAGATCCGACTAGAAAAAGAGATTCTTTCAGACAGGCTGTGGTGAATGCAACGTTCTGTGGGAGATCCGACTAGAAAAAGACATTCTTTCAGACAGGCTGTGGTGAATGCAACGTTCTGTGGGAGATCCGACTAGAAAAAGAGATTCTTTCAGACAGGCTGTGGTGAATGCAACGTTCTGTGGGAGATCCGACTAGAAAAAGACATTCTTTCAGACAGGCTGTGGTGAATGCAACGTTCTGTGGGAGATCCGACTAGAAAAAGACATTCTTTCAGACAGGCTGTGGTGAATGCAACGTTCTGTGGGAGATCCGACTAGAAAAAGAGATTCTTTCAGACAGGCTGTGGTGAATGCAACGTTCTGTGGGAGATCCGACTAGAAAAAGACATTCTTTCAGACAGGCTGTGGTGAATGCAACGTTCTGTGGGAGATCCGACTAGAAAAAGAGATTCTTTCAGACAGGCTGTGGTGAATGCAACGTTCTGTGGGAGATCCGACTAGAAAAAGAGATTCTTTCAGACAGGCTGTGGTGAATGCAACGTTCTGTGGGAGATCCGACTAGAAAAAGACATTCTTTCAGACAGGCTGTGGTGAATGCAACGTTCTGTGGGAGATCTGACTAGAAAAAGAGATTCTTTCAGACAGGCTGTGGTGAATGCAACGTTCTGTGGGAGATCCGACTAGAAAAAGAGATTCTTTCAGACAGGCTGTGGTGAATGCAACGTTCTGTGGGAGATCCGACTAGAAAAAGACATTCTTTCAGACAGGCTGTGGTGAATGCAACGTTCTGTGGGAGATCCGACTAGAAAAAGAGATTCTTTCAGACAGGCTGTGGTGAATGCAACGTTCTGTGGGAGATCCGACTAGAAAAAGAGATTCTTTCAGACAGGCTGTGGTGAATGCAACGTTCTGTGGGAGATCCGACTAGAAAAAGACATTCTTTCAGACAGGCTGTGGTGAATGCAACGTTCTGTGGGAGATCCGACTAGAAAAAGACATTCTTTCAGACAGGCTGTGGTGAATGCAACGTTCTGTGGGAGATCCGACTAGAAAAAGACATTCTTTCAGACAGGCTGTGGTGAATGCAACGTTCTGTGGGAGATCCGACTAGAAAAAGAGATTCTTTCAGACAGGCTGTGGTGAATGCAACGTTCTGTGGGAGATCCGACTAGAAAAAGAGATTCTTTCAGACAGGCTGTGGTGAATGCAACGTTCTGTGGGAGATCCGACTAGAAAAAGAGATTCTTTCAGACAGGCTGTGGTGAATGCAACGTTCTGTGGGAGATCCGACTAGAAAAAGACATTCTTTCAGACAGGCTGTGGTGAATGCAACGTTCTGTGGGAGATCCGGCTAGAAAAAGAGATTCTTTCAGACAGGCTGTGGTGAATGCAACGTTCTGTGGGAGATCCGACTAGAAAAAGAGATTCTTTCAGACAGGCTGTGGTGAATGCAACGTTCTGTGGGAGATCCGACTAGAAAAAGAGATTCTTTCAGACAGGCTGTGGTGAATGCAACGTTCTGTGGGAGATCCGACTAGAAAAAGAGATTCTTTCAGACAGGCTGTGGTGAATGCAACGTTCTGTGGGAGATCCGACTAGAAAAAGACATTCTTTCAGACAGGCTGTGGTGAATGCAACGTTCTGTGGGAGATCCGACTAGAAAAAGAGATTCTTTCAGACAGGCTGTGGTGAATGCAACGTTCTGTGGGAGATCCGACTAGAAAAAGACATTCTTTCAGACAGGCTGTGGTGAATGCAACGTTCTGTGGGAGATCCGACTAGAAAAAGAGATTCTTTCAGACAGGCTGTGGTGAATGCAACGTTCTGTGGGAGATCCGACTAGAAAAAGACATTCTTTCAGACAGGCTGTGGTGAATGCAACGTTCTGTGGGAGATCCGACTAGAAAAAGAGATTCTTTCAGACAGGCTGTGGTGAATGCAACGTTCTGTGGGAGATCCGACTAGAAAAAGACATTCTTTCAGACAGGCTGTGGTGAATGCAACGTTCTGTGGGAGATCCGACTAGAAAAAGACATTCTTTCAGACAGGCTGTGGTGAATGCAACGTTCTGTGGGAGATCCGACTAGAAAAGACATTCTTTCAGACAGGCTGTGGTGAATGCAACGTTCTGTGGGAGATCCGACTAGAAAAAGACATTCTTTCAGACAGGCTGTGGTGAATGCAACGTTCTGTGGGAGATCCGACTAGAAAAAGACATTCTTTCAGACAGGCTGTGGTGAATGCAACGTTCTGTGGGAGATCCGACTAGAAAAAGAGATTCTTTCAGACAGGCTGTGGTGAATGCAACGTTCTGTGGGAGATCCGACTAGAAAAAGACATTCTTTCAGACAGGCTGTGGTGAATGCAACGTTCTGTGGGAGATCCGACTAGAAAAAGACATTCTTTCAGACAGGCTGTGGTGAATGCAACGTTCTGTGGGAGATCCGACTAGAAAAAGACATTCTTTCAGACAGGCTGTGGTGAATGCAACGTTCTGTGGGAGATCCGACTAGAAAAAGAGATTCTTTCAGACAGGCTGTGGTGAATGCAACGTTCTGTGGGAGATCCGACTAGAAAAAGACATTCTTTCAGACAGGCTGTGGTGAATGCAACGTTCTGTGGGAGATCTGGCTAGAAACAGAGATTCTTTCAGACAGGCTGTGGTGAATGCAACGTTCTGTGGGAGATCCGACTAGAAAAGACATTCTTTCAGACAGGCTGTGGTGAATGCAACGTTCTGTGGGAGATCCGACTAGAAAAAGACATTCTTTCAGACAGGCTGTGGTGAATGCAACGTTCTGTGGGAGATCCGGCTAGAAACAGAGATTCTTTCAGACAGGCTGTGGTGAATGCAACGTTCTGTGGGAGATCCGACTAGAAAAAGACATTCTTTCAGACAGGCTGTGGTGAATGCAACGTTCTGTGGGAGATCCGACTAGAAAAAGAGATTCTTTCAGACAGGCTGTGGTGAATGCAACGTTCTGTGGGAGATCCGACTAGAAAAAGACATTCTTTCAGACAGGCTGTGGTGAATGCAACGTTCTGTGGGAGATCCGACTAGAAAAAGACATTCTTTCAGACAGGCTGTGGTGAATGCAACGTTCTGTGGGAGATCCGACTAGAAAAGACATTCTTTCAGACAGGCTGTGGTGAATGCAACGTTCTGTGGGAGATCCGACTAGAAAAAGACATTCTTTCAGACAGGCTGTGGTGAATGCAACGTTCTGTGGGAGATCCGACTAGAAAAAGACATTCTTTCAGACAGGCTGTGGTGAATGCAACGTTCTGTGGGAGATCCGACTAGAAAAAGAGATTCTTTCAGACAGGCTGTGGTGAATGCAACGTTCTGTGGGAGATCCGACTAGAAAAAGAGATTCTTTCAGACAGGCTGTGGTGAATGCAACGTTCTGTGGGAGATCCGACTAGAAAAAGACATTCTTTCAGACAGGCTGTGGTGAATGCAACGTTCTGTGGGAGATCCGGCTAGAAAAGAGATTCTTTCAGACAGGCTGTGGTGAATGCAACGTTCTGTGGGAGATCCGACTAGAAAAAGACATTCTTTCAGACAGGCTGTGGTGAATGCAACGTTCTGTGGGAGATCCGACTAGAAAAGAGATTCTTTCAGACAGGCTGTGGTGAATGCAACGTTCTGTGGGAGATCCGACTAGAAAAAGACATTCTTTCAGACAGGCTGTGGTGAATGCAACGTTCTGTGGGAGATCCGACTAGAAAAAGACATTCTTTCAGACAGGCTGTGGTGAATGCAACGTTCTGTGGGAGATCCGACTAGAAAAAGAGATTCTTTCAGACAGGCTGTGGTGAATGCAACGTTCTGTGGGAGATCCGACTAGAAAAAGAGATTCTTTCAGACAGGCTGTGGTGAATGCAACGTTCTGTGGGAGATCCGACTAGAAAAAGACATTCTTTCAGACAGGCTGTGGTGAATGCAACGTTCTGTGGGAGATCCGACTAGAAAAAGAGATTCTTTCAGACAGGCTGTGGTGAATGCAACGTTCTGTGGGAGATCCGACTAGAAAAAGAGATTCTTTCAGACAGGCTGTGGTGAATGCAACGTTCTGTGGGAGATCCGACTAGAAAAAGACATTCTTTCAGACAGGCTGTGGTGAATGCAACGTTCTGTGGGAGATCCGACTAGAAAAGAGATTCTTTCAGACAGGCTGTGGTGAATGCAACGTTCTGTGGGAGATCCGACTAGAAAAAGACATTCTTTCAGACAGGCTGTGGTGAATGCAACGTTCTGTGGGAGATCCGACTAGAAAAAGACATTCTTTCAGACAGGCTGTGGTGAATGCAACGTTCTGTGGGAGATCCGACTAGAAAAGACATTCTTTCAGACAGGCTGTGGTGAATGCAACGTTCTGTGGGAGATCCGACTAGAAAAGACATTCTTTCAGACAGGCTGTGGTGAATGCAACGTTCTGTGGGAGATCCGACTAGAAAAGACATTCTTTCAGACAGGCTGTGGTGAATGCAACGTTCTGTGGGAGATCCGACTAGAAAAAGACATTCTTTCAGACAGGCTGTGGTGAATGCAACGTTCTGTGGGAGATCCGACTAGAAAAAGAGATTCTTTCAGACAGGCTGTGGTGAATGCAACGTTCTGTGGGAGATCCGACTAGAAAAAGACATTCTTTCAGACAGGCTGTGGTGAATGCAACGTTCTGTGGGAGATCCGACTAGAAAAGAGATTCTTTCAGACAGGCTGTGGTGAATGCAACGTTCTGTGGGAGATCCGACTAGAAAAAGACATTCTTTCAGACAGGCTGTGGTGAATGCAACGTTCTGTGGGAGATCCGACTAGAAAAAGACATTCTTTCAGACAGGCTGTGGTGAATGCAACGTTCTGTGGGAGATCCGGCTAGAAAAAGAGATTCTTTCAGACAGGCTGTGGTGAATGCAACGTTCTGTGGGAGATCCGACTAGAAAAGAGATTCTTTCAGACAGGCTGTGGTGAATGCAACGTTCTGTGGGAGATCCGACTAGAAAAAGAGATTCTTTCAGACAGGCTGTGGTGAATGCAACGTTCTGTGGGAGATCCGACTAGAAAAAGACATTCTTTCAGACAGGCTGTGGTGAATGCAACGTTCTGTGGGAGATCCGACTAGAAAAAGAGATTCTTTCAGACAGGCTGTGGTGAATGCAACGTTCTGTGGGAGATCCGACTAGAAAAAGACATTCTTTCAGACAGGCTGTGGTGAATGCAACGTTCTGTGGGAGATCCGACTAGAAAAAGACATTCTTTCAGACAGGCTGTGGTGAATGCAACGTTCTGTGGGAGATCCGACTAGAAAAAGACATTCTTTCAGACAGGCTGTGGTGAATGCAACGTTCTGTGGGAGATCCGACTAGAAAAAGACATTCTTTCAGACAGGCTGTGGTGAATGCAACGTTCTGTGGGAGATCCGACTAGAAAAAGAGATTCTTTCAGACAGGCTGTGGTGAATGCAACGTTCTGTGGGAGATCCGACTAGAAAAAGACATTCTTTCAGACAGGCTGTGGTGAATGCAACGTTCTGTGGGAGATCCGACTAGAAAAAGACATTCTTTCAGACAGGCTGTGGTGAATGCAACGTTCTGTGGGAGATCTGACTAGAAAAAGAGATTCTTTCAGACAGGCTGTGGTGAATGCAACGTTCTGTGGGAGATCCGACTAGAAAAAGACATTCTTTCAGACAGGCTGTGGTGAATGCAACGTTCTGTGGGAGATCCGACTAGAAAAAGACATTCTTTCAGACAGGCTGTGGTGAATGCAACGTTCTGTGGGAGATCCGACTAGAAAAAGAGATTCTTTCAGACAGGCTGTGGTGAATGCAACGTTCTGTGGGAGATCCGACTAGAAAAAGACATTCTTTCAGACAGGCTGTGGTGAATGCAACGTTCTGTGGGAGATCCGACTAGAAAAAGAGATTCTTTCAGACAGGCTGTGGTGAATGCAACGTTCTGTGGGAGATCCGACTAGAAAAAGACATTCTTTCAGACAGGCTGTGGTGAATGCAACGTTCTGTGGGAGATCCGACTAGAAAAAGAGATTCTTTCAGACAGGCTGTGGTGAATGCAACGTTCTGTGGGAGATCCGACTAGAAAAAGACATTCTTTCAGACAGGCTGTGGTGAATGCAACGTTCTGTGGGAGATCCGACTAGAAAAGAGATTCTTTCAGACAGGCTGTGGTGAATGCAACGTTCTGTGGGAGATCCGACTAGAAAAAGACATTCTTTCAGACAGGCTGTGGTGAATGCAACGTTCTGTGGGAGATCCGACTAGAAAAAGACATTCTTTCAGACAGGCTGTGGTGAATGCAACGTTCTGTGGGAGATCCGACTAGAAAAAGATTCTTTCAGACAGGCTGTGGTGAATGCAACGTTCTGTGGGAGATCCGACTAGAAAAAGACATTCTTTCAGACAGGCTGTGGTGAATGCAACGTTCTGTGGGAGATCCGACTAGAAAAAGACATTCTTTCAGACAGGCTGTGGTGAATGCAACGTTCTGTGGGAGATCCGACTAGAAAAAGACATTCTTTCAGACAGGCTGTGGTGAATGCAACGTTCTGTGGGAGATCCGACTAGAAAAAGAGATTCTTTCAGACAGGCTGTGGTGAATGCAACGTTCTGTGGGAGATCCGACTAGAAAAAGACATTCTTTCAGACAGGCTGTGGTGAATGCAACGTTCTGTGGGAGATCCGACTAGAAAAAGACATTCTTTCAGACAGGCTGTGGTGAATGCAACGTTCTGTGGGAGATCCGACTAGAAAAAGACATTCTTTCAGACAGGCTGTGGTGAATGCAACGTTCTGTGGGAGATCTGGCTAGAAAAAGAGATTCTTTCAGACAGGCTGTGGTGAATGCAACGTTCTGTGGGAGATCCGACTAGAAAAAGACATTCTTTCAGACAGGCTGTGGTGAATGCAACGTTCTGTGGGAGATCCGACTAGAAAAAGACATTCTTTCAGACAGGCTGTGGTGAATGCAACGTTCTGTGGGAGATCTGGCTAGAAAAAGAGATTCTTTCAGACAGGCTGTAGTGAATGCAACGTTCTGTGGGAGATCCGACTAGAAAAAGACATTCTTTCAGACAGGCTGTGGTGAATGCAACGTTCTGTGGGAGATCCGACTAGAAAAGAGATTCTTTCAGACAGGCTGTGGTGAATGCAACGTTCTGTGGGAGATCCGACTAGAAAAAGACATTCTTTCAGACAGGCTGTGGTGAATGCAACGTTCTGTGGGAGATCCGACTAGAAAAAGACATTCTTTCAGACAGGCTGTGGTGAATGCAACGTTCTGTGGGAGATCCGACTAGAAAAAGAGATTCTTTCAGACAGGCTGTGGTGAATGCAACGTTCTGTGGGAGATCCGACTAGAAAAAGAGATTCTTTCAGACAGGCTGTGGTGAATGCAACGTTCTGTGGGAGATCCGACTAGAAAAAGACATTCTTTCAGACAGGCTGTGGTGAATGCAACGTTCTGTGGGAGATCTGGCTAGAAAAAGAGATTCTTTCAGACAGGCTGTGGTGAATGCAACGTTCTGTGGGAGATCCGACTAGAAAAAGACATTCTTTCAGACAGGCTGTGGTGAATGCAACGTTCTGTGGGAGATCCGACTAGAAAAAGACATTCTTTCAGACAGGCTGTGGTGAATGCAACGTTCTGTGGGAGATCTGACTAGAAAAAGAGATTCTTTCAGACAGGCTGTGGTGAATGCAACGTTCTGTGGGAGATCCGACTAGAAAAAGACATTCTTTCAGACAGGCTGTGGTGAATGCAACGTTCTGTGGGAGATCCGACTAGAAAAAGACATTCTTTCAGACAGGCTGTGGTGAATGCAACGTTCTGTGGGAGATCCGACTAGAAAAAGACATTCTTTCAGACAGGCTGTGGTGAATGCAACGTTCTGTGGGAGATCCGACTAGAAAAGAGATTCTTTCAGACAGGCTGTGGTGAATGCAACGTTCTGTGGGAGATCCGACTAGAAAAAGACATTCTTTCAGACAGGCTGTGGTGAATGCAACGTTCTGTGGGAGATCCGACTAGAAAAAGACATTCTTTCAGACAGGCTGTGGTGAATGCAACGTTCTGTGGGAGATCCGACTAGAAAAAGACATTCTTTCAGACAGGCTGTGGTGAATGCAACGTTCTGTGGGAGATCCGACTAGAAAAAGACATTCTTTCAGACAGGCTGTGGTGAATGCAACGTTCTGTGGGAGATCCGACTAGAAAAAGAGATTCTTTCAGACAGGCTGTGGTGAATGCAACGTTCTGTGGGAGATCCGACTAGAAAAAGACATTCTTTCAGACAGGCTGTGGTGAATGCAACGTTCTGTGGGAGATCCGACTAGAAAAAGACATTCTTTCAGACAGGCTGTGGTGAATGCAACGTTCTGTGGGAGATCCGACTAGAAAAAGAGATTCTTTCAGACAGGCTGTGGTGAATGCAACGTTCTGTGGGAGATCCGACTAGAAAAAGACATTCTTTCAGACAGGCTGTGGTGAATGCAACGTTCTGTGGGAGATCCGACTAGAAAAGAGATTCTTTCAGACAGGCTGTGGTGAATGCAACGTTCTGTGGGAGATCCGACTAGAAAAAGACATTCTTTCAGACAGGCTGTGGTGAATGCAACGTTCTGTGGGAGATCCGACTAGAAAAAGAGATTCTTTCAGACAGGCTGTGGTGAATGCAACGTTCTGTGGGAGATCCGACTAGAAAAAGACATTCTTTCAGACAGGCTGTGGTGAATGCAACGTTCTGTGGGAGATCCGACTAGAAAAAGAGATTCTTTCAGACAGGCTGTGGTGAATGCAACGTTCTGTGGGAGATCCGACTAGAAAAAGACATTCTTTCAGACAGGCTGTGGTGAATGCAACGTTCTGTGGGAGATCCGACTAGAAAAAGAGATTCTTTCAGACAGGCTGTGGTGAATGCAACGTTCTGTGGGAGATCCGACTAGAAAAAGACATTCTTTCAGACAGGCTGTGGTGAATGCAACGTTCTGTGGGAGATCCGACTAGAAAAAGACATTCTTTCAGACAGGCTGTGGTGAATGCAACGTTCTGTGGGAGATCCGACTAGAAAAAGACATTCTTTCAGACAGGCTGTGGTGAATGCAACGTTCTGTGGGAGATCCGACTAGAAAAGAGATTCTTTCAGACAGGCTGTGGTGAATGCAACGTTCTGTGGGAGATCCGACTAGAAAAAGACATTCTTTCAGACAGGCTGTGGTGAATGCAACGTTCTGTGGGAGATCCGACTAGAAAAAGACATTCTTTCAGACAGGCTGTGGTGAATGCAACGTTCTGTGGGAGATCCGACTAGAAAAAGACATTCTTTCAGACAGGCTGTGGTGAATGCAACGTTCTGTGGGAGATCCGACTAGAAAAAGACATTCTTTCAGACAGGCTGTGGTGAATGCAACGTTCTGTGGGAGATCCGACTAGAAAA
Source organism: Megaustenia siamemsis (assembly GCA_032433765.1). Taxonomy (NCBI): domain Eukaryota; kingdom Metazoa; phylum Mollusca; class Gastropoda; order Stylommatophora; family Ariophantidae; genus Megaustenia; species Megaustenia siamemsis. The sequence goes on along the minus strand of JAVIAB010000046.1, from coordinate 28,684,499 downwards.
AGAGATTCTTTCAGACAGGCTGTGGTGAATGCAACGTTCTGTGGGAGATCCGACTAGAAAAAGAGATTCTTTCAGACAGGCTGTGGTGAATGCAACGTTCTGTGGGAGATCCGACTAGAAAAAGACATTCTTTCAGACAGGCTGTGGTGAATGCAACGTTCTGTGGGAGATCCGACTAGAAAAAGAGATTCTTTCAGACAGGCTGTGGTGAATGCAACGTTCTGTGGGAGATCCGACTAGAAAAAGACATTCTTTCAGACAGGCTGTGGTGAATGCAACGTTCTGTGGGAGATCCGACTAGAAAAAGAGATTCTTTCAGACAGGCTGTGGTGAATGCAACGTTCTGTGGGAGATCCGACTAGAAAAAGACATTCTTTCAGACAGGCTGTGGTGAATGCAACGTTCTGTGGGAGATCCGACTAGAAAAAGACATTCTTTCAGACAGGCTGTGGTGAATGCAACGTTCTGTGGGAGATCCGACTAGAAAAAGACATTCTTTCAGACAGGCTGTGGTGAATGCAACGTTCTGTGGGAGATCCGACTAGAAAAAGACATTCTTTCAGACAGGCTGTGGTGAATGCAACGTTCTGTGGGAGATCCGGCTAGAAAAAGAGATTCTTTCAGACAGGCTGTGGTGAATGCAACGTTCTGTGGGAGATCCGACTAGAAAAAGACATTCTTTCAGACAGGCTGTGGTGAATGCAACGTTCTGTGGGAGATCCGGCTAGAAAAGAGATTCTTTCAGACAGGCTGTGGTGAATGCAACGTTCTGTGGGAGATCCGACTAGAAAAAGACATTCTTTCAGACAGGCTGTGGTGAATGCAACGTTCTGTGGGAGATCCGACTAGAAAAAGACATTCTTTCAGACAGGCTGTGGTGAATGCAACGTTCTGTGGGAGATCCGGCTAGAAAAAGAGATTCTTTCAGACAGGCTGTGGTGAATGCAACGTTCTGTGGGAGATCCGACTAGAAAAAGACATTCTTTCAGACAGGCTGTGGTGAATGCAACGTTCTGTGGGAGATCCGACTAGAAAAAGACATTCTTTCAGACAGGCTGTGGTGAATGCAACGTTCTGTGGGAGATCCGACTAGAAAAAGAGATTCTTTCAGACAGGCTGTGGTGAATGCAACGTTCTGTGGGAGATCCGACTAGAAAAAGACATTCTTTCAGACAGGCTGTGGTGAATGCAACGTTCTGTGGGAGATCCGACTAGAAAAAGAGATTCTTTCAGACAGGCTGTGGTGAATGCAACGTTCTGTGGGAGATCCGACTAGAAAAAGACATTCTTTCAGACAGGCTGTGGTGAATGCAACGTTCTGTGGGAGATCCGACTAGAAAAAGACATTCTTTCAGACAGGCTGTGGTGAATGCAACGTTCTGTGGGAGATCCGACTAGAAAAAGACATTCTTTCAGACAGGCTGTGGTGAATGCAACGTTCTGTGGGAGATCCGACTAGAAAAAGACATTCTTTCAGACAGGCTGTGGTGAATGCAACGTTCTGTGGGAGATCCGACTAGAAAAAGACATTCTTTCAGACAGGCTGTGGTGAATGCAACGTTCTGTGGGAGATCTGACTAGAAAAGAGATTCTTTCAGACAGGCTGTGGTGAATGCAACGTTCTGTGGGAGATCCGACTAGAAAAGACATTCTTTCAGACAGGCTGTGGTGAATGCAACGTTCTGTGGGAGATCCGACTAGAAAAAGACATTCTTTCAGACAGGCTGTGGTGAATGCAACGTTCTGTGGGAGATCCGACTAGAAAAAGAGATTCTTTCAGACAGGCTGTGGTGAATGCAACGTTCTGTGGGAGATCCGACTAGAAAAAGACATTCTTTCAGACAGGCTGTGGTGAATGCAACGTTCTGTGGGAGATCCGACTAGAAAAAGAGATTCTTTCAGACAGGCTGTGGTGAATGCAACGTTCTGTGGGAGATCCGACTAGAAAAAGACATTCTTTCAGACAGGCTGTGGTGAATGCAACGTTCTGTGGGAGATCCGACTAGAAAAAGACATTCTTTCAGACAGGCTGTGGTGAATGCAACGTTCTGTGGGAGATCCGACTAGAAAAAGACATTCTTTCAGACAGGCTGTGGTGAATGCAACGTTCTGTGGGAGATCCGACTAGAAAAGAGATTCTTTCAGACAGGCTGTGGTGAATGCAACGTTCTGTGGGAGATCCGACTAGAAAAAGACATTCTTTCAGACAGGCTGTGGTGAATGCAACGTTCTGTGGGAGATCCGGCTAGAAAAAGAGATTCTTTCAGACAGGCTGTGGTGAATGCAACGTTCTGTGGGAGATCCGACTAGAAAAAGACATTCTTTCAGACAGGCTGTGGTGAATGCAACGTTCTGTGGGAGATCCGACTAGAAAAAGACATTCTTTCAGACAGGCTGTGGTGAATGCAACGTTCTGTGGGAGATCCGCTAGAAAAAGAGATTCTTTCAGACAGGCTGTGGTGAATGCAACGTTCTGTGGGAGATCCGACTAGAAAAGACATTCTTTCAGACAGGCTGTGGTGAATGCAACGTTCTGTGGGAGATCCGACTAGAAAAGAGATTCTTTCAGACAGGCTGTGGTGAATGCAACGTTCTGTGGGAGATCCGACTAGAAAAAGACATTCTTTCAGACAGGCTGTGGTGAATGCAACGTTCTGTGGGAGATCCGACTAGAAAAAGACATTCTTTCAGACAGGCTGTGGTGAATGCAACGTTCTGTGGGAGATCCGACTAGAAAAAGAGATTCTTTCAGACAGGCTGTGGTGAATGCAACGTTCTGTGGGAGATCCGACTAGAAAAAGACATTCTTTCAGACAGGCTGTGGTGAATGCAACGTTCTGTGGGAGATCCGACTAGAAAAAGACATTCTTTCAGACAGGCTGTGGTGAATGCAACGTTCTGTGGGAGATCCGACTAGAAAAAGAGATTCTTTCAGACAGGCTGTGGTGAATGCAACGTTCTGTGGGAGATCCGACTAGAAAAAGACATTCTTTCAGACAGGCTGTGGTGAATGCAACGTTCTGTGGGAGATCCGACTAGAAAAAGAGATTCTTTCAGACAGGCTGTGGTGAATGCAACGTTCTGTGGGAGATCCGACTAGAAAAAGATTCTTTCAGACAGGCTGTGGTGAATGCAACGTTCTGTGGGAGATCCGACTAGAAAAAGACATTCTTTCAGACAGGCTGTGGTGAATGCAACGTTCTGTGGGAGATCCGACTAGAAAAAGACATTCTTTCAGACAGGCTGTGGTGAATGCAACGTTCTGTGGGAGATCCGACTAGAAAAGACATTCTTTCAGACAGGCTGTGGTGAATGCAACGTTCTGTGGGAGATCCGACTAGAAAAAGACATTCTTTCAGACAGGCTGTGGTGAATGCAACGTTCTGTGGGAGATCCGACTAGAAAAAGAGATTCTTTCAGACAGGCTGTGGTGAATGCAACGTTCTGTGGGAGATCCGACTAGAAAAAGAGATTCTTTCAGACAGGCTGTGGTGAATGCAACGTTCTGTGGGAGATCCGACTAGAAAAAGAGATTCTTTCAGACAGGCTGTGGTGAATGCAACGTTCTGTGGGAGATCCGACTAGAAAAAGACATTCTTTCAGACAGGCTGTGGTGAATGCAACGTTCTGTGGGAGATCCGACTAGAAAAAGAGATTCTTTCAGACAGGCTGTGGTGAATGCAACGTTCTGTGGGAGATCCGACTAGAAAAAGACATTCTTTCAGACAGGCTGTGGTGAATGCAACGTTCTGTGGGAGATCCGACTAGAAAAAGATTCTTTCAGACAGGCTGTGGTGAATGCAACGTTCTGTGGGAGATCCGACTAGAAAAGACATTCTTTCAGACAGGCTGTGGTGAATGCAACGTTCTGTGGGAGATCCGACTAGAAAAAGAGATTCTTTCAGACAGGCTGTGGTGAATGCAACGTTCTGTGGGAGATCCGACTAGAAAAGACATTCTTTCAGACAGGCTGTGGTGAATGCAACGTTCTGTGGGAGATCCGACTAGAAAAAGACATTCTTTCAGACAGGCTGTGGTGAATGCAACGTTCTGTGGGAGATCCGACTAGAAAAAGAGATTCTTTCAGACAGGCTGTGGTGAATGCAACGTTCTGTGGGAGATCCGACTAGAAAAAGACATTCTTTCAGACAGGCTGTGGTGAATGCAACGTTCTGTGGGAGATCCGACTAGAAAAAGAGATTCTTTCAGACAGGCTGTGGTGAATGCAACGTTCTGTGGGAGATCCGACTAGAAAAAGACATTCTTTCAGACAGGCTGTGGTGAATGCAACGTTCTGTGGGAGATCCGACTAGAAAAAGACATTCTTTCAGACAGGCTGTGGTGAATGCAACGTTCTGTGGGAGATCTGGCTAGAAAAAGAGATTCTTTCAGACAGGCTGTGGTGAATGCAACGTTCTGTGGGAGATCCGACTAGAAAAAGAGATTCTTTCAGACAGGCTGTGGTGAATGCAACGTTCTGTGGGAGATCCGACTAGAAAAAGAGATTCTTTCAGACAGGCTGTGGTGAATGCAACGTTCTGTGGGAGATCCGACTAGAAAAAGACATTCTTTCAGACAGGCTGTGGTGAATGCAACGTTCTGTGGGAGATCCGACTAGAAAAAGACATTCTTTCAGACAGGCTGTGGTGAATGCAACGTTCTGTGGGAGATCCGACTAGAAAAGACATTCTTTCAGACAGGCTGTGGTGAATGCAACGTTCTGTGGGAGATCCGACTAGAAAAAGACATTCTTTCAGACAGGCTGTGGTGAATGCAACGTTCTGTGGGAGATCCGACTAGAAAAAGAGATTCTTTCAGACAGGCTGTGGTGAATGCAACGTTCTGTGGGAGATCCGACTAGAAAAAGACATTCTTTCAGACAGGCTGTGGTGAATGCAACGTTCTGTGGGAGATCCGACTAGAAAAAGACATTCTTTCAGACAGGCTGTGGTGAATGCAACGTTCTGTGGGAGATCCGACTAGAAAAAGACATTCTTTCAGACAGGCTGTGGTGAATGCAACGTTCTGTGGGAGATCCGACTAGAAAAAGACATTCTTTCAGACAGGCTGTGGTGAATGCAACGTTCTGTGGGAGATCCGACTAGAAAAAGACATTCTTTCAGACAGGCTGTGGTGAATGCAACGTTCTGTGGGAGATCTGGCTAGAAAAGAGATTCTTTCAGACAGGCTGTGGTGAATGCAACGTTCTGTGGGAGATCCGACTAGAAAAAGACATTCTTTCAGACAGGCTGTGGTGAATGCAACGTTCTGTGGGAGATCCGACTAGAAAAAGAGATTCTTTCAGACAGGCTGTGGTGAATGCAACGTTCTGTGGGAGATCCGACTAGAAAAAGACATTCTTTCAGACAGGCTGTGGTGAATGCAACGTTCTGTGGGAGATCCGACTAGAAAAAGACATTCTTTCAGACAGGCTGTGGTGAATGCAACGTTCTGTGGGAGATCCGACTAGAAAAAGAGATTCTTTCAGACAGGCTGTGGTGAATGCAACGTTCTGTGGGAGATCCGACTAGAAAAAGACATTCTTTCAGACAGGCTGTGGTGAATGCAACGTTCTGTGGGAGATCCGACTAGAAAAAGAGATTCTTTCAGACAGGCTGTGGTGAATGCAACGTTCTGTGGGAGATCCGACTAGAAAAAGACATTCTTTCAGACAGGCTGTGGTGAATGCAACGTTCTGTGGGAGATCCGACTAGAAAAAGAGATTCTTTCAGACAGGCTGTGGTGAATGCAACGTTCTGTGGGAGATCCGACTAGAAAAAGACATTCTTTCAGACAGGCTGTGGTGAATGCAACGTTCTGTGGGAGATCCGACTAGAAAAAGACATTCTTTCAGACAGGCTGTGGTGAATGCAACGTTCTGTGGGAGATCCGACTAGAAAAAGACATTCTTTCAGACAGGCTGTGGTGAATGCAACGTTCTGTGGGAGATCCGACTAGAAAAAGACATTCTTTCAGACAGGCTGTGGTGAATGCAACGTTCTGTGGGAGATCCGACTAGAAAAAGACATTCTTTCAGACAGGCTGTGGTGAATGCAACGTTCTGTGGGAGATCCGACTAGAAAAAGAGATTCTTTCAGACAGGCTGTGGTGAATGCAACGTTCTGTGGGAGATCCGACTAGAAAAAGACATTCTTTCAGACAGGCTGTGGTGAATGCAACGTTCTGTGGGAGATCCGACTAGAAAAAGAGATTCTTTCAGACAGGCTGTGGTGAATGCAACGTTCTGTGGGAGATCCGACTAGAAAAAGACATTCTTTCAGACAGGCTGTGGTGAATGCAACGTTCTGTGGGAGATCCGACTAGAAAAAGACATTCTTTCAGACAGGCTGTGGTGAATGCAACGTTCTGTGGGAGATCCGACTAGAAAAAGAGATTCTTTCAGACAGGCTGTGGTGAATGCAACGTTCTGTGGGAGATCCGACTAGAAAAAGAGATTCTTTCAGACAGGCTGTGGTGAATGCAACGTTCTGTGGGAGATCCGACTAGAAAAAGACATTCTTTCAGACAGGCTGTGGTGAATGCAACGTTCTGTGGGAGATCCGACTAGAAAAGACATTCTTTCAGACAGGCTGTGGTGAATGCAACGTTCTGTGGGAGATCCGACTAGAAAAAGACATTCTTTCAGACAGGCTGTGGTGAATGCAACGTTCTGTGGGAGATCCGACTAGAAAAAGACATTCTTTCAGACAGGCTGTGGTGAATGCAACGTTCTGTGGGAGATCCGGCTAGAAAAAGAGATTCTTTCAGACAGGCTGTGGTGAATGCAACGTTCTGTGGGAGATCCGACTAGAAAAAGACATTCTTTCAGACAGGCTGTGGTGAATGCAACGTTCTGTGGGAGATCCGACTAGAAAAAGAGATTCTTTCAGACAGGCTGTGGTGAATGCAACGTTCTGTGGGAGATCCGACTAGAAAAAGACATTCTTTCAGACAGGCTGTGGTGAATGCAACGTTCTGTGGGAGATCCGACTAGAAAAAGACATTCTTTCAGACAGGCTGTGGTGAATGCAACGTTCTGTGGGAGATCCGACTAGAAAAGAGATTCTTTCAGACAGGCTGTGGTGAATGCAACGTTCTGTGGGAGATCCGACTAGAAAAAGAGATTCTTTCAGACAGGCTGTGGTGAATGCAACGTTCTGTGGGAGATCCGACTAGAAAAAGACATTCTTTCAGACAGGCTGTGGTGAATGCAACGTTCTGTGGGAGATCCGGCTAGAAAAGAGATTCTTTCAGACAGGCTGTGGTGAATGCAACGTTCTGTGGGAGATCCGACTAGAAAAAGAGATTCTTTCAGACAGGCTGTGGTGAATGCAACGTTCTGTGGGAGATCCGACTAGAAAAAGACATTCTTTCAGACAGGCTGTGGTGAATGCAACGTTCTGTGGGAGATCCGACTAGAAAAGAGATTCTTTCAGACAGGCTGTGGTGAATGCAACGTTCTGTGGGAGATCCGACTAGAAAAAGACATTCTTTCAGACAGGCTGTGGTGAATGCAACGTTCTGTGGGAGATCCGACTAGAAAAAGACATTCTTTCAGACAGGCTGTGGTGAATGCAACGTTCTGTGGGAGATCCGACTAGAAAAAGACATTCTTTCAGACAGGCTGTGGTGAATGCAACGTTCTGTGGGAGATCCGACTAGAAAAAGAGATTCTTTCAGACAGGCTGTGGTGAATGCAACGTTCTGTGGGAGATCCGACTAGAAAAAGACATTCTTTCAGACAGGCTGTGGTGAATGCAACGTTCTGTGGGAGATCCGACTAGAAAAAGAGATTCTTTCAGACAGGCTGTGGTGAATGCAACGTTCTGTGGGAGATCCGACTAGAAAAAGACATTCTTTCAGACAGGCTGTGGTGAATGCAACGTTCTGTGGGAGATCCGACTAGAAAAAGACATTCTTTCAGACAGGCTGTGGTGAATGCAACGTTCTGTGGGAGATCCGACTAGAAAAAGATTCTTTCAGACAGGCTGTGGTGAATGCAACGTTCTGTGGGAGATCCGACTAGAAAAAGACATTCTTTCAGACAGGCTGTGGTGAATGCAACGTTCTGTGGGAGATCCGACTAGAAAAAGACATTCTTTCAGACAGGCTGTGGTGAATGCAACGTTCTGTGGGAGATCCGACTAGAAAAGAGATTCTTTCAGACAGGCTGTGGTGAATGCAACGTTCTGTGGGAGATCCGACTAGAAAAAGACATTCTTTCAGACAGGCTGTGGTGAATGCAACGTTCTGTGGGAGATCCGACTAGAAAAAGACATTCTTTCAGACAGGCTGTGGTGAATGCAACGTTCTGTGGGAGATCCGACTAGAAAAGAGATTCTTTCAGACAGGCTGTGGTGAATGCAACGTTCTGTGGGAGATCCGACTAGAAAAAGACATTCTT